>PVHT020000229.1:7221451-7413307 GCA_004024745.2 Catagonus wagneri | reverse complement strand
GGGGTCTAATCGGAGCTGTGGCCACCGGCCTTCGCCGCAGCCACAGCAACGCAGGATCCGAGCCGCGTCTGCAACCTACACCACAGCTCACGGCAACGCCGGATCGTTAACCCACTGAGCAAGGGCAGGGATCGAACCCGCAACCTCATGGTTCCTAGTCGGATTCGTTAACCACTGCGCCACGACGGGAACTCCTAGGATAGGTTTTAATCACTCTAACCAACAACCCCTAGTCCCAGTGACTTAACCTAATAAAGTATCATTTCTTACTCGTATTACAGTCCAACTGGGTGTTTGGGAGAGGCTTTCCACCTGGTGATTCCAGACCCCGGGTTTCTTCCATCTGGAGCTCTGTTCATTTAGGGCCTTGGAATCCTTCCCTGGGATCATCTGCATGAAGACGAGAGATGAGGGAAGTGAGCATGGAGGATGGAGCAAGATATTCCCAAGGCCAGGTCTGGAAGGGGCAGACTTCACACCTGCCCATGTTCCTTTGGCCAAAACTCAGTCTACATGGCCTCGTGTAACGGGGAGAGGAAGAGGAAGTTGCGGGAAGGAGAGAAGCTGGGGGCCCCACCTCACTGACCATGGATGAGTAGAGGCAGGTGGACATCCGGGGCCCATTTCTCCCAAGGTGGGAAGGAGGAGTGCAGCAAAGTCCCCACGCACTGCTCACCGTGAGACAGCTGAAAGCATCCCTGGCTGGAAGCACTTCCTTCACTCCAGGACACAAGCCCGAGGCGTCCTGTTTCTTTGGAAGTCCTGAGCTGGATCCGAGATGATTTGTCAGCCTCAGAGAAGACTTTTGTTTTCCTTATCTCAGAATGACATTTTCAGTACTGAACTTATCCACACACTGCAGGTCTGAAAAAAGGGTGTCAGTCCCAGTTCTTGCTTGCAAGCAGCAGAGAATTAGGCAGAAGAAACATGTAATAAAGGATATTTGGTAAGTCACAGACTCTCTGGGCCAGAAACCAGACTTGGAAGCCACAAAGGCTGAAAACCCACTCCCCTCCTCCTCCTTTGCTCTCCACTCCAAGTTCCTAGGCTAGGAACTTGGGGGAAATCTCTCAGGGAAAGATCCTCTTTCTGCCCTGTCCTGTTTTGCTTTTACCATGCCCAACAGTCTGTCCTAGGACATACCGCCAGCTCCCCCAACCTCCCCCAGCTCAGAGGTGCTCACAGCTGCTGCCCACAGGCCCTCAGTCTTCTGGAAAAGTGACAGCCACCCAACCACCAATCCATCGCCCATTGATGGATCCATCCATCCACCCACTTACCCATCCCTCTCTGGGCTTCTGTTTCCATGGTTACTCCAGGGCCTGAGTCTGCTCTGGGTTTGCTGAAAGATTCTTCACTCCAGGCTGTTTCCACAATATCTTTACTAACAGACTCAAACCCTGGATGACTGGTGGGGTCCCGCCCTCCTTAGAGCGCTCCCTACCTGCAGATCACACCTGGCTTACACGTCAGTCCGTCAAGGCAATCAGCTTCGTGGATTTAAAATCAAAGCAAAAGCTCTGCAGTATTTGAACAGAGAGGCACTCGGAAGTACAGTGTCTGGGAGGCTGCCACAGGAGACCAAGTGGGAGTCCCCAGAGGTAAGTAGCACTCCTTTATAATAATAACCAAAGCTACCATTTATTGGTCATGTACTATATACCAGGCATTCATTCTTCCAAGGGTTTCATGCTATAAACTAGGTTAATCTTCCCAATGACCCTGTGGGGGAATGAATTAAGATTTTTTGAGGATAAGTAGGCACAGAAATGTGGAATAACATGTTCAAGGTTACAGAACTAACCAGTGGCAGAGCTGAGATTCAAAGCAAAATAAGAGGATTCTAGAGATTTGTTCTCACACACTTCATTCATGGCCTCTCTGCAGCCATTCTCCCCGATCCCACCCAGGGGTTCTGGAAGTCTCCCTGATGCATTTTTTTTGAGACAAGAAAGTAGGTTTCTGAACACCTCCCCAGTGCTCAGCTCGGCCCCGTGGGTGACAAATGCCCATCGAGTGACCTACTTGGCATCAGCTTTCAGCTGCTCAGAGACCTGGGTTGGGGGGAGGAGCTCCCTGACCGTACCCACCCTGAGCTGGTCTGCCTGTGGGCCCTAGAGGTTTCCTCAGGTCAGAGCCAGGCAGCAGCTGTCCTCAGAGGCCTTCGGGAGGGTGGGAAGAAGCAATCCCATCAGAGACACCCAGCTGAGGGAAGACACAAGATGTTCCCCACAAGTGACAGAAAACCAATTCACACTCTTCCCCACAGCCAAAAAATTAAGCTAATTTTTCATCTCTTTGCTTACGTGCGACTCAACTAAACATAGGCCTCTAGGAATGCAAACAATGACTAGATATTCTTAATTTAGGGCAGCTCTAATTAAATCTTGCTAAAATGACGGAGGCTCTGGATATTTTTATCATGGTAGGAAGCTATGTGATTTGAGAATAGGAGATGTGGGGAATACAACGCTGGAAATGCCTCTTCCCCTGGCCATCTCCCACCCCGGACTGGCCTCCCAGGCCCCTCCTCATATCTCCTGAGAAAACCTGAAATCCTCTTGGGATTCTTGTTTCTTCTCCTCTTGTTTTATAATGTGATTCCTTACGCTGCACTCATTCTAACTAGCTGGAGTTGCGAGATTCACATGACTTAGCAAAAGTTTAAATTAAAGGATTGTTTTTGAGAAGTTTGGACTTAGAAATTCATAGCATGAATACTAAGAAACCAAAATCAAAAGTTTCAAAGGCAGAGTTTTCTAATACTTTCTGCTCACCGTATCCAGTTCTCCTCTCCTTCTGGACATATAGAAGGGTGTCTTTCCCACCCTCTCCAAATTTGGAGGAGCCATGTGACTCATTCTGGCCAATGCATTGTGTCTAGAGGTATTTTGTCCCATGTGGGCCAGAGCATTTAACTGTCCTGCCAGTGTGAGAGGCTGCAGCGTCTCCTTGCCCAGCTGTGGAAGTACATATATATTGAGATGATGGTGCCACAGGATCAAAGCAGCCTGGATCCCTGAGATACCCCATGGAGCACAGCTGCCCTGGAGTGTCCTGGATCGAAGCAGACTTTCTGTTTGGTGAGATACATTTGGGTTGGGTTCCATCACTGAGGTCTGAGGGGAGTTGGTTGTTTCCCACAAGCAGAGTCTCTCCTATCTTAATACAATGAATGATGCTTTTTTAATGATCATTGTGCAATAACACACTATTTTAATTATTTTCTATTAGATTATTTTGGAACTTCAAAAGTTATCTGTCCTGTTTAGTCTGGAATGAAGTTTACTTTCTCCAGGTCTGAGTAAGACTGATAGAAAACACATTTAACTTATTTAGGCAAAACTTATGTGTCAGCAGGAAGGCTTTTCAGTTTACCAGAATTTCAGGATAAGGTTAAAAGCAGCTCTTCCATATAAAAGTGATCAGAATGCAAGGTAGATTTATTTCTTAGCAAATTGTGGGTGTGAGCAGGTCCTTTCAGAAAGAGATGGTGATTGAGTGGTTAGGAAGAAGGTGAGAAGATCTTTGAAGAAGTTTTTCTGCGTAATGTGCTTTTAGGTAAGGTGATGCATACCTTACAGCATACAACCAGTGTAATAAATTCATGTATCTTGGCTCAAACATGATAGAAGTTTACTTCATGTTTACATAAAGCCCAAAATATTTGTTGTAAATTGGTGGATGGTTCTCCTATAAACATGGTGATTCAGAGAATTGGGCTCCTTCTTCGACACATCCTTCAGTGTTGCAGAGCTGACCGACCTTCAGCTGGGAAAAGGGGAAAGAGGGTGGAGACGAATGTGGGATGTTTTCATAGCCTAGGCCTAGATGTGGTACCCACTGTATCCATTGGCATTTCATTGGTCAGAACATAGTCACATGACCACTTCTAATTGCAAGGGATATTGGGAAATATTCTCTAGCTGTGTGGCCAGGAGGAAGAAGAATCAGATTTAGCGAAGGGTTCGTCAGTTTATGTCACAAAAGCTCTCCATTCTTTCCAAATTGGATTGGAGAATGATTTTAGAATGTGGCCCCATGTAGAAAGAACCATAAATGGACTCGGTTTTGTGCAGGTTAGACTTGAGGGGCCTGAGTGGGATTTTTGCCTAAGGCTGTTTTCTGCTTCTTAGATGGAAATAATAGTCACAGACCTGAGCCACAGATATACCTGCTGGGATTGCCTAAGTATTGGAACTATAATAGAAACAAATGTAGTTGAATGAGGTATAAGCACTTATAGCGCGGGAAAGGGGGAGAAAAAGGTGGAAACTGCCCGAACATCACAATCAGAATTTTAGAGGAGGACAGGTGTACCACACAGAGGAGTCAATGAATGCAGGGTCCTGTAAACTGGTTAAATGGAGGATATCTGCAAGAATTTGTAAATTGGACATTAGGATTTATCTAATCCTCAGACACCCAGCTCTGTTCTAAGAAGTAAGAGACTTTGATACAAGGAGTGAGAAAACGATAAGCACACTTGTGTTAGTTCCAAGTAGCTGCCCTGCTCTAGCTGGGACCAGCAGCCAGGAGCACAGCCGCTACTGTGAGCCTTGCAATCAAGTCAGCTTTGAACTGTTTATATAAGCTGATTGCTACTAGAAACATAAGAAATTCACAGGAAGTTCCATGCAAGAAACCAGAGAAAAGGACTTTGAGTTGTGTTAGTGGTTTTTGGAAGGTTTGGGGTCTGGCAAGCACTGAAGGCAGGACAGAAGACTTGTTAGATGAAGTACCGAAGAGCAGAGATTATTTTGGCTCTCAAACCACTGGTCCTTTGATTTGGTGGCTGACCACCTCACTGCCCTAATGGGAATAAAGGGTAAGAGAGAGGGAAGCTAGCATTTATAGACTGAGTTCACAGAAAACTACCACCAGCGTGAATGTCCTCCTGTGTCACAGCAGGAGGAGCTGCTCTAGCAAGGTATCCCTGTGGGAGACAAAGAAGCAGGCGTGGATAATGAGAAGCACTTGGATCAGTCCTTGGGGGAGAAGATCAGCAACTTTTAGCAAAGAGTGTCTGAGCAATCTGAGATCTGATCTTAAACTTGGAGAAACTTCCTGAATTCCCTTTTCTGTTATATGGCTAATGATGCCTGAGGAACAAAAAAAGGAATTTGGCCCCTTCTGGAAGCAAGATAGAATAATGAGATTCAAACTAGGGCAGGGAGGATGGTTTGGGGGGCACTGGGTCTCAACTTGAGAAGCAAGATGGATGGGAGGGCAGCTTCCCTGGTCCCATTCTAGACACCTGAGATCCAGCCCAGGACTTAGGTTGAAAACAGAACCTCTGGATTTGCTCCTGGAGGGGTTATGTTAGTCACATGGGAGGCATTTCTCAAGCCTCAGCATGAGTGACACAGCGTCACCCAGAGGCTGTCCAGAACAATGAGTAAGTGGTACGTATTTTATGTGGCAAGAACTACCACTTGAGTTTGTAACTATGTGGAGATTGCCGAGGAGCAGAGACTCTGGTGGGAGAGGCTGGGTTAAGTGTGCTCGGATAGTAATGAGGCAATAAGTTGGGGTGGGGGCAGACTGCTGAGGCAGTATGCCACCACCTTAAATTCCCGTCTCCAGATTGCATCCAGAAGGAGAAGGGAGGAGAATTAAGGTTGAATGAGGAATGGGTTGGGTTTTGGGAGTGGACTTATTATAATTGTCATAGTCAATATTATATTTTGACTGCAACTTTATACTTCTGAAAGGGAGTTGTGCAATTGGTTTGTTGACTCTGGAGAAGTTACAGCAAGATGAAGGACTTTACTGCATTGCATTCAAAGAGAGTGGAGCATAGGTTGGTGACTTCTCATAAAAACACAGTGGAGTAGTATCATAGATACATTTAACATTTTAAATTAAATTATACATTGTCAGCAAAGAGAGAAAGAGGACGGATAGTGAAAAGCCTTTGTGCCATTTCATCCAGAAAATCCATCCCCAAAACTCCATTAAATTCTCAAGGATTTAAGAGTTGAACATTTTGAGAGTTTACTTCTTTTGACCATGAAAAAGCTGAACCAACCATGAGGACACTCAAATTTATGTGGGTTACATTTTCTTGGTCATGCCCACATCATACAGAATTTCCTGGGCCAGGAATTGAACCCATGCCATAGCAGTGACCCAAGCTAAGCAGTAACAATGCCAGATCCTTAACCCACTGAGCCACCAGGGAACTCCTATGTAGGTTACATTTAAAAGGCACATAAAAACAGATGTGGTTGATTTAAAATAAGCCTTACCATAGTTCCTGTTGTGGCTCAGCAGTAACGAACCTGACTAGTATCCATGAGGATGAGTGTTTGATCCCTGACCTCGCTTAGTGAGTTTAGGATCTGGCATTGCCATGAGCTGTGATGTAGGTTGCAGATGTGGATCGGTTCCCGTGTTGCTGTGGCTGTGGCATAAGCTTACAGCTGCAGCTCTGATTGGACTGGGAACTTCCATATATTGTAGGTGAGGCCCTAGAAAAGCAAAAAAAAGCCAATCCCCCCAAAAGAGGAAAGGAAAAATAAAATAAGCCTTACCTCAGTATCAAAACAATTGGCTAAACCTCTGGGGGAGATGTGGTGGATACTTTATTAGTACATAATTAATTGTAGTAATGAAATGTCATTGCTAAGATTATACTACTGGAAATTATCTTCCCAGTCATGGAACTTTGAGATATACCAAAGCTCCTACTGATATAAGAGTAAATTATTAAAGGAAAAGAAGTATTTTGAACTCATTCCCCACCTTTCTTCTTGTTTCCAGCACCTATGCCATTTTGCAGTGGTTTTTTTTTTTTTTCTTAGTAAATATGGGAATATATGTGTGTGTATGTGGAAGAAGAACTTACTGGAGGTCAGATGCAAGAGGAATGGTAGAAAACACAGTGGAGTAGTATCATAGGCACGTTTAACGTTATTAGTTAAATAATACATTGTCAGCAAAGACAGAAAGAGGAATAGAAATGGTGTGGCTGTTGCCATCCACCATGTCTTTCAGAGAGATCTTGGATTGTTCATTTATTTCTTCACCCACCCATTCATACATGCATACCTAATTTTCCAGAAAAGCATTTGAGGTAGCCAAAGTCTGTTTTGCTCCAGCCCTCTTTCCTTCCTTCATTCATGGATATTCATTAAGTCTCACGAGCAAGACAGACAAGCAAACGGCAACAGGGCCTTGCTGTAGACAAGGTTCATATATTAGGGACAACTGGGGAAGCCCTGATCCAAAGGGCAGTTCCCATCTCTCTCTCCCATAATGTCTAGAAGGAGATGGAGATGAGCGCTCAGCACGCACATGTCTCCACATGTGTTTTCACCAGGAGGGAGGAAGATCCCTCAGCATTACAGCGGCTCCTTGGCCTGTAGACTCTCCCAGCTTTGACTTGTACAGACTTTGAGTCAGAGATTGCCTTCTAAGATCTTCCAAACCCATTTTAGCTGGCTGGTTTTTAATGCACTAACTACCAAGATATTCCATTATCTCTAGATCAGTGGTTTTTAATTTTTCCCCTTTTCTAACAGCCCCAATTAGAAGTAATGTGGAAAAATTGAGGAAACACCAAGTACAGAGAAAATAAATAAGCCTGATTCGATGGCTTTCTATCCTAAACAAAATCTGACTGTTGGGCCTCTGACTTGGGTCAGTTCTTTCCTCCTGGATGTGTGGCACTCTCTGGCCAATTAAGGGACCACTGGGGGTGTTTCCGTCCACCACTCAGCCTGGCCTAGGAGGCATTTGGCAGAGAAGGTGTAGATTGTCCTGAGCTTGAAGACAGCTGTGAATGAGTCAGAAGGGACTTAAGGCCAGTACGAGCCCTCTGAGCCATGCTGACCATATTTTTCAAGCCTTAAAACTGAAACACATGGTTTGCCACATGGATTACAATAGGACAGAAGATCTGGAATTCTAAAATTCCAATTGCAGGATGTGGTAGCTGAGTCCAGAATGGGATTTGGAGGTTCACTCTTGATTGAACTGATGGTCCATCTGTCGAACTCTGAGCGCCTGTTTATGTGAAGTGACAGGCACAGGGCTTTTGCTGGTTGGAGAGCATGGGAGGTGGGGCAGGAAGTTGGTAGCAGAGTTGCCTTGGGAAGGAAGAGAGGGAGAGACTAAAGGAGGGAGGGAATGACAGAGTGGTCAGTGCCTCATGGGCACCCTCCCTCATGGAGACAGAGGGCTTAGAAAGAAAGCCAAGGGGGCTATTTTCATGAGGATATTGAAGGCATTCTGGGTACAAACCCAGCTGTTTGGACTCACCCACAAAACATGAGAGATGCCATGCTTCCTCTTTTGCATGGGACCCAGTACTGCTCTTGCATCTCATGGGATGGTGACTTTAGTTATTCCAAGAGATGGCACCTTCCTCTCACCCCACATAGCATTCTCCATAGAGCGCAGTTAGCAGGGGCTTCCCAGAAAGCTACAGCTGAGTGGATGGGAGCATGGGGCTTAGCAGACGATTTGGGAATGAGAGGTCCTGAGTAAGAAAATAGGGGCACAATTTGGGTCACCGATGTATATGAGGATTAAAGAAGGCAAGCTGCATTACAGAAAAAACAGAAGACCACAGAACAACAGTGGATATTTTCTGTCAGACTCAAAATTGGGTCATATGGTGGGAGTCACAGCTGGATAATAGGAGAGATGATCTGAATTCGGGACTGGTCCAGAAAAATTGCCAAAGCAGTATCAGATTAAATTGATTGAAGGCTTCATTGGATTAGATCCCTAAACTCCAGCTATGAGTGCTTATTTATGCAGTCTCTTGTCTCAGCAGAATGGGAGTCCTCCATCGACTTTATAAAACCAGCAGAAGGATTGCCAGCCAGCCTCTGGCTTCGGATTTTTTTTTTTTTTTTGAAATCTAACATTTTAAAAAGCTTGTGTCAGTGAGATCTATTTAGAATACAAATGATCGTTTAAAGTCTCTTTAAGGCTTTAAGAATATATTCTAATCATCGAATCTCCCCCTAAGCCTAGCAGAGTTATTCATGAATAAATTGTTGTGCTTTTGAGTCAACAGGAATTGGACAGACTTACTGAATTAATGAACCTTTCCTTTTTTCAGGTCCTTCTCATGGCTGTGGCAATGTGCATGTCCACTAGCTTTGTGAAATGCAGATGGAGTATAATTTTCCCCAAATTGATCTGTTCTACATCACTGAGTTTCAGCTATTTGCATTTTAAAGCCAGAATCAAATTTAGCTTATGATTATTGTTGTGGAAAATCATTATAATCCTTTAATTGTCACGGCACTTGATGATTTTTTAAAAATTCACAAATGTTATTTAATTCCACCTTCACTATGACATGGGACATTGAGCAGAGTAGGAACTATCAAATGTGTCTCCAACTTCAAACTGCCCCTCTTTTCCAGCTGGTAAATTAAGGTTCTCAATGGTTGGCTGGCATGCCCATGGCCATACCAACGTTAAGCTATAGAAGCAGGAACAGAACCCAGAGTGAGTGGCTCTGCCTTGTCCTGAGTTCTGTCCCTTTGAGACGAGTCTTCAAAGTCTGTCAAGTGGGTGTGACCAGCTCTGCCTTGCAGGCTCACCGTCTGTGTCATGTATACATAGGCGGCACAGGGTGCCTAGCTGCCCGTCTCTTCCCATCTCCATGCAATGGCAGGTGCCATTTGGAGATCATAAAGGCCCCTCATAAAGTTTGCATGAGAGAACAAAAAGCCTTCCTCTCAACCAGCCTGAAAGCTAAGGGGCAACACCACCCATGCATGTGCATGCACATATATATGCGTGCGCGTGCACACACACACACCTGCCAGCATGCGCTATGCATACACATGCATGTACCAGGGGAAGAGCACCTCTCTGAACTTCAAATCTCTAGTAGGTTAAGAAAAAAACACCTCTTTCCCTTCTGCTACTCTCTGGTCTCTGCAATCAGCTCCATAAAGGTCCCACCACCCAAGTACATTCATGGCAACCCACTCTCCAGACCTAAACGATACAACCACTCCAAGTCCTTGGCTTTCATTGCAAATCGGTTCTTCCACTGGCCTGCTGACTGATGCACAGCTTTTGGCCTCCTCCAGTCCTGAAACCTCTGCTGGGTGTGTCCTCACTCCCTTCCTGTCCAGTGGTCCTTTTAGCCGGAAGTTTGGTGAAAAGATGTAGCAATAGCCAGGATAGTGTCTCTTTGGGCCTCTCACTCCCTTAGCAAGCTCAGCTGGAGTGGAGCTCACAGGATGTTCCCACTGTGGCCTCCTCTTCCGTGCTGGACTCCAGGGCTGGAACCAACTTTTGCCATCACCTGGTCCAACCCCACGATTTTACAGACAAGGGGTTCCAACCTTAATTCTGGACCTAAGCTGCCTGAGAGAGGTATTTTTGTCCATTTGCAGTGGGACAACTAAATAGACCATGTCTTATTTACCCATCCGCAGTGCCTCGGGGGAAAAAGTCAGGGTTCTCCCACCTTTCACTGAGGACTTGCTTTCAGATGCAAGTAACAAAGACAACTGCAGCCATCTGAACAAACAGCCTGGGGCAGCTGTCTGGAGGCTCCTTTTAAGGCCCAAGGACCCCAGGGCTGTCTTCTGTGTGACTGTCTTCTGTGTGACTGTCTTTTTTCCTTGAGCTGTCACCTCAGGGTCTCAAGAGGATGGCTGCACCTCCAGATGGGTGTCTGCGTATCAGCCAGGAAGAAGAAGGCAAGAGGAGGGGACACTGCTAAAACTTCTCACATCTCATTGGCCTATATTGCGACTCTGCCAAATGGCTTCTCTATGGGAACCTGCTCTCTCCATGCATGGAGCCCGCCAGAGAGACAGGACTGCCCCTGACCCCTTCCCCAGGGGCAGCCCTCTACTAATCAATAACTGATAGCAATTGGTGTATTGGTACCCCAGCTCCCTTGCCCTTTGGAGTAATGGCGGATCATTGGTGCTACTACACCGTCTCCAAGTGGAATTAAGCTTCAGTTTTGCCCAGTTGCTTGGCAACGCATCTCCTGTTGGTTTACTTTCTTCCCTTGCCCACCAGCCTGCTGGTGCTTGTTGGGATCACCTCCCAATCAAACCACTTGCACTAGAGCTGCTCTTTCAGGGTCAGTTTCTGCAGAGGAAACCAAACTAAGATGACGTAAAAGCCCAGGATCAGAAAGTTAAGTAGGAGTTCCCATCGTGGCGCAGTGGTTAACGAATCCGACTGGGAACCATGAGGTTGCAGGTTCGATCCCTGGCCTTGCTCAGTGGGTTAAGGATCTGGCGTTGCTGTGAGCTGTGGTGTAGGTCGCAGATGTGGCTCAGATCCTGCGTTGCTGTGACTGCGGCATAGGCCAGTGGCTACAGCTCCAATTAGACTCCTAGCCTGGGAACCTCCACATGCCGCGAGTACGGCCCTAAAATGACAAAAAAGGCAAAAAAACAAAACAAAACAAAGTTAAGTAAATTTTCCAGGGTTGCCAGTTAATAAATGGGCAGCCAGGATTCAAATCTGGGGCTCACAGATTCCAAGCTTGATTTCTGAGCACCTACCCTGAACCAAGACTGTCTGACAGCCCCTGCATCAAAGGAGGACTCCAGCAAGGCAGGGCCCACCTTCCAACTGGAGGAGGATTTGGCTGCCCTTGGCCTCACTCAAGTGCAGGAGCTGAAGGAACAGCTGGGGGACAGTTTTGAATTCTCTTCCACCTCCACCTTTAGCTCAAGGCTCATGAAAGCTGTTAAAGGAAAGGCCAGGCCCTCCCTGGAGGCTGTTCCCCCTCTTTAGGGGCCACAGTCCACTCAGCATGGCTTCTCCTACCTTGGCCTCCTACCCAGACTCCCTCTGGAAGGGGACAGAGCAGATGCTGGTCCCCCGGGGCTCTGCTGAGAAAATGGGCTCATGCGGAAGGGTGACAGAGAACAGACTGCGTGTTCCTTCCCAGGGAAGAGCCAGCCCCACCTGGCAGGGTCTTCCAGGGCTGGGGGAACAAGCACAGGCTCTCCCCACAGGCATGTCCCCATACAGCTGGCCTGACAGATGCAGTCCTCACGACTCAGGACAAGCGCTCCTGGGGGAGCGGGGCGTGGAGGAAGATGGCACATGCTGAACTCACAGGAGGCCACCCCCAGACTCTCAGGACAGCAGAGCCCAGAGAAGGTTCTTATCTGGCTCTGCCCTGCTGCTTCTGCAGACCCAGATCCTCCCTTCTCTCAGACACTCGGCCCCACCAGGCAAATGAGCCAACCACAGACCCCAGGGAGCTCTGAACCCTTTAGAGAGGAGACAGGACTTTGTCAGGGCACTAGGTCAGGTTCAAGATCTGTGGGGCCAGGACAGTCTCTCCACAGTGGTGTATAGATTTGGGAAAAGGACCCAGATGGAGTCTAGGCTTCAGTGGAAAGAGTATAGGACGTAGAGTTAGGTAGGCCTGGATTCAGATCCCAGCCCTGCCTCTCACTGAAGTCCCTGAGGAAAAAGATGATGTTTCATGCATGAAGCTACCAAATACATACCAGCTGCTAAATAAATGATAAAACTATTATTCCTACTAATGATGCCTGAGGAAAATATAGAACGAGGATAGTGTGACCCCATTTGAGTAAAAATTGGGGTGTATGGAGATGATATTTATCACAGATGTTAATAGCAGTTATCTCTGGGTAACGGGGTTTGGAGGCAATTTGCGCTTTTTTTTTAATCTGTGTCTTTTTTTTTTTTTTTACATTTTATGATGTATGTGCATATAAGAAAAAAATGCCTGTCTATAACCTCAACAGGTTCCAGAAAAAGCTGTATTATTATTATTATTATTATTATTATTATTATTATTATTATTTTGGCCATGCCCAGGGCATGTGGAAGTTCCCTGGACAGGGATCAAATCTAACCGAAGCTGTGACCTGTGCCACAGCTGTGGCAATGCCCGATCCTTAACCCACTGCACCACAAAGGAAGTACAGGGCTGGATTCTTAAGGCACTTAAGTGTGGGTGTTTTGAACTGGAGCTTAAGAGGAGCTGAATTACTCTTCATAGCAGGAGAAGAATTCGGATGCCCAGAGCAACCTGAGAGGCAGAGAGAGGATGGGAGGGGTGTTTGTGTGGCTACAGAAGAGGCAGCTCATTGACAGGAGCCTGTGTGGTTGGCAATGTCTGCTTAAATTTTCCATGAAGTTTACTACTCACTCAAATGCTTGGTCTGAGTGATTTCATTTGGGGAACTGCAACTGGGCTTCACCTAAGAGTTAATATGGCATTGGACAGAGACAGCATCTGAGGACACATAACCCACCATGAACAAGACATTCGATTCCAACAGCAATCCTGAGAAATCTCAGGAAGCTTCTTGATTCCCATGGAGCATGGATTTGCTCAAGCTTGAGCTGAAATGCCCTGGTTAGCAATTGCCGCATAACAAGCTACTCCAAACTTAGTGGCATAAAGCAACAAAAATCACTTATTATTCTCTCTCATGGTTCTGAGTGGTGTCTGGGCTCGGCTGGGCGGTTCTTGCTTGGGGTCCCTCCTGCAGTTGCATTCAGACAGATGCAGCTGGAGTCACGGAGGAGACTTCCCCGCTTGTATTTCTGGTGCCGGAGCTGGAGAGGCTCAGTTAGCTGAGGTTCCTGGAGAACTTCTCTCCCTGTCTCTGTTGGGTCTCTCCACATGGTACCTGAAGCCGGGCTTCTTCGGGGGCGCTGGGCTTCTCATGTTCATGGCTCTCAAGGCGTGTGTCCTGAGAGAGAGAGAGAGCCCGGAGGAAGCTAGATTGCCTTTCTTACCCAGCTTTGGACGTCACACAAAGTCACTTCCACAGCATTCTATCAGTCAAAACGGTCGAAAGGCCCACCCAGGATCAAGAGAAACAACCTAGCCTCCACCTTTTGATGGAGGAGTTGCAAGGTTCTAGAATGACCATGTGGGACTGAAAATATTGCTGTGGCCATTTTTGGGAAATACAGTTTGTCAGAAGCTATTACACAGATGCTGAGGGGCAGCTCGGTCCCTAGCTCATAGCTGAGTTACAATCAAGAAGAAACAAAACTGTGTTCTTTCTTTCATTTTTTAAAGGCAAAATATTAACAGAAGTGGACTTCAAATCACGTCTAAGATTATTTAGAAGAACACAGATGATGAATAGGGACTTTTAGTGTAGCAGATTCACTGGAATTGGCTGTGAAAATCATAATGAAAATGAACAAGCCAGAAAGAAAAAGGTACTCTCTTGTTCAAAACTCTTTCTGGAAGGAGCTAACAGTGCTGGAAACTGAACAGGGAAAGCCTGGAAGAGGGCCTGAGGGTCAGAAGGGTCAGACCTTGACTGTTGGCAGGGAAGGGATGGATGGGCAGGAGGCTGCTGAGATAGAGCGGTCGGGATGGAGCAGGGGTGGGTGCAGCCAGGGAGGACCGAGGGACACCAATCTCAGCACAGCAGGCACCTGCTGCTTCTCCATGCGGGTTCCATCGGTGGGAACCACCTGGGCTGCATGACCTTGAGAGCCTGCAATCTCCTTCCCTACTCTTTGCTCCAGCAACTGAGTCAAGGGCTTATGGGGCTTGGCCTCTTTTCATCATTGGAGTCCCTGAACTTCGACCTCAGTGACCATCTCCTGCAAACGAGAACGCTTCGCCGCAGGGAAATCACTCTCTCTCTCGTGCTCTGCTCCTTGGTGGTTGCATTCTGAGGCCCTGCCGTCACATCTGGAGTCTCTCTCTCTCTCTCTTTTTTTGTCTTCTTAGGGTCAAATCGGAGCTGCAGCTGCCGGCCTACACCACAGCTACAGCCATGTGGGATCTGAGCCGCGTCTGCGACCTACACCACAGCTCACGGCAACGCCAGATCCTTAACCCGCTGAGCAAGGCCAGGGATCAAACCTGCGTCCTCATGGGTGCTAGTTGGATTCGTTACCGCTGAGACATGATAGGAACGTCCCATCTGGAATCTCTTATCCTGCACCCAGAGGAGCCTCAGGGTCATTTTGGGTGAAAAGTATCTCTCTCTTACCTGCAGATCTGATGGATGTGCTTTTGTTGAGAAGGATTCTGAGGTTGTGCTGAGGTTCAGAGGAAAGAAAGCCTAGGTCAAATGGCAGTAGAAGGTGGAGTGGTGACACAAGCTCAAAACATATCTTGACTTTTTTAGCTCTGACTAGCAGACACCTGTCACGGAAATTAGCCATCTACCATTCCCTCCCAGATTTTCAGACTAGCATTCCACAGCCTCCTGGACCCAACCATCCCTGCCTTTAGGAAGCCACTCCATCTCCTGCATCCCTCTGCTCTCCTGATTGTACCTGATGACATTTTGATTCTGATTTTTCTTTAAGTAAGTTGTCCCCTTGATCTTCTTTCTTAGACCCTGATAATGTAAGTCTTGAAAATCCCTTAGAGGAGTTCCCATCATGGCACAGCGGTTAACAAATCTGACTAGGAAACATGAGGTTGCAGGTTCGATCCCTGGCATCGCTCAGTGGGTTAAGGATCCGGCATTGCCGTGAGCTGTGGTGTAGGTCGCAGACACGGCTCAGATCTGGCATTGCTGTGGCTCTGGCGTAGGCCGGCAGCTGCAGCTCCGATTCGACCCCTAGCCTGGGAACCTCCACATGCCACAGGTGTGGCCCTAAAATGACAAAAGAAAAAAAAAAGAAATCCCTTAGAGATTATCTATCACCACCTTCTTTTAAGAAGTGAGGAAACTGAGGCCTAGAGAAGGGAAAGAAGATTTGCCTGACAGACTCCCCCACTGGCGTTTCAACCAGAGCTTGCAAAGGGAACTGCCTGGGGCATAGCATAAGCCTCCTTCCCCGTTGCCAATATCCCCCCTCCAGTCCCCACCCTTGCAGCAGCCAGGCCATGCTGATAATCATGCCAAAGAGTGTCAACCAGGAACGTGTCTTCTTTCTTGAAATACACTGTGGATCAGCAGGCAGGCCCCTCAAGACCCCAGCGATGCAGCTTACATGGAGCCCAGCACACAGTAACCCAGAAACATATGTGGTGAGCAATAACAGTCATAAATTTTATGAGATTATGTGTTCCTAATGTGAGATTTCAGGCTGATCTGTTTGTTGAGCTATGCCAAGCTTCGGTATGATTCAATCAAGTTGGGCTTAATCTTCCCTTATTTACGCTGGGTGAGGGTGAGTCACGACGCATATCTCTAGGCCAGTCTGCTGAACTAATTTACCCCAAGGATTTTGAGGGACTAGCGATTTGTTTTCACTGCCTGTCCAGAGCTTATATACTTATATCATTAGATGAGGCCTGGATTATACACAGTGGATATCTGTAGCTGTGCTAAGGACCAAGACCTCTCAGGAGAATCCACTGGGGACAGAGGGCACCTTGGAACTGATCACAGTTTCTTTTCCATCCCAGTCAAATCATGCTAAATGTTTTGTCACCTGTACGTTTACTCACTGATTTAAATCTCTGGTCTCTTTAGTCACAGAGACGTTCTGGATAAGTCCTCCTGTCTCTGAACCTGGGCCATGTGGACCTGAAATGAAGGGGGAATATTGCCATCTCATCCAAAGACGGAAAAGCCTGGAAAATTTGCCCGAGGCCGGGAGTGACTCCAGCCACCAAGCATCTCCATCTCCCAGTGTCCAATTTTTTGCGCCCTCTGGGGAGAAGGGAACATGCAGATGGAATTTGGGGCCTGTGTCCTCAGTGCCTTTTTCTCAGGGTTCCCAGGGGGATGTCACATCCCCTTGTTCAGTGAGCAGTGAGGACTGGTCTGTAGTCTGATGAAGACAGTTTTGGGAGCTCTTGGCTTCTGTGGATCCAGAGAAATACACAGGCTTGAGGCTGTGAGGAAGAGTTTCCCCTGATTTCTACTTTGATCAGGGTTTCTACTGTCAGGATTTGCTGGGGCCTGGGATGGGGGTGGGGTGGTGCTTCCCAGGATGTGAGGCTTTCACAGTACGAAAACCAGGAAAGTTCTGGGCCAATCAGGACAAATTTGTCACCTTCACTTTGGTGTCCCTTGACTTTGGTAAGTCAGACCTTAAGACGTAGCCAGAGCTTTGGTCGGGATGGGAGGGGAGCTCCTTCCTACACAGCTCCTGCAGGGCCTTTGACTCTCTGGAAGGCACGTTCCCCGTCTGCCCCCACCATCAAGACAGGGGACGTGTGCTCATGAGTCCCCCGCACCCCCACCCTGGGCTTCCCAAGCACGCAATGCCTGCTCCTTCTGCTGAGGGCTGGCAACTGGCTTTTCTGCCAGCTGTGGGGCACTGACGGGCTCGTAGCTCACCCGAAAATGTAGAGAAGTCCACGTCTGTGTGCAAAGACAGTGTGACCCTGCTGAGGGGGGCAGATTCTGAAGCTGGGTGTCAACATTCCTGAAACTGATGATTTGAAGCAGTTTCAAGCTGGTGGCAGCTTTTGGATCTGTCTCTTGGTGGGGAGAGTTATGTGTGTGTGTGCGTGGAGGGGGTGTGTGGGGGTGTGTGTGTGTGTACATGTGCACACGTGTGTGTTGTAGGGATAGAAATTCAGAACACTGTGGTGAGCCCTTTGGTTATAAGGCTAGATTCTGTTTCAACCTGATTAAGCATGTGTATTCTGGAGCCAGACCGTTGGGGTTCAGGTCGCAGCAGCCTGCTATCTAATTTGACCTAAGGTAAACAACAGAACCTCCCTGGGCTTCAGTTTCCTAGTCTATAAAACGGGCGCATTGACAGGGTGGCTGAGGATTAAATTAGTGAATGCACAGGAAGAACTTAGAATAGGGCCTGAAGCATGGTTATTACTCAAACAACTATTTTTTGTGGAACTGGACTGAAAGGGCTGAATTGAACACGTTCGACAGCTTTGTGTGGCGGTGTGTACTGTGGTCTTGGTGGTCACCTGAACCGTGTATCGGTGGCGAGCTCTGCGCTGTAAACCCTGCTGGTTGTCACCTCTGCCAGCTGTTCTCACAGCATCTCACTGCATCCCTCGTTCTCCCCTGCTGCCTGGTCACTGCCTCCCAGGCTGCTGTGGACGCACTGCACTTCCTACCTGGAGGCAAGACGTAAGGTAAGCTGTGGGGTTTGACAAAGTTTTACCAGAGGCCCGGGCTTACAGGGGATCTATGCAGAAAAGATCACTGACCCTTGGTGCGTGGACATGAAAATTCCAGAATTTCAGTGGCAAAGCCTTTCCACAGGGACTGTTCTTCCACCTACCATGCTGCAAGACAGGCTCACCTCCTCCTAGAGAGTGGCTTCGAACATATCCCCCCAACCCCAAGTCTGGACCCCAACAACATGCTCAGGGCTCCAGCAGGAAGCAACTCAGGCGCTTTCATCCACTCATCACAAGCGTCTGCAGATATATGACCTCTTTGGATGCTTCTTCAGACAATATGTTGAATTTTAGCTCCTGTATTATTTTTGATATAATGCTACTTTTACTTAAAACATCTTATCAAATTAACCCTGAGCAAATAAATTTAATAGTGGCTGTTTTTGAAATCATAACTTTGGCTTGAATTCTATGACTTATATTTTTGTTAATATAGCAACATTTTTTTTTTTTTTTGGCTTTTTGTCTTTTTAGGGCTGCACCTGTGGCATATGGAGGTTCCCAGGCTAGGGGTCCAATCGGAGCTGTTGCTGCTGGCCTACGCCACAGCCACAGCAACACCAGATTTGAGCTGTGTCTGCAACTTCCACCACAGCTCAAGGCAATGCCGGATCGTTAACCCACTGAGCAATGCCAGGGATCGAACCCACAACCTCATGGCTCCTAGTCGGATTTGTTTTTGCTGCTCCACGACAGGAGCTCCCCAAGCAACATTTCTAAAAAAGAGCTGCTTAGAGTCCCTAATTGAGTTTTTAGTGCTATAATGGCATAAACTCAACTTTCCCATCATGTATTTGACAGTTTCAAATTTGTGTTTGGTAAACGTGTTTTTAGTACACAAGGTTTCAGTGAAGCTCAAGAGCAGTTGATTAGATCCTGGATGGTATTAAAAAAATCAGTTTTGTCAGAAGAGATTTTTATTGCACCATTTACTACCAAGATTAAATATCCAGGCAAGGAACAGAAAATGCCATAGAATTATTTCTTAAAATCATCAGTTTCAATCTGTGTTTTCCATGCACATTTGCCGTATTGTGATATCCACGGCTCAAATTATTTTATTCTTGATTGTTTTTGTAAGTGGCCTGTTGACACTATAACCCTTCTTCAGCTGTGTCATCTACTGGAAAAAATTCCCCAAACATGTTTATATATATAAATATTTGCATTTTAGGAATCTATGACTCTAACAAAATTGTTATCTATTCTATTTTCATCAGAGGTGTGTCTCAAATACATCAGGTTTCTAGCCAAAATAATTAATAATACTTAGCTCTTCTTACCTTATTCAGACTGATTTAATTCATTGCATCTGCCATAATTTTAATAATTTATTTTTGTACTTCATCCCCTGAATAGGTGCAATATTATTTGGTGTTGCTTTTTACGTTATTCCTAAACATTCTATCATAATATTATCAAATTTTCCTCTGACTTCTGCCAAATGGATAAAATTCTCCTTATCATGTCCATACTCACAATGTTTCTTGGATGCGCCTCTGAACACTAGATCTTGCTTGCCAAAAATTAAACCATGTATAATCTGCATACAACAACAGCACAATAATTTTTTTCCCATTTTTGTAATTTTTTGTAGCATCAATAGTTTTTTTTTAATTTTAATCAGATTTTTAAAATTTCAGCCCTTCAATATCATTAGTCAGACTAGGTCAGGGAATGCTTTGGGAACGAGCAATGCCAAGACTTTGGTGGCTTGACATAACCAACACTGATTTCACGTTCATCCAATACTCACTGAAGGTCTGGGTGGCTTCTAAGACAGCTGCCCTCCATGTTGTGACTCAGTGATCCAGGCAGAGAAAAACACCTTGCAGCTTTACCACCAGTGTGCAGACAAGAGTGGTGGAAGGTCACAGATGAAGGAGGAAATGCTTCAGCTCAGAAATGACAGGATCACTGCTGTTTACCACCCGTGGACCAGTCACGTGGCCTCTCCTGACAGAAGGGGAGCAGAGATGTGTAATCTTCATGCTTTCCTGGAAGCAGAAGACAACAAACTATGAACAAGCATCAGATTTCTCTGCCACAATAACTGCATGTTTATTGTTGTGCACTTTATTTTTTGATGCTTGCAAAGAATATGTGATTAAATACTGTCAGTCTTAACACCGATTTCTCACTTTTCATCCTTAATATCCCCCAAGAAATTGGCAATAGAGACAAAATATCGAATTCTTTGATTTTATTTTTTTTTACTCTTTGGAAGAATTCATGTGTAATGAGTTTATGATAACTTCTTCTTTCCTTTTTTTTCCATTTTTTTTGTCTTTTTGTCCTTTTAGGGCGCACCAGCAGCATATGGAGGTTCCCAGGCTAGGGGTCTAATCGGAGGTATAGCTGCCAGCCTGCGCCACAGCCAGAACAACGTGGGATCTGAGCTGCGTCTGCAACCTACACCAGAGCTCACGGCAACGCCGGATCGTTAACCTACTGAGCAATGCCAGGAATCGAACCCTCAACCTCATGGTTCCTAGTTGGATTCATTAACCACTGCGCCACGATGGGAACTCCAGTAACTTCTTATTTCTTATGTCTTTAAATAATTTCTTATTTGAGGTTAAGAAAAAGTTCAGCAAGTGAACCCTCATATATAATATTCCAATTGTCAGATCTCTCTGGCTGCAATCATAATTCACTTTGTAAGACTGCCAGCCCTTTCATGTTTCTCCTTAATATTCCTGAGAGTCCCTGGAGATAGTTTTTTTTTTTTTTTTAAAGCTTAGGTAGATTTTTCCCTTTATTTCCTTTTCTTTTAAATTACTTAATGAATTTTATTACATTTGTATGTGTACAAAAATCATCACAACCAAATTTTATATGCTATAAAATTTGGAGATAGTTTTAAGACTGCTTCTCCAGCTGATTCCATAAGCTCCTGTTTATTCCATTCTCTTCCTGCTCTGGCTACTCCTGTTACAGCCAACTGCTGAAACAACAGCAATGCTCCCCAAAGACACAACCCCGAACTGCAACTAACAACCATTCCCATCCTTTCCTGTCTCTGTTGGCTGTTTGGTACCACTAAAACCTTGTGTTTCCAATCTCCCAAAATACAGTAGAAAAATGGCTCTTTTAATGCTCAGCACCTACATTGGTTGGCAGTACTATGTAATAAATTACCCCCAAATTCAGTGGCTTAAAACAATAAGCATTCCTTATCGCTCATGATTCTGTCTGTAAGTTGACAATTTAGGCTGGAATTAATTAGGCAACCCTTCTGGTCTTGGCTGGGCTTCCTCTTGTGAATATGGCCAAGCTGTGGGTCAGCTTTACTGATCTTGACTGGGCACTTTTGTATAACTGGAGTCTCAACTAGAATAACAGGATTGACAAATTCTGGCTCACATGGCCTCTTATCCTCCATCAGACTAGCTCAGGCTTGGTCACATGGATGAGACCGAAGTCCCCAGAGAAAGAGAAAACGTGTAAGGCCTCATAAAACTTGGGCTCAGAACTGGAAAATGTCTCATACTAGATTTTACTGGCCACAGAAAGTTATGGGATCAGCCAAGAATCAAGGAGATCAGAAATAGATTCTAGCTCTTCCTGGGAGGATCTACAAAATCATACCTCCATACTCCCCAGGGTATGGAGACTCGGAGGAAGCAATGGCTGCTGCCATATTTGTAATACTCCATAGCCTCCTCTGGAATTGAGGTGGGAGTCCATGGGGACTGGGCTACAGGTCATAAGAGTGAGAGGTCTAGACTCACTCAGAATACCCTTGTTCCTAGTAGTGGTCTTTTGACCTTGACCATGTTCAGAGATGTCAGCACCCTGGCAATGGACATAGTCAAAGTTCAAGCTGAGCCCAAGGAATGGGAGGGAGCCCTGGCTATGGCTGCTAAAGCCCTGGGAACTAGAGGAATGGACTCATTAAGAAGCCTCCTGAGTAGCTCTCTCCTACTAGCCTCCTGCTTTTTGGTATCACTTTCGCAGGACTGTCAAAGACAAGGATGTCTTCATCAGGTAGACTCCTCACAGATGCTGCAATCTTTGCCTCAAGTGTGATGAAGAGAGGCAAAAAAGGAAGAAGAGAGACCAACACAGGCATTAGGTCCAGACTGGCCATTCTGTGATCAAGGCTCATTCTGCCCCTCCTTTTGAACTGAAAAGGGGAGCCCCAGGATGTAGGTGAATAATCCGAAAGAGTTGCAATGATCATCTTTCACATATGCCAGCTGAGGTCAGTTTCCATGCCTCATCTCTCAAGAGGAGACACTTGGCTGCAGGGGCGGGAAGAGGAGTGGAGAGCCCACTGAGCAGACAGGTCTACCTGTTCAGGAGGTGAGTCTCTATTCTAAGTCAGATTAGAAAGCCGAGAAAACATTATTATGTTCCTTCAAGTGACATCAAGTGGGCCAGCATCCTAGGGTCCCCTGGATCTTAAAGTCTGGATAAACCAGTTATGGGTCTGGGTAAGTCTGAGAAAATAAGGCTACATAGGAAGTCCTTGTCTTGGATTTCCTGAGGCTTAGGGTCCCAGAGGACATTTGGAGCTCCAAACTGCTTGTAGCCTTGGTACCACATTCAATAGAAGACAAATAATGTCAAACAGGGAAGGGCATTCCTGTTGTAGCTCAGTGGGTTAAGAAGAAGACATAGTGTTCATGAGGTTGCAGGTTTAATCTCTGGCCTCACCCAGTGGGTTAAGGATCATGCATTGCTACAAGCTGTGGTGCAGGCCACAGATGCAGCTCAGATCCTGTGTTGCTGTGGCTGTGTGGTAGGACTGCAGCAGCAGCTCTGACTTGACCCTTAGCCTGGGAATTTCCATATGCCACACACACAGCAGTGAAAAGAAGGAAAAAAAATGTGAAACAGTTCATCTCTGGTTGAGTGGCTGAGTTGGATGAGTGCCGGAGAGATCATCCTCAAGCCAACCTATCTTGGCTGGACCCCAGCTTTCTCGTCTACAGAGGAGGTGTGTGCCACTTTTTCTTTCTCACTCACATGGGGTATTTTTTAGGATGAGCTATGGGAACAGGTGTGGAAGCAGTTTTGAAATATTCCACAAATAAAAATATTCCACAAATACAATATTTTTAGAATTTACTTGTTGATTTATGGCTCAACTACTTCCAAACAGAATTTGAGGCAACTCACAAGACAAGTATGGTAAAAATAAGTCCCAAACTACTCTCATAGAACTGCAAGAAAAGCCAAGTAATAAAAGGCATGAGGATGAGGAAAATGACATCCAAAAACCATGTTGAGAAAATTTCTTCTACTAAGTGTAACATTTAGCTTTGGGAGGATAACAGGACAGTCAGACAACAGATAGGTAGAGATCGCTAATGTTTACAAAGCACTTCTCTGTGCCAGACACTGCAGCTCAATTACATGAGCTAAATCTTTTTTCTTTTTCCTCATCTTTTCAGTAGTCAGTATAAAAGAGAGGAATTAAGAGTCTAATAAAAGAAATCTACATAACTCATCACTACCTTTTTCTGAGGTTGAGTTCTGAGATGAATCTAAATAAACGTGTTTCGTACAGGTTCTAGGTAAGATGGAACAAGCGCATTGCATCCTGTCTCTCCTAGCAAAGTGCAGATATAAAACCAGGAGGGAATTCACGGGACACTATCTGAGAACTCTGAAAAGCAGACAGCAGCAGGCCGATTGTGGAAGAAGATCAGAATTTGAAGTACCATCAGACTGGCAATGAGGCTACCACTTCCTCCCTCCCCATTCCTCCCACAGCTTGGACTTGAAGGTGGGAAGTGCATGCAGGGTGGGGTAAGCAAAGCCCAGATCACCACAGGATGAATTACTTAGAAAAGTTTTCATGAAGGTGAAACTTGAGCTGGGGGTAGAAAGAAGGGTGAAACATCCATAAGCAGACCAGAGAGAGGGGGACCATGCTGGGTAAAGAGAAATTACATGAATAAAGGCAGATAGGTATGCTTGAAGAAATCATGGTAGGTTAGTCATGAAAGATGGCTTATACGGTTTATAAAGTGCTCACACATTCGCATTTTTGTGATAATCCAGGAAGGTGGTATATTTTGATGTACCCATTTCACAAATGATTCTGAGTCGTTGAATGAACAGTTCCTCAAGGATACATAGCCTAGTAAATGGCACATATAGACCCTAAAACTCAATCTTCTAGTTCAAGTGGAAGACACTAAATGCCAGGTCAGAGAGTGAATTTGTATCATAATGGTAAAAGACATCAGCTAATGTTCAACAATTCCTAATATTGTCAGATAGTCACGAAAGTTCTTCCACTTTAACTTTTTTTGCTCTGTTTAAATCAAGATTCGAACAGGGTTCACAAGTGGAATTTAGTCAAACAGGTCTTATAGATCTCTTACAATTTATAGATTCCTTTCCCTCTTTTTTTTTCCTTGTAATTTATTAGGAACATTCTGGCTACTACAGACCTCATCCGCATGGTGTCAGGTAACACATTCTTTTTTCCCCTTTGTTTCCTGGAAACTGTGGTTCGATCACGAGGCTTATTTAGATTCCAGTTCGTTTTTTGGAGGGATACTTCATGAGTGGTGGTGTGTGCTTCTAAATGCGTCACATCAGAAGGCATGTGATATTGGGTCATTTTTTCATCATCTTAAGGTTAATTATTGGGTTCAGGTCTGATTCATTCATTAAAAGTTTCCTGTCAGTTGTTCACCTAAGGTTTTTAGCAACCACTGATATTGGGATAGTACATGAGAATAACAGCCATTGATGTTTCCTAATCCATTTGTACCACCGGGGCTACAAAGTAGAGATATTCTGCTTCTATAATTTTTTCTTCACTTATAGGCTAGAATTCTTTTATAAAGCCCATTCCCACACCAGCTATTTGGCTACCTGAAAAGATAAATAAACGTTTAGTTCTTTCTATTTATACTGAGTTAGTTCCCAAGCATACACCACAGGTGACCAGTCAGTTTATGATGATGATGATGATGATGAACTCATGGATTTCAATTTTTTGTTTTGTTTTTGTTTTGTGTGTGTGTGTGTGTGTGTGTGTGTGTGTGTGTGCACGTCTATGCGTATTTTAGATTTCAATATTTTTGATTTGTTTCAATCCATTGCAATTACTTTTTATTTTGCTATACTATAAATTACTATTCTTTGGTCAATGGGAGCCTCTCCATGTTGATTTCCGGGTCATTTTTGTGTGATCCCAACAATCATTAATATCCTCATTGCTTTCCAGGCTCATCTTGAACATTTCCTGCTCCAACCTGAGATCAGCCATTTCACAAAGACTTTGATTCCTTTTAGTGAAAAATGGCATTTAGAGACAAAAATCTGGGCCTTAGGACTGCTTATTATTCCTAGATAGGTCACTGTCTCCAGGTCTTTTCAGAAGACCGAGAAGGGAAATAAGTATTTTTTCTTTAAAGAGAAAATACATACTGAATTCATGCTGAGATTTCCAATTCAACTTTAAAGCCACATGTTTTTTACTTTTTTAATTCCATATTTGCATCTTTCTTTTTTCTCCCCCCCCCCCTTTTTTTTTTTAGGGCTGTACCTGCAGCCTATGGAGGGTCCCAGGCTAGGGGTCAAACTGGAGCTGTAGCCGCCAGCCTACACCACAGCCACAGTAACTGCAGATCGGAGCCACCTCTGTGACCTACACCACAGCTCACAGCAATGTTGAATTCTCAACCCACTGAGTGAGGCTAGGGATCGAACCCGCATCCTCATGGATGCTAGTTGGGTTCCCTAACCGCTAAGCCACAACGGGAAATCCTTCTTTTTTTCTGAAAGTCTTGAATCCTAAAGTGAACTCCTTACTTGCTTTATCCTAACATATATATATACATATATATATATATTTCAGAATTAACAGTAGAAATATTGTTAATAATGTAACTGCTAAAAAAGTTTCATATTTATATTCATGATTTTCAAAATAATCCTTAGGCTGCATTTCTCACTAGAATTGTGTAATCAATTACTATATTTTAAAGTCATTTGGAATAATTTTTCCCTATGTGATTAAGCCACCAAATTGATACACAGGTTTGATTGTTCTCTTTCCATTTTTAAGGATTGCATTTTCTACTTGAAAGTTAATTAATTTTAATTTTGTTTCATAATTATGTAAAGTATTTCCACTGTCCCACATAAAAATCTATAAACAAGGTACATTCAGAGAAGTCTTGCTCACATCCATCTCTTCCATTTTATTTCCTCCCTCATCCGTAAGTAACCATCATTAGCTTTGTTATTTTGCATTTAAAAATATGTATGTGATATGTACATATTATCAAATAAGCTTTCTCAAATTAAAAGTACCATACTATACAAGTGCAGTATTCTGCACCTTCCCCATTTAATAATATGTTCTAGAGACCACTCGACAGTAGAAGGTATAAAAAATTTTCACTGCATGGTAATCTATTGCATATTTTAATAAAAATAAACTCCTTAACTTGCTTAACTTCTTCACTATTGATAGGCATTTGGGTTACTTCCAATTCTTTGCTAATAAAAATAGATTTACAATTAATAGTTTTGTGCATACGTCCCTTCCTACTTTTGTCAATGTTTCTCTGGTAGAGATTCTTACAATCTACAGGTTTAGACTGTGGTTACATTGGTGAAATAGGTTGTTCAAAGGACAAATGCATATGTAATTTTTCTAGGTATTGCCAAATTCCCTTCCACAGTCGTTGTACCATTTTGCATTTCCAAGTGCAGTGTATTGAATGCTTGCTTCTTCACAGCCTCCCTGGAGTATGTTGTCAAACTTTTGGATTTTTGCTTGAAAAATGGCATCTCAATGCAATGCCTTTTGCATATTTCTTATTACACTCCATTTAAGGTTTTTAATCCCCTAACACAGCTCCTGGCTCATTGTAGCTGTTCAATAATTACTCTTTGAATCCATAAAAGTATGAAGTGGTATTTTAAGAAGATTGATCTAGCTGCAGAAAACAGAACAGTTTGGAATATGGAGAGAACAGAAGCAAGGAGCACTTAGGAATTTCAGGACACAAGATCCAAGTTTTAAGAAACACAACGTTGTTTTTCTACAATTCCTCTTCCGGGCAGGGGGACAGATTTAATAACCTCTGTCAGTTTAAATCTGCCCTATTCCCCCACCCTTGAGATTATGGCTATGCTGGGGCTCTGTGAAGGGGAGTCAAATTCTTGGTCATCATTTGCCCACCTAGGCACCTGCTAAAACACCCCTGCCCCTGGAAGGTCTTCAGTCACCAGCCAAAGAAGTCACAGCTGGGTATGACTTCCCCTTCGCTTTCATCTAGAGCACCCTTTTCAGTTGGCCCTTAGCTCTCTTCATTCCTCTCTCAGGAATCCAAGGACACCTGGCTGTTCTCCCACACCCCTTTGGGGGCCACAGGAGGCTCCAAGAAGGTAACTGAGGTCCTATCTTCCAGACACCCTATGTGGCTATTTCTAGGTCTCTGCACCTGGGCTGTGCTGGGTTCCTTCCTAGAAAACGAGACATATGTTTAGTCTTCTGTGAAATGCTTGGGTGTGGGATGAAGGCATAGGGTTTCTTCTCAGAAATGCTTAAGTCTCTCCCGTTCCACAACTTCCCCAATGCCCAGCATAAGGAATATTTATCTCTTGGAGAAGAGGGAATTTTCTCTGATCGGGCTCCTGGTCCTCAAGTCTGATCACTACTGGCTTTTGAAATTCAAAAGCTGAGGACTTGATTGTTTGGTTAAGCTCTAAGGACTGCTGAAGCAATGGATGGATGACCCACAGTCTAGATTGAATGAGGTAGGGCCACGGGGGACAGAAAAAAAAAAAAAAAATGAAATGGTGGGGGCGGGGGGGACCTTAGTTACTGTCTCCAAATATTATTCTCACTATATTTGTTAAGAGCATTTAGCAATGTCCAGGTATGACGTGATGAGAGGTGGAATGAGACATTGGCTGAGGGTTTGGGACTGACTGATGAAGAAGGGAGAGGGAGGGGAGAGTCCAGAATGAGACTAGGATTTGGAGCTGCCCAAACAGAAGAATGACGGTGCAAAGGACTGAAATGAGGCCAGCTGGAGGGTGGGCATGCTAATTTATGGGAGAGAGAGTGAACTTGGATTTAAGCTTGAGTGAAGTGCAGAGGTAACAGTCAAATCCCTGGGAGGGGTTGAGGTCCGTGCTTTCTGGAAGACCAGACAAAGGAAGAAAGAGTTGCCAAGGTCCCAGGGCTGGGTCTTGGGATGCGTCCACAGGTGAGAGACGGGGAGACAAAAAGAGGGCAGTTCAGAGAGGCGAAGTCTTTGCGGAGCTAAGCACCACGTAAACATGACCTACTTCCCAGGACATGGTTACACTCAGGATGCTTGGGAAGAGGATTCATTTCAGAGTGTCTGAGAAATACCCCAGCGTGGGCTGTTTGTGAATCTGACTGCCTATCTGCTGCCCCAGCAGTCAACACCAGAACCGTGTCATTTAAAGTTATACATCCTGAGGAATATTTGAGATTGTACCTTCCCCACACACACACACACACACAGATACAATTGTTCCTGGAATTAGGGCTGGCTTACTTTCCATTTAATGAAACAAACATCCCCCACACACCTAAGCTTCACAGAGTGAGGTATTGTGATTGCGTGAAAAAGAAGCTGCAAACTGCTGGCTCATGGGCTGTATCTGACCCAAACACTTTTACTATTTAGCCACCATCATGCTGTTGTTTATTTTGCTTTTCTTTTTAACTAGGTTTCCAAAATTTAAAACTCAGGATATTTCACTTAAAAATGTGGATTTCAAGCTCTTCTTAAAAAATCCATTTGGCAGCAATGGGCCTGCATTCCTACATGGCAGTCAGCTGGAGCGGTGGACAGAGTACCTGTTTCCTCAGTCAGACTGCGCCTGCTCTCTTGCGATGCTAGATCCCACCTGCTCCTTATCTCACCTTATTCTTCTGGTCTGATGCCTATGATGCTTGGTGTCTGAAACCTCTGGCATTTTTTTTTTTTTTTGGTCTTTTTAGGGCCACATCTGCAGCATTTGTAAGTTTCCAGGCCAGGGGTCGAATGGGAGCTACAGCTGTTGTCCTACACCACAGCCACAGCAACACAGGGTCTGAGCCACAACTGCGACATACACCACAGCTAGAGGCAATGCTGGATCTTTAACCCCCTGAGCAAGGCCAGGGATCAAACCCACATCCTCATGGATACCAGCTGGGTTCATAACCCACTGAGCCACAACGGGAGCCTCTGAAACTTCTGGCATCCTGATCCAGCGCACCAGCTTTGGTAATAAATGGACACAAACTCAGTTCTTAACTCGGCCACCTACCCATGACCTTGGGTAAATTATTTTACCCTCTGAAGCCTCAGTCTCTCCATCTGCAGAATGGTAATATTCGTACCCGTGCATGCCTCTCGGGGTGAGAAGCAAAGAAGATAATGCATGTGCAGAAACTGCTTAGTAAGTGGCAGCTATTATTCTTAGAGGGGAGGGAGAGAGTTCCCTGTCTACCAGGTGCTGCCCTACGAGGCAAGTGAGAGCACAAGCCCTGTGATTCAAGGCAGACTGGACCCTGAGGGAGGGGAGGGCCACGCGAGGGAGGTGAGGTGCACGAGAGCCCCTCAGGCTGCAGGACAGGGAAGCCTCCCTGCGTGGGGAGGGGACCTCAAGGCCTGGGCTTCTTTGCCTTCCGTGGGAGCAGGCAGCCCAGCTGGGGCCTGCGTGGACTTTGAACCCCTGCCATGCAGGACAGAGCCCAAGCCCTGGGAAGGCTGGCCCCCACTCTGCCGGCCGCCTCTCGGCTGAAATTCCAGGAACTGGGCCCTATCAGTTGGGCCCAGTTTCAGGAGCTGAATTTCTTGCCATTTCCCCTCAGTCATGCGGCTGCTGGCATGGACAAAGTAGGCGGGAATGTGATTAGCTGTCAGGCGACTTTCCAGGCCAGAGGGGTGGGGGGGAACATGTCTCAGAGGGGAGAATGGTTAGAATGGGGATGGGGATGTGGGAGCCTGGGCGGACCCCGCCACAGAAGCAGCCGGGGCTGCTCTTTAGAGTCAGTCTCCCACCCAGACTCCTCCCCCTTCCCCGGAGAGACCAAGACCACGCCTGGGAAAGCTTGTTTCTAAGCTGCAGCAGGCGGCCTGAACTCTGAGACCTTTGTCTCCCACCACCGTGAGCCTGGCGTCTGACGCCCCCTGCCTTCTGGGAGCCTGAGCTGGGAAGGAAGTGTGCCTTTTAAACAAAATGATATGTAGACTGTGATCATTTTGAACGCGGCTCATTGCCAAACGTCAAAATCGTGTGCATTAAGTGGACCGGCTTCTTTATGTCGAACAGGCCTCACTCAGTGGGTTAAGGATCCGGCACTGCCGTGAGCTGTGGTGTAGGTCACAGATGCGGCTCGGATCCCGCACTGCTGTCGCTGTGGTGTAGGCCGGCAGGTGTAGCTCCAATTCGACCCCTAGCCTGGGAACCTCTATATGCTGCAAGTGCAGCCGTAAAATGCTTAAAAAAAAAAAAAAGGCTAATCACTCCCAGAAACATCTTCAGACACACACAGAAATAATGTTTAATCAAATATTGGGGCACCCCATAGCTAAGGCAAGCTGACATAAAATTCACTATCGCAAACACCCCAAAAGTTGTCACGAGCGTTCAATGGGGGACAGAAGACACACGCCCAGCACAGAGTCTAGCACATAAGAGAGACCCACAATATACTGCTTCTCATCTCTATGGTTCCCCACCAGGTTTTTTGTCTCCGTAGCCTCACAGGAGACACTGTAAACTGGAAATAATCCACTATAGCACCTAGCCCAAGTGTGAGCGCATGGCAAGTGAGCAGTGTTTGTTAAATACCCAGGTTGATGTGGAAAAGAAATCAATCCAGAGCTATTCATGAGGTGATCAGTGAAGCAGACCTACAGATGGTGTTGGAAAACTGGCAGGAGCTCAGAGGCCAGAAATGCAGCTCTCAGGGACCCTGGAGTAGAAATGTGGGGCAAAAAAAAAAAAAAGGTCGTAACATGAAAAATACGCACAACCACCTGAAGGAAGAATTTGCAACTGATACGATGGACAAAAAATTCATTTCCATAGTGTATGTTGTGTTTTTATAAATCTACAAGAAAAAGATGAAGAATACCCAATGGGAAAATGACCGGCAGACAGACAGGTAATTCACAATAAAGAAATGCAAAGGACAAAGGATCCCATGAGAGTGGACCCAACTTTACCAACAATCAAAGGAGGGCAAATTTTTTATGTATCAAACTATAGCTTCCTTTTTTTAAGTTACAATTCATGGTACTAGCAAGGAAAGATTGCCGAGGAAACAGGCAATCTCATTCATGGTTGAAAGGAGAGTAAATGCATATGATGTTTCTGGAGGTCAACTCGAATATAAACCTTTAAAAGTGTGCAAACTCTTTGACTAAATGATGACACTCCATGAAAAGGCATCTAACCGACGGCAGTAACAGGAGATGTGAGCAAAAATGTTAGCAGGAATTCTTTAGCAGGACATAGAGCTAGAAAATGTGTAGCAGGACATTGAAAATAACCTTAGTGTTCAATAATAGGGGATTTTAAAAAGTATATAGAAAGATAAGTTGATGATATCACAGTATTAATGGTGGTTATCAGTGGGTGATGAGACTGTGAGTTGTATTTTCTTTTTTTTGATTTTCTGTGTATTTCAAATTTTCTACAAAGACCACATGCTACCTTTTATATTTTTGTTTTAAGAATAAAAGCACCTGAGGGTCTGATTATCCCGGGGAGTAGGGGAGTATGGTATGGGTGACTTTATACTTGTGACCTTTGGAACTGTTATGTCTGGTTCCCCAGTCCCAGGACACTTGAAGAAGGAATGAGGATGGAAGCAGATTCCCTGTTGCACTAACAGGTCGTTGCTAACTAACCAAGGCAGCCAGAGCAACATGGGAGGAATTCATTACTCCCCGTATAGATTGCAGCAGCATTTGGTCCACCTGAAAGAACAAAGTTTTTGAGCAGAATGATTGCATTATCTAATACTCCAGGGGCTGAAAAGAAACATGCTAATGGCTGTTTTAAGCTAATTTTTCCCTAAAAAATCAAATAGTGTCTATGTATCTTAGTGGCTACATTTAGGGACAGTATGCAAACAGATCAGTCCATCATTGTGGGAATATCAAGTCCACTTTTGAGTTTCACCTATTTTCAATGACGGCTATTTTTCCTTGTAAGAGCTTTTCAGCCACTGAGAATCAGATTCTCTAATGATTCTGGAGGCTCCACAGATTTTTAACTTCCTACTTCTCCCATGCGTAGCCCTGAGCAAGGTGAGGAGCAGGCCAGCTGAGAACAGCACTCAGTGAACCCACAGACCTGGGCCCAGCGATGCTTCCATCAGCCAGGGCTGGGGGCCTTCTGGGACCCTGGTTTTGCCTAGCTTCCTCCTCCCATCTACCCCACCTTCAGATACCACAGATCCCTCAGTGGGGTCTTCATGTCAATCTCTGAGCTCTGAAAGGATTGCAAAGGTCAAGGAGGCCAAAGCCTGAGGGGTGGTGATACCTTACCCTGAGGAGAGGGGCTACTGTGGCGGGAACTGTCTTTTTTTTTCTTTTTTCTTCTCCTTCTTTTTTTTTTTTGAATCTTTTTATGGCCACACCTACAGTTTATGGAAGTTCCCAGGCTAGGGGTTGAATTGGAGCTGTAGCTGCCAGCCCACCCCACAGCTACTGCAATGCTGGATCTGAGCCACCAATGCCAGAGCTTGCGGCAACGCCTGATCCTTAACCCACTGAGTAAAGCCAGGGATCAAACCTGCAAGATGGAGAGTATGTCAGGCTCTTAACCCTCTGAGCCACAACAGAAACTCCGGGAACTGTCTTTTATAGGTAGATATTTTCAGGTGATTCTCAATCAGTGTTTTTTCCAGCCTGGACCCTCCCAGTATAAATAAGCCAGAGAAGGAAGTGGATTCTTCATAATCAAAGCATACCATTGATGAGGAGGAGGATGTTGATAAGAATGACTACCATCCACTGAGCACATACACTATGTGTCAAGCATTAAGTGCTTCACATGTATTACCTTATATTAGTCTCACCCTCTGAGCACTATTCTTACATCCATCCTAGAAAATATAAATAACATGAAACCAAGGCTTAGAAAATACAAATAGCACTCCTGAGTCACAGCTAGTGAGTGGCAGAGTTACAATGTGAACCCAGCTCTGTCTGACTCTGGGGCCCCAGCTGTGGACCACCTATTGATATCGATCCTCAAACATCCAAGAGAAGGCCAGTAAGGAAGAGGAACAGGCAGAGAATGCTCTGACACACTTTTTTTAAATGACAAAGTAACTCCTCAGGAAGCCAAGTGCTGGAGATCTCTGCTTCAGCTCTTGACTGCAGAGAAGAAAAGTGGGCTCTTTTGCAAGCTGACAGACTGTTCAGGGTAGATATCTTGACTATTATGGTATTAGGCCTGTGGGGTCGACCTTCTAAATACATTCTGTTCCCTTTCCTTGAGTAGTATTGCTCGGGGAAGCCCAGCAATTCTCCAACCTAGGGTTGCCCTGGAGCAGTCCTGCTTCTCGTTACCTTTCTTCTGGCTTTGAAAGAGCTGTGTGACTTTATGCAACCCTGCTATAGAAGATTTCTCTTAGGAGATGGGCTAGCCACCTGGTAGTTGTGGTTACTGGCTTGACCCTTGCATCCCTGAGTTAACACCTTCTTCACAAGAGAGAGGAGACAGTCAGAGGAATTTCAAGGTTTAATATTCTGCAGAGCCTCAGCTGTGGGAAAGTAGCTGAGTCTGGGAGTACCTTGAGGCCAAAACCTAGTCAATGTCCCTACTGATTACCCATAGTCAAGAGGCTGGAACTGTTTTCAGCCCATGAAAGAAAGAAGAAGCTATCTCAGGACAGAAGGGCTGGGCTTTAAATCCTGGCCCACAAGACAGAAGTGCCACAAATCCCCTTCTTGCAGTGCTCACAATGCCTACTGGTACAACAGCCTGTGTAAGCTGTGCATAAAGTGTTTTTTGCTTTTAAAACGGTTTGACTATTTTTCAAATTTAAATTTTGAATAGGTAATACATTCACATGGTGTGTAAGTGTTAACTATGTTGGAGTAACGCCCCATGTGAGATGGAGTATGTTTCACCCTTTCTCTCCCATTGACTGCAACCACAAAGCATGAACAGAAAATGTGAAGCACGATTTGAAAACTGTGAAAAGTAAATAGCAGCAGGCAGACTGAGGAATAACCACCAGAATCCAAAATACCGTCGGGTCTCACAATAATTTTTCCCTTCAGTATCTCATGAACTGGACTCAAAGCATCCAGAAACCCAGAAGGAAGCACCAATGAGCAGAGAGCTCCAGTAGAAGCCCAGCTCAAGGACCAAAGAAACTTCTAATGCTCCAAAGAGTAGAAAATATCCCATTTTACTGTCTCTCTTTTTTTTTTTTTTTTCAGTTTTTTCGGACCACACTTGCAGCATATGGAAGTTCACAGGCTAGGAGTAGAATTGGGGCCTTAACTGGCCTTGACCACAGCCACAGCAACTCCAGATCTGAATGGCATCTGAGACCTACGCTGCAGCTTGTGGCAACGCTGGATCCTGAACCTACTGAGCGAGGCCAGAGATTGAACTGGCATCCTTATGGATACTAGTTGGGTTTTTGATTCGCTGAGCCACAGTGGGAACTCCAAAATATGTTGGATTTCTTTCTTTTTCTCCTCTTCCTTCTCCTGCCCCTTCCCCTCTACTTCCCCCTCCTCCTCACCACCCCGCAATATATGGAGTCCTGGACCAGGGATCAGATCCTCAGTTGCAACCTAAGCTGCAGCTGCAGCTGCAGCAATGCCAGATCCTTAACCTACAGTTTTGGGCTGGGGATCAAACCTGCAACCCAGCCCTCCCAAGACGCCACTGATCCCACTCCGCCACGGGACAACAAAGAAACGCAAGGATCAGACAAAGAAAATTCTAATGCGCCAAGAGTAAGAAAACATCCCATTTTTATTTTCTCTCATCTCTCTTCTCCTGTGCCCCAGCCTTCAGGCAATCTGGTGGTTGCAGTAGAGTAGCAACCCATGACCCATGAGAATATATTAGATCCAAAACCCTAATGGAGGGAAATCTTTCTCTCCAGTAGAGCTGCAGCTGCAAGAGGATGGGAAAAACCCCAGAGACTATTAACCCCCTCTCTGTCCTCCCTCCACACAGACAAGGATAGGGGCCAAGGGAAGAAGTATGTGACAAAGTGCAACAGAGTAGAGTAAACAGAGTTCCAAATTCTGGCCAGAGAGCCAAAAAGGATGGCTCAAAGGGAACCAGAAAGCATTCGTGAGATTGTAGGAGTAGGAGGAGCTTGGGGGAAATGACTCAATACAAGTGTTTATGAACCCCAAAACTCACCCTCGTACTGAACGATATGGATCAGATCCTTGTTACATACCAAAGATGTTGAGACCTGAACTGATAAACCACTGCTTAGGTCCCAGAGTGGCCACTGGGTTGTACACATATGGGACGGATCCATAGAGCAATACGAAAACTTTGAGAACATAACCTATAGAAGATGGATTGTAAATTGCAACCAGAAATTAACCAGAATAATTCTGTACTAAAACAAAAACATCAACTTTCTCCACAGAAATTAAACAAGACCCAGAGCCTCATAACACAGTATTCAAAATGTTCAGAATACAATTTAAAATTACTCTGTGCATGAATAACCAGGAAAATTGGATAGGAAAATGTTGAGATTATACAGGTATTGGAATTCTCTGACAAAGACTTTAAAGCAATTATGATGAAAATACTTCAATAAAAAATTTCCAACAATTTTGCAGCAAATGTTAAAATAGAAAGTCTCAGAAAAGAAATAAAAGATATAAAGAAAAACCAAATGGAAATTTAAAAGATAATAGCATATAAAAGTCTCTACTATCTGAATAGCAGAACAGATATCAGATGAAACAGTCAATGAACCTGAAGACAGACCAATAAAAATTATAGAATCTAAACAACAGAGAGAGAAAGAAGATAGAAAAAAATGAGCAAAGCCTCTAAGATCTGTGAGGCATTAGCAAAAAGTCTAACATGCATGTCATGAGAGTCCCAGAAAGGAAAGAGAAAAAGTACAGTGCTGACAGAATATGAAGAAATACCGCCTGAAAACTTTCTAAGTTAGGTAAAAGACATAACCTACAGATTCAAGAAGTCAAGCAGATGTTAAATAAGCTAAACCTAAAGAAATTCACACACTCTTAAAAAATTATTTAAAGTATAGTTGATTTACAATGTTGTGCCAATTTCTGTGGTACAGCAAAGTGACTCAGTTTTATACAAACACACACACATTCTTTTTTATATTCTCTGTCCCAGGAGGCTGGATATAGCTCCTCGCACTATACAGCAGGACCTTGTTGTTTATCCATTCTAAGTGTAATAGTTTGCATCGCTAACCCAAAACTCCCAGTCCAAGCCATTCCCTCTCCCTCCCCCTTTGCAACCACAAGTCTTTTCTTTATGTCTGTGAGTCTGTTTCTCTTCTGTAAATAGGTTCATTTGTGCCATATTTTATATTCCACATAAAATCATAAAGTATTTGTTTTTTTTTTTTTTTTTTTTTTGCTTTTTAGGGCCACACCTGTGGCATATGGAAGCTCTCAGGCTAGGGGTCAAACCGAAGCTACAGTTACCAGCCTATACCACAGCCACAGCAACGCAGGGTCTGAGCCACATCTGCAACCTACACCACAGCTCACAGCAACACTGGATCCTTAACCCACTGAGTGAGGCCAGGGGTTGAACCCACATCCTCATGAATACTAGTGGGATTCACTTCTGCTGCACCTCAATGGGAACTCCGTATTTGTCTTTTTTTCTTACTTCACTTAGTATGATATTCTCTGTTTGCATCCATGTTGCTTCAAATGGTATTATTTTGTTCCTTTTCATAGCTGAGTAGTGTTCCATTGTATATATGTACCACTTCTTCTTAATGCATTTATCTGTCGATGGACATTTAAGTTGTCTCCATGTCTTGATTGTTGTGAATAGTGCTGCTATGAACATAGGAGTACATGTATCTTTTTTAATATTTTGAACTGAATACACCCAGTTTTGTCTGTGTATATTCTCAAGAGTGGTGTTCTTGAATCATATGTACACCCAAACACTTTGTAATCAAACTGCTAAAACTAAAGACAACAAAAAAAAATCTTGAAACTAACCAGAGAAAAATGATGCATTACACATACAGGAATGGCAATCTGAGTGACTGCAGATTTCTCGTAAGACACCATAGAGGCCCAAAGGAATCCTCAAAACATTTTTTAAAATGCTGAAATAAAGGAATCTCAACCCTGAATTCTATATCCAGCAAAAATATTCTTCAGAAATGTGGGAAAAATAATTTTAGGGCATTCACAAATGAAGGAAAACTAAGAATTAATTGACAGCAAATATACTTTAAAATAATTGTTAAAGGAAGTTCTTTGGACAGAAGGGGAATGGTATCTGAAGGAATTCTAAAATATTAGGAGTAAAGGAAGAGCAGAAGTGGCAAACATCCAAGTAAATATAAAATACTAGTCTTCTCTTGTGTTCTTTAAAATATATTGTACAGTAGGAAGGACAAATTTTAATATTGCCTGATGTAATTTTCAATATATGTAGATATATAAGGCAACTCTAGCATGAAGGGAGTGTGGGTCAAATGACTTATGAAGTATTGAGGTTTCTACATTCCAGCTGAAATGTAAAATGTCAATTCCATGTAGACTGTAAAAAGTTACAAATGTCCTTTGCAGTTGCTATAGTAACCACTAAAAATACTACAGAGAGATATAATCAAATCAAATAGATAAAATGGAACAGTAAATAAAGTCAGATAACTCAAAGGAGGTGAAAAAGAGAAACAAATTAAAAAAAAAAAAGAGTAACTAACAAACTGAATTCAGTAACATAATAAAGGGATTATACACCATTATCAAGAGGAATTTGTTCCTGGAATGCAAGGGTGGTTCAACATATGAAAATCAATCAGCGTAACACACCACATTAATAGAATGAAGGGAAAAAACCCAAATGATGACCTCAGTTGATGCACAAAAGCCTTTTAACCAAATTCAAACTGCTAGCAGTCCTCTAGCAGAGCAATTAGGTGGGAAAAAGAAATAAAAGTCATCCTGATTGGAAATGAAGAAATAAATTTATCTCTGTTCACAGATGATATGGTCATACGTATAAAATCCCCAAAGATTCCATACCAAAAAAAATTGTTAGAACTAATAACTGAATTTAGCAAAGTAGTAGGATAGAAAGTCAACACATAAAAATCAGCTGCATTTCTGTGTACTGAAAATGAATAATATGAAAAGGAAATTTAGAAATCTGTCCCAATTGTAAATCAACTACACTTCAAGAAAAAATACAAAGAAGAAAAAGAAAAAATCAGTTTCATTTATAACTGCCTCAAAAAGAATACTCAGGAATTAACCAAGGAGATGAAACATTTGTAAAATAAAACATACAAAATATTGCTGAAAGAAATTAAAGAAGACACAAATAAGTGGAAACACATATTCATGAATTAGAAAATTCAGTGAAGGAGTTCCCCTGTAGTGCAGCATGTTAGTGATCTGGTGTTTTCACTATAGCAGCTCAGGTTGCTGCTGTGGTGTGGGTTTGATCCCCAACCTGGGAAATTCCACATGCTACGGGTATGACCAAAGAAATAAATAAATAAAACTAAGACAAATAAATTTTAAAAAACTAGAACGATTTAGCAAGGCTGTAGGATACGAAGTCAACACAAAAAGCATAATTAACATCCCAGCAATGTACAATTAGAGAACAATAACACTTAAAAGTAGCTCCAATAAATGAAATACTTAGGTATAAATCTAACAACACACATACAGGATCTGAATGCTGAAAATGACAAAATATTGATGATAGAAATCAAAGAAGACCTAAATAACTAGAATAGATGGACATTTCATTTTCATGTATTGGAAGTCTCAATACAGCAAAGATAACTCTTCCCAAATTGATTTATAGATTTAATGAAATTCTAGCAATAATCTTAGAAGAATTTTTATAGATACGTACAAGCCGACCTTAAAATTTATATAGAAAAACAAAAAATCTGGAATGGCCAAACAATTTTGAAAAGGGTGCAAAAAAAGGGGAGAAAATGCATTACTTGATTTTAAGACTTATACAGTAATCAAGACAATGTGGTACTGGCAAAGAGACAGATGTATAGATCAATGTAATAGAATAGAACATCCAGAAATAGGCGCACACAGTTGAAGCCAAATTATTTTTAATGAAGGTTCAGAAAATAATTCAATGGTAAAAGGATAGCCCCTCCCAATGATGTTGGAACCACTGGAGCTATATACAAAAAGACAAACCTCCTCCTAAACCTCAGAACATAAAAACTAATTCAAAATGGTTCATAAATATAAATGTAATAAATAAATCTATAAAACTTTTAGAAGAAAACACAGGAGAACTCTATACGACCTTGGGTTTGGCAATAAGCCCTAGACACACATTAAAGACACAATTCTTCTTAAAAAATAACAAGTGGGATTTCATCAAAATTAAAAACAGTGTGTCTGAAAAAGATACTAGTAAGAGTATGAACAGACAGACTGAAACTGGGAAAGACTGCAAATCACTTATCAGACAAAGGTCTTGTATACAGGATATATCAAGAACTGTCGAGGAGTTCTTGTCATGGCTCAGTGGTTAACAAATCCGACTAGGATCCATGAGGTTGTGGGTTCGATCCCTGGCCTTGCTCAGTGGGTTAAGGATCCAGCATTGCTGTGAGCTGTGGCGCAGGTCGCAGACGCGGCTCGGATCCCATGTTGCTGTGGCTGTCGCTGTGGCCGGCGCCTACAGCTCTGAATAGACCCCCTAGCCTGGGAAACGCGGCTCGGATCCCATGTTGCTGTGGCTGTCGCTTTGGCTGGCGCCTACAGCTCTGAATAGACCCCCTAGCCTGGGAACCTCCATATGCCGGGGGTGCGGACCTGAAAGGACAAAAAAAAAAAAAACATTGTCGAAACTCTACAGCAAGAAAACAATCCAATTTTTATTTTTATTTTGTTTTTTCTTCTTCCCTTTTAAATATTTTAATTTTTTAAATTACAGTTGATTTACAATGTTGTGTGCCAATTTCTGCTGTACAACAAAGTGACTCAGTCATACATATGTATATAGATTCTTCTTTTATATTCTTTTCCATCATGGTTTGTCCCACGAGACTGGATATAGTTTTCTATGCTATACAGTAGGACCTTGTTATTTATCCACTAAGAGCAATTCTAAATGTAATAGCTTGCATCTACTAACCCCAAACCCCCAGTCTTTCCCACTCCTTCCAGTTTTTAAATAGGTAAAAGTCATGTATGGACATTTCACATAAGTGGGCAGAAAGATGGCAAAGAAACACATGAAAAGATGTCGAATATCATTAGTCATTACAGAAATGCAAATTTAAAACCACTACAAGACACCACTACACACCTGTTAGAATGTTTTTTAAAGTATATACTGATGGCACCAATTGCCGAGGAAGAAGAGGTCAGTTTAAACTCTCATATGATGGTTGGCAGGAGTATAAAAAAGGTAGAGCTCCAGAGGAAAATGTTTCATAGCTTTTCATTTGGGAAACTTATGCTTAAGAGCCAATAATCACATGCCTGTGTATCTACCCTTGAGAATGTCCACACAAAAACCAGTACACAAACATTTATTGCGTATATAATATACATATATAATTACTATATATAAGGTCTATATGTAACTACTTCAAGATGAAAATAAACCAATTCACCTTTTATGGGTGAATGTGTTGGGGCGGTGGAATCTGCATTGCATTCACACGGGGACTACACTAAGCCATAAACAGGAATAGACTTTTAATCCATACAACAATCTAGATGAACCCCAAAGATATTTGGTGAGTGCAAGAAAAAAAGCAGTCTCAAAATGTTACATACTGCATAATGCCATGGACAGGATATTCTTGAAAAGACAAAATTATTCAGATGCAGAATAGGCGAGTAATTGCCAGGAGTTAAAGGTAGTGTTTAGCAGTGACATTAAGGGGAGAATAAATTCTGAGAGGAGGAGAAATTCTCCTAAATTCTAGGAGAAGGTTTAGTTGTAGTCTTGGATTTAGTTTAGCTCAAGATTTTTCACATATTGCATGAAAATCCTTAAGGAAGAAGGCCTTGTTCTCTAGGACTGACTGCACCCAAGGGGCAGGGAGCGTGTATTTACCGAAGTGTTCAGCCAGGTACACGGTACACACAGCCCTGCTGCAACGTCTCAAGGCCAAGTTACTGCCAGAAATAAATGCTCGAACAACTATTGCCTCAGACTGCCTGCCTTATCTGTTAAGAGCAAATGGCCTCATTTTAGTGTGAGTTGGAAGGGAACTCAGGCACCCTCATTCAATCCCAGGGCCCTGACTGTCCATTCTATAAACCCACCAGATATCAGAGGCTGGTGCCTGGACAACTGGCTCAGACAAATCAGCCCTTCCCACGGCCAGGACACCTTGGCTCCCCAGTACCCATTCTATTAATCAGTCAGACCACATGATCCATATCTTCCCCAATACATTTCCCCCAAGATAACTTCTAATTCTGGTGTTTGACCTTTACTGATTTTCAACTTTCTGCTCTTTCTAACACTTGTCAAATATCCCCTTCATCGCACTCCTCAGAAAGTTACCCATGTATTCAAAAAATAATACACATTTTTGGTTAACATGAACCCTTGATCAAGCATAGCCATGATTGCTGCCGTTCTCAGCACACTCCTCCAACATGAGTGGAAAATTTTAATTCTAGATTCTAGACTGATTAATCCATTTTCATATCCAGGGAAGCAGAGACTCCCATAGTAACATGCAGAGGGAAGAGACGGTGTGGTATGGTGAGAAGATGGAAAGAGGACAGGTTTGGGGTCAGATATGCAAGATCTGAGGTCAAACTCTAACTCTTCTTACTAGCTTTGTGACATTGTCAAGACACATAGCTTTCTAAGCTTCAGTTTCCTCATCCATGAAACCCAAGGAGAAGTTTTATGGATGGAGAAATAAGAAATATAAAACATATGGCAAGAGGCCTGGCTCACTGCTAGGATCCCCCACCCCCCTCAAAAGTGGATATTACCTTTTAGTGTTTTTGGAGAAAGGAATTTCCACCAACAGCTTCAGGCTGTGAGATGACATGACGAAGTGTGGAGGCAAGCATGCCAGGTGGACCCTTTATGGGTCCATAATGGTGCAACTTTGGGCAAGCTACTAGTCTCACTTGGCCTATCTGTGACCATTGGCATGAGAACAGTACCCACTTTATAAAGTCATGACAATTCAATAAGATAATGAGGATTAGTGCCTAGTACATACAAAGCGTTCAAAAGATATTACAAGGAATGTAAGAGAATAAGTCATACCACAAGCCTCTGTTGATATCATGTCTGCTGACATCTAAATGGCCAAATGAAGTCATGGAGAATGAATATTCTGCTCACAGGTTATGCACCTGGCATAGAAAAGGGTGCAAATATACATGTAATCCCATTACAGGGAGTGAAGTTTGGAAGCAATGATCCAGTTTACCACAGGTGCCTAGGACTTTGACTCTGGCTAGGGTAGAGAAGGAACAGTTAATGGCGCTGATCTGGTTTAGACATATGACCTCATAAACAGTAATAATTAAAAAGTAATCATATCTGGAGTTTCCACTGTGGCACAGCAGAAATGAATCCGACTAGTATCCATGAGGATGCAGGTTCAGGACCTGGCCTCGCTCAGTGGGTCAGGGATCCAGTGTTGCCATAAGTTGTGGTGTAGGTTCCAGACACCGCTCGGATTCCATGTTGCTGTGGCTGTGGTGTAGGCTGGAAGCTGTAGCTCCGATTTGACCCCTGGCCTGGGAACCTCCATATGCTGCAGATACAGCCCTAAAAGCAAAAAAAAAAAAAAAAAAAAAAAAAAACTAGTGTGAGTTGGAAGGGAACTCAAGCACCCTCATTCAATTCCAGGGCCCTGACTGTTCCATTCTATAAACCCACCAGATATCAGAGACTGGTGCAATTTATGGAACACCAACTATGGCGGGAGGGGCTATGTTTAGAAAAATAGGAGTATGAGCTGGGCAGAGTGTGCAATGAATTCCTTCCCCTTATTTCTGACTCTTCCTGTTTCTCTCCCCACCTAGAATGCTGTGATTCATGGTAAGGGCTGTCCACTACAGGGACGTTAATAATACAAATGAAATAATAACAACAATGACAACGGCGGTAATAGCAACAATAATATTTAAGGGTTATTTTCTATGTTGGGCACTTTGTGCACACTACCTCATTTAATCCTCATAATAACCCCACGTCGTGGGTGTTATTTTCTTTATATTGAAGATGCGGAAACCGAGGCTTTGAGACCAAGTGGCTTTCCCAAAGTCACAGAGCTGGTAGGAAGCAGAGCTAGAATTTGAACTATTTCAGTCAAAATCTGTGTTCTCATTTTCCATCTTCCTCTTCTCTGGGCACTGCACAGTGTCATCTGTTCTGTGGATCTTCAGTGAAGCACATGACCTAGACCCTGCGCCTACACTGGAGGCGTGTGTAAACAGTAGTAAGAATGTTGGTGTTGATGTTAACAGAAAATTGCATTTCTCAGATTCATGAAGGATGTTCTGGGCTAAGAGCTGAATAAAAAGGCCATTGAGGAGCTATGTAGCCAGGAGCTGAAGACGGTCTTGTCTCATAGGGCTGGGGAGCTGAGTTATTCTGGCTGGTGAATCTGCGAGCCTGCCCAGGTGAGGGCTGAGGCACCAGGCTCTGGAACGTGGAGCTTGCCCACAGGAGCCGTCTGCGTTGGTTTCCTAGGACTGCCCTCACAAAGTACCACAGGCTGGTTTAAAACGTCAGAAATTTGGAGTTGCCTTGCGGTGCAGTGGATTAAGGATCCAGCATTGCCACTGCAGCGGCTTGGGTCGCTGCTGTGGCACAGGTTCGATCCCAGGCCTGGAACTTCCATGTGCTGCGGATGTGGCCAAAAATAAAAATCAGAAATTTTTTCTCCGCAGTTCTGGAGCCCAGGAGTCTGAAATCAAGGACTCAGCAGGTCCATGCTTTCTCTGAGGCCAGGCAGAATCCTTCCTTGCTGCTTCTTAGCTTCTGGTGGGAACTGGCAATCTTTGGCGTTCCTTGGCTTTCAGCTGCATCACTCCAAGCTCTGCTGTGTCTTCATGCAGTGCTCCCCTCTGTGTTGAGGTCTACATCCGAATTCCCCTCCTCTTATAAGGACATCAGTCACATCAGATTAAGGGCTTCATTCAGTATGACTTCATCTAAAATTGGTTTCATTAGCGAAGATCTTTTTTCCAAATAAAGTCATATACACAGGCCCTGGGGGTTAGGACTTCAACATATGTTTTACAGTGCCAACATTCAACCCTTGACATGGCTGTGACCTAGGACTTGGATAGGGTAAACATATTATCTCACAATGAGTACTGACTTAGAGCTCTCAGTACAGCTGAGTCAAGGGTTCTGCCAGGTGGCCCTTGGATAAATTAAAAAGCATAATCCAGAGAGGTCAGGCTATATAGTTCCGTTCTCCTGCAGGTGTGAGACCATCCTTCTCTTTCCGACTGAAGACTTGCCAGGTCCTGGAAACACCTGGGCAGTGTTTTTGTTGAGGAGAGTTGAATATTTGAAGAAAACATCAGCACCACATTCCTGCCTGGTGGCTCCCCGCTGATGCACTGTTCTTGCACTGCGTCCTATTACTTCAGAAAGAACGTGGCCTAGAAGGAATGTGGGCTTTCAAGGGGAGGCCTGGCTCCATCATTCACTGGCTGTTTCACCTTAGGAACCTCACTTTTCTTCAGTCTGTCAGGATGGGCCCATCAATACTTACTTGGAGCTGTTCTGAGAATGAAATGGTGTAAGGCACGTGAAGGTAGATATAAGTACCCCCAGTATTCAACGGTGAGTTCATTTCCCGTCCTTCCTTGTCTTTAGTAGACAGGATCAGGAGGATGGATAAACCAGTTATCACTTCACTAGTCCAACACAGCAAATGTTTATTGAGCATCTACAACACACCTGGCTTGGTGCTAGGCCCTGGGACACAATAAATGATAAGATCAATTCTTGTCCTACAGGAACACACGACCAAGTGAAAATAAGTATGAAGTCCTTACTCTCTGCAAGGTCCCTCACGTATAACATCCCTAATTTTTACAACATTCTGGACCTTTTCAACATCCCCGTCTCACAGGTGAGGAAACTGATGCTCGGATGGGAAGAAAACGTCAAGCTCATGTGTCTGCGACCTGAACTGACCTGACTAAACCCAAAGGCCTTGTCTCCTGATGGATACCACTTACAATTTTAAAACTGTGGCTCCAAGGGAACAAGGTTATAGCTTACCTGGCTCTAAAGCCTTGCCTGAAGGGGAGCTGGTTCCAAGAACAAGAGAGGCAAGGTCAGCATTTCGAAACGGTGTGTGGCCCCCTCAAGCCCAGCCAGGAAGGAAGGCACACATGTGAGTTGACATGCCGGCGTGTCTTCTCGGTTTTATTCCTTCTCTTGCTCTAAATGATATGTGTTCGATGAGTAGCTGTGAGAGGATCAACTTTAGCTTTGGAGCTGCCATTCTGTTCTCTTTAGTACATTTCAGTTTCTCAGGCACGAAACAAGCCAGTTCTGATGAAGAGGCCCAGTAGTCTCATTATATAAGACTCTGAAGCTTGGTCTTTTGGCACCAGCTAAATGTTCCTTTAGCAGCAGCAGGACATTCAAGCCATCCAAGCCCTTCCAGCCAGCAATAAGCCCTCCCCCAAGCCCCACGCCCCCAACCACCATAAAATCCCTAGCCATTTTCACATTTTCTTAAATCCGATCTTTCAGATCTTCTGCCCTGCCGTCCCTAGAAAGGCTCATTATGTGAGTGATAACTTTTTAATACCCTCTTGGTGGATGTGTGCTGCCATCGGTCACGACACCTTAACCAAATCTGGGGGGAGGGTACATCCGTCTCCACGGAGTGACTCAACACAGCCTCTTCTGTTTGATCTCCAAAGCCCACGCCGCTCTAACATGTCTGGAATTTCTTCTTCTGATTCCTTCACTGGGCCGTCCTCCTCCTCCCTGCAGTCGAGTTCCAGGTGCGGTCAGGCCCTCACCAAAATTGTGCTTGAAGTTGATTTTCTGGGTTCCCAAGCCTGTTCTTTGGTTTTTCCCTTCAGGACATTCCTGACATTCTTCGTGTGTGTGTGTGTGTGTGTGTGTGTGTGTGCGCGCGCGCGCGTGTGTGTGTGTTTGGGCTGCACCCCGGCGTCTGCACATGCCCAGGCAGGGGTCAGATTGGAGCTACAGTCGCCGGCCTACACCACAGCCAGAGCAACATCAGATCTGAGCCTCATCTGTGACCTACACCACAGCTCACTGCAATGCTGGATCTTTAACTCACAGAGCGAGGCTAGGGATCGGACCCACATCCTCATGGATTCTAGTCGGGTTCATGACAACAGAGCCATGAAGGGAACTCTCCTCTGACATTCTTAAGTGGCTAAGTCCCCTATCCCTCTGCCACACCTCTCCATCCTCCCCTCCCCATCCTTCCCACCAAGGATCTAAGTAACTCCTTCTAACGAGAAGCCTGAAAGACCTCTGAATTTTAATAGATTACTTCTGTGAGAAGGAAACCTTCAACAGTTTCAGCAAAAGGACTTATTTTGCTAATGCTGAAATTTTAGGCATCAGCAATAGGATAAGCCTCCGTGTAGCACAAAGCCTCTCTCCAAACATCTTCCCCTTCAGTTCTCCAGCCAAAAATGTCAAAATGAGGGCTTCATTCCTTTGGTTCAAACTCCATTCTTCTGTTCAAAGGGAGCTCCTCCTCCCCCGTTAGTAAGTGATACTCAGCATGCACACAGTCATCACAGCCTTTCCTAGGGGCAGAATTTTTAGGAAGGCGGCATGGAGACCAGGAGAATGTCAGGTAGTCAAGGCAGAAGGAAATAAACAGACTTCCATGGGGGAAAGGTTACTGGGCCCCGGGTCGATGGTCAGAGGCTAGAAAATTCTGGTATGTTCCGATTTCCCGGGGCTTCAGATGTGTAGGGTGACATAAAGCAGAAAAGGAGTTTGACCGAGAGAAAGGTAATGCTGCCAAAGGCCTCAGAGGCCACCAGCACAACCTCACACTTGAGGTTGAGGAAACCAACGTTCAAAGAAGTACCCACACACACACACAAGGTCACTGAGCCCAGTTTTCTGCATCTGCTATGGCACCATGCACTGATGTGCATCACAATGAATCTGTTACAAACAACCAAAAATGATCTCTGTGGGATTTCATTATGGTGCAGTAGAAACAAATCCGACTAGTATCCAGGCGGATGCAGGTTCAATCCCTGGCCTCACTCACTGAGTGGGGTAAGGACCTGGCATTGCTGTAAGCCGTGGTGTAGGTCACAGACTTGGCTCGGATCCCACATTGCTGTGTGTGGTGTAGGCTGGCAGCTGTAGCTCTGATTCAAACCCTAGCCTGGGAACTGCCATATGCTTTGGGTGCAGCCCTAAAAAGCAGAAGGGAAAAAAGAATGATCTTTATGAGTGAATTCTTTTTTCTAATACACTGCTGGAGCTCATTTGTGTTCTGATACGTGTCTGTGAATACAGAATAAATGGGTTTGCTACTCCCTGGAACTGGCCTGTCTCTGGACGTGTCCACAGAAGTGTGGCGTGAGCATGAACGCTGTGAGAGTTTAGGGGTGTGTAGGGTGTGTGTGACGGCAGCTACAGGGTGGGAACCTGTGTGTTAGGATGTTAGCATAACAGGGAAGGGGGTCACTTTTTCCTCCCTGCAACAGAAAGCTTTTCCTTCAAACCTGTAATTTTAAACACAGGTGGAGCGTTCTTCTTTCCTCACAACCACATAGAAAGGTTAGTGGCCCAGGGTCCCCCCTTGGTTTGGGGAGCAGCAGAGACTATTCAAGGACAAGTCCCGCCCCTTCTGAATTACTCCCATTCAGAGGAATCCCATGGCCGTGAGCAGCTGCCTCAATGCCCCGAACCAGCCCACCAGCAAAGGAAAAGCAGCTGTAGCCCTTTTGGGTTTCTGTCTCAGTAACCTGATGTGGTTTTCACCTCTTTTAGGACACAACATACTGCTTCTTGTAAGACTCAGGCAGGATTTCCAAGTTAAACAAGGGAGAGAGGGCACTGTCCACTCCCACTGTTGTTTTCCTGTTATTCTGACCCATGCAGAGTGTCCTGGGGCAGTGGCTGGAGCTGCCAATGACACAGTGCAGATGGTGAGTTGTGAAGTCAGAGAAAGCTGGTAACCAAAGCGCACAGCCCACTGGCTTCTGAAATAGAATCAACCTGGAAATACAACATACATGTGTATATGTGTTTGCTTTTCCTAGGAAAACTTCAATTAGCAAGAAAATTGCAAGTGACCGTAATCCTCCAACATTAAAGGGAACCTGTGTGCTAGCGCTGGATTTTCAAAGTCAATCAGCTTCCTTCGCCAATGTGGTTCCCATTAGCCAGAGAGCTGCCAGGAAAGGCTGTCTTGTTTCACCTGCCTCCTCTGAGGGAGGCCTATCATTGCCTTGTTGCCACAGGAGTCACCAAAGGGATGGTCGGGCATAATGTGAGCCCTGGCAGCGCAGAGGGGGAGGAAGATGCCCCCTCCAGCTCTGGGAGCCTGGAGATATGAAAGCTGGATCATCATGGCCCTTCAATGGTTGAGCTTGCTGTTCGAGTTCAGAGATACATAACCGCTGTTGACCCTCAGCACTGAGGTGTAGTGGGAATAAAGAAGATGTCTAAGGGTTTCCCATCCTTGTCAGTATTCAATCTATTGCTCCTGGGAGCCCCTAACCAGAGGAAGCAAAATGGAAGAGGAAGGTAGCTATCCAAAGATGATTTCTACCCCTCCTCACTTCTTCCACTCACTCTTCCCTATTCCCACTGGAATTTTAAGGCAGGAATAAGTGGGCTGGGATGAACTTTCTTTCTTCTTTATCCTTTCTTTTCTTTTCTCCTTTCTTTCTCTTTCTTTCTTCCTTCCTTCCTTCCCTTTGGCAACTGCTGCCTTCTTCCTATTCAAATGTAGCTAGTGTTTATTGAGTACCTATTATTTGTTATGCACTGTCCTAAGTGCTTTCACATTTAAAATCTCACACAATTCTATGACAACTTTGCAAAGGAGGATTAACATCCTGATTTTACATATGGAAGGATTCTGATATTAGATGGGGATCAGATTGTAGAAATCTCTTTTTTTTTTCTTTTGTCTTTTTAGAGCTGCACCTGCAGCATATGGGAGTTTGCAGGCTAGGGGTCAAATCGGAGTTGCAGCTGCCGGCCTATGCCAGAGCCACAGCCACAGGTATGTGAGCCGCGTCTTCGACTATGCCACAGCTCATGGCAACGCCAGATCCTTAACCCACTGAGCAAGGCCAGGGATTGAACCCACATTCTCATGGATACTAGTCAGGTTTGTAACCCACTGAGCCACAACAGGAACTCCCAGATTGTGGAAATCTGGAAGGACAGAAGTGGAAATGGAGTGCCATCAGTACTCTGGGGACAAACAGACAAATACTCCTAGGATTTGTTGTTTACTGGCTGTGTGACATGGACAAGATACTCAATTGCTGAGTCTCGATGTCCTGACTGGCAAAACAGGGATTGCCTTATAGGGCTGTGAAGAATAAATGAAGAATGCATGTGTGCACTCTGCCTGGCACACAGTAGGCACTCAATAAATTAGTTGATAATGATTCTTGGAAAGATAGGTCTAATGATAAGTACAGAATTCAGGGCAAATTGAGAAAGGAGACACTGGAGATATGTAGTAAAGATAGGAAGCTATGGGGTTTATCCGTCATTTGCAACTGGAGTGAATGGTGGGGAGGGCAGGGGGTAGACAAATCTGTCAATAAAACAGAAGGTGCAGAAACAGATCTAACATAGATTGGACTTTATGATAGAGGTAACGTTACAAATTAGTGGAGATATTATGAGCCATTTAATAAATATGTTAGGACAACTAGCTTCCTACATGGAAAAAAAAAAATACATTAGATCCCTACCTCACACCACACCCCAAAATAAACTCCAAATACCTAAAAGACCTAAATGCTTGGGAGCATATTTTTATGACATGGAAATAAGGATTTATTTTACAAGACCTGAAAATCATAAATCAAAAAGGAAAATGTCAAGATTTAAAACTTCTGAAAAGATTAAGTAAAAGGCAAATCATAGAGAAGGATTAATATTTGAAATGTATACAGAAATTCTTTACATAAATTTTTTAAAACGACAAAGAGCCCAACTAAAATACGAACATCATAAACCACAAATTTACAGAACACTGAATATACAATATACATGTGAAAAGATGGTTAGGTTTCACCAGTACACAGGGATATTTAATTTAAACAAGTAAATTCAATTTCCCTTTTTTACCTTGGTAAAAAAAAATGGAAAATTATGACAATACAAAGTATTGGTGAAAATGCAAAGACATAGGAGTTTGGCAGGTAGGTAAAATAATTTTGGAAAAAGATTTTGGTAAATTAAAAAAAATGCAAATATATATTCCCAATGACTGAACACTTCACTTCCAAGGTATATCCTAGAGAAATTTTTGTACGTTTTATAAACATTGCTTATAGAAACCAAAAACTTTGAAAACCACAAAATGCCCACCAGTGAGAATATGGGTAAAATGCATAAATGATAGCTCATTCATATGGAAGAATACTATACAGTGACTAGAATACATAGATCTGTCTGTGTGTGTCAATGGAGCCAGACCTACACAACGCAATGTTGAGTGACAAAAGCAAGTTGCAGAATTTTATGTATAAGAGATACCAGTTTTCATTTAGGTTTAGAAATATGGAATAATGTTATCGTTTATCAATACATGGATGTTCAGTGAATATAAAGATGAGGACTGGGGACATGTGGTCGCTTTGGGAAGAGAGCGAGGGGAAAAGATCTGGTACAAGGACACAGGGTATTTTAACTCTGTAAGGTTTTATATCTTTTTAAAAAGATCTGAAGTACCGTTTTAAAAGTAAGCATTTTCTCATTTCAGGTGGCAGGCACATGGATTCTTTCTGGGTTTTCTTTTTTCCTTAAAAATAAGCAGATCTGGGATCACTGTGCCTCCCTCTCTTCTTCCAGGGCCTGGCTCTCCTGCACATCTTTTCATCAAGGAGAAGCAGCCAGGAACTCCATCAATCATGGGAGAAATTTCTTACTGCTCTTGGGGGACTTTTTGGCTTGTCTCTGAGAAAGGGCCTTTTCTTCCTGTGGCTCATGACTTTAGCAAGGAATTTAACCTGTCTAGCGTTCTTCTAGAACTTCTAGTAGGTGTAATGTTAAAAGCAAAGCATTTTCTTTAGTGATCTCAGTGGAAAAATTATATAATTTTAAAAGAGCAGTGAGTCAAACTCCGAAGTAAAAACTAGAGGACTCTTGCATCAGCACGGTCACAACAGGAAACAGAATTCACCCCCAGAAGGCTCAGAAACTACAGCAGAAGTGTAGGCAGTGCTATGGGAACACACAGGGATGATGAAGCAGCCAGGCACAAGCATCAGCAGCAGTGGGAAGTCATTCCCACCCTAAGGCAAGGGGAGGAAGAAAAGGAACAGCATAACATGGCCCAATAAAAACTGAATCTATGGTGGAAGCCAAGTCACAGAAAGCCAGAGACAGCACCAGCGAGAGAGAGGATAGCAAATAGGTGAGAACAAATACTTTGATCCAACCTTTCTTCCCAGCCTCTAACCTCCTCCTGGTGACACCTAAGGGCCCAACCTGGCAGGAAGCCAGCTGCAAAGAATTCTGGGAGATGGAGTCCACAGGGGCTGGTGCCCGGGGGGCTCAGAATAAAGAAGAGCTGAGTAGAGGTGCAAGAAAATAGTGACTACCCAGACGCACAGCTAAAAGAATCTCAAGCACGGGGTTAGTGAGTGATAATCACACAATTTAGTTTGGAAGAGCAGGAAAAAAAAGACCTGGGCCGTAGCCTTTGGAGAGGTCAATACTGAGGAAGTAGAAGCCAGAAAGGAGGAAGGAATAGGGTTTGGGATTTGGGCTTTAGCTGAGAAGAGCTTTTCCTCTGGGAAAAGAGGCTGGCAGACCTCACTAGTCCCAGTGTGAGGGGCAGGAGGACGGTAGGGGCTTCACGGTGGGACCCGAGGAAGTAGGCAGCCAGTGGCCAAAAAGCCCCGGTCTGTTTCCTCCAAGTGGGAATTCATCAGCAGCCATGGTTGCTGAGTGCAGAGAGGTGGAAGGAAGCAGGCAGCTGATGGAAAGCAGGTGAGTGGAAAGAGAAGTGCCTTGTATGAGATCCAACATCTGCAGGTAGAACTGCCATGACTTCCCTTCAGCTGAGGCTGCCTGGGGCCACTTGAGAAACAGTGCTTGTCCCATTCACTAGGCACTAGGCGGGTTAGAGTTACCTCCAGGAACCTCAGGCTGGCTGCCTCTTCCAGGGGCCCTTCAGCAGACAGAACGATACCCACCAACTCAATAGGAAGATTTCTCTAAACTTTAGGCTTCTTGGCTAATGTCTGCTGGCTTGACTGAGACACAGGGAGGAGAGCACTGGGGGACAGCTCAGGCCAGGGCCGAATCGAGCCCTTTTTGTACTCCTCTCCTGTCACCATTAGCACTCTTATTTTTCTTTTTTCTTTTTTTTTCTTTTTATGGCTGCACCGGAAGCATGTGGAAGTTCCCGGGCAAGGGGTTGAATTGGAGCTGCAGCTGCTGGCCTACACCACAGCCAGAGCAGCACTGGATTTGAGCTGCATCTGCGACCTATGCCCTTGCGGCAACGCTGGATCTGAAACCCACTGAGTGAGGCCAGGGATTGAACCAGCATCCTCACAGAGACAACGTCAGGTTCTTAACCTCCTGAGCCACAATGGGAACTCCCATTAGCACTTCTCTAGTGGCTGGTGGGGCGTGTCAATTTAAAAGATCCATAGTTTAGCAATGTCCAGTAGTGGAAGAAGAGAAGGCATTGTAAGCCTGTGACATTTCTGTGCTGACATGGCTTCCAGCCTGAGGCTGCTCTAGTCAAGGAAACACAGGACCTCAGCCTCCTACATCTAGGAGGGGTGACTGAGCCTCTCTGGGGACCCCAAATTCTAAGGGTCACAATACTTATCCGTCCACAAGACTGCAAGCTCCTTGAGCACCAGGGCTGAATTTTGGCTTTCTGAAAATATGTCCGTTCCCACAGCACATACCTGGCACTCAGTGGTTACAGAATTTAATCCGGTCCAGCCTCTTCTTTCAGAGACAAGGAAACAGGTTCAGAGATGACACAGGCCTATGCCCTAGGGGATCTCTGGGAGGACAGAGCTGCACTGGAACCCGAGCCCCCAATCCTTCGCTGCTGCTCCTCCCACCCTGCCAGCCTGGCTCTCCTTGATGCTGCCAGTCTCCAAGCTCACTGACTTGCTGGGGGAGGCTTTCCACCAGGTGAGGGGCATAGCATTTGGCCTCGAAGGTTTCCCGACTGCTCGCTTCCCCACCAAACACAGATGGGCTCTTCCTGGCATAGAGCTGGGTGCCGTGGAAAGCTCTGAACTCAATTTTTTATCGGAAAATGTGTGCTGCCAAGTCGGGCTCCCCGGGGGACATTTTAGCTGCATGACTCATGGGGTATTTAGAGATCCTGCTCCATTTAAGGGTGATCTATTTACAAGCATGTGTAGGTTTTTAGAATTTTACAGTGGTTTGTGGGGAGGGTGGAGTATATAGTCAGAATGTATAGGCTTTTCCTGGACTGTAAATAAAGCTGTGTGTGAGCTGTGTGTAAGTGAGTGTGTTTGTGTGTATGTGAGAGAGAGAGACACAGAGAGAGGGCGTGGGGCCGGGGAGGGGGAACCCACTGATAATGATTATGTAGGAGCTTTCTAGAAATAGATAGCTAACTCTTTTCACATCTGAAAGGATTTTCTGCAAATTAGACCTGCAGAGTATCCTTGGTTGCTGCAGTGCCAACGGAGGGAACAGACACACAGAAGAGACATGGCTGAGGAGGGAGAAGCCTCCCCCAGGCAGGCCTGGGCTGAGCCATGATTCTGTGCTCATACTTCGGGTGCAAACACCACAGTTCTTTCCCCTGTACCCCATTTTCTAAAACTGTACTGCAGGACGCTCTGTGGGAAGCAGGATTTGACCTAGATCTGGGAAGAGATGGACATCGTTCCAGCAACACTTCTTGAAAATCAGGGAGATGCTCATAGATTTTGCTGGACAAATGCAGGCTTGACCTCAGGAAAAGACGCCGCAAAGTACACCCCACCCCCCATCATCCTGAATCCTCTAAAGGACGGTGAGTCTGTTTTGACCTCTGGGCAAGGGAGCTTTGATGAGAAGGATGATGGAGGAGGGACCAGCAGGGCTGTCACAGCCACCCTAGCTCAGCCTGGGAAGGAGGTGTCAGACGGAGGCACCATTAGCATCCCAGTTGTTCAAAAAAAACAAGAAGCTTGGAGCTGTTCTCTTTCCCCAGCCTCACCTGATCCATCAAGTCCTGTCAGGCCAGGCTCCAGCTGAAGTTCCCAAACCTTGTGTCTCCTGCCATCCTCCCACTGAATGCCCTCACTCATTTCAGTGTTTTCCCAAAAGGGGCCAGATGATTGTTAAAGGGCTCCGAATTCCCTTCAAACCACCCTCCTTCGCTCTCCTAAGTACATCTCTTCTTCTTGGGTCAGTCTGGTTTCAGACATCCTGTAGGAAGGAACGCTTTTGCCCAAGGCTCCCCAGAGGGATATTCGCTATCTGGAATCCAACTTAAGTGGCTCCACTAAGGAGCCTGAGCAGCATCCACAAAGTCAGCGCCAGTTTACAGAGGATGCACGCTGGCAGGGAGGTCTAAGCTGAGATCACCAAACCCTTGGGACTGGCTTGAGTTCAAACGCTCTACTGCCTGAGCCGAGAGCAACAGCATTCGCCTCTGGCTCCCTTGTCCTGAAATGACAGGGCTACGTTCTGAAAGCCTGTTCCCACAGTTCACGCCAGCCTGATCAGACCAGAAGAATCATTTCATTTCTAAGTCCCTTCTAAAAGCCAGCCCTCCGAGGGTCGAAACAGCCAATGTCCCGATCAGATATGCACGATTTACACAAGATGTGCTGCTGTGCTCATCACCATCAACACAGCAGGGGAGCTGGAGGTGGGCATTCTAAACTCTTCGGACTGCTTTTTAAAGGCAACTGAAAGAGATGTTAAAGTCTGTCTACCGTTCTTATTAAGTTCATAATTAGCATTCACATGTATTGTGATGTCCAACTTGTATCAGGCACTGTTCTAAGCCCCTCATGCTAATTTAATTCTTTCAACAATCCTGAGAGCCACCGTCCCTGCCGCTGTGGGCGGTGGGCAAGGCCTGACCTGCAGCATGTGTGGGCCTTGGACCCCCAGTAAAGAGATCTTTAGCCCCCAAGCGTACTGGCCATCTCTGAGACTCCTCAGAGTCAAACATCTAATCTCTCTGTCCTCCGCTCTGGTCGAGAAGGAGGTGTTCAGTGTAATCTCATACTCTGGCTGTATGCATCCTGCAGCTTCCTGAGTTTCCAAGAGTCTGACAATAGCAGATTTTCAAACTGATGAGGTCCAGGGTTGACTTTGTGACTTGATACGCTGCAGAGCTTGGGTCCTATAGATGTGGAGGTGTAAGGGAATGAACTAAACGTTTGTTTCTGGTGACCCTCTGACACTTCTGGAAAATGTTTTAGCCATCCCTGATCTCTATTTGTTTACATGTCATTTGGCATAAAAGTAGACTTGAGAACATGCAATCATGTAGACTCAGCCCAAGTGGCCTGTTAACAAAGCTTTCTAATTGCCGGAATGCCAAGGAACCGCTAGCCTTGACCACTCTACTCTGATGTTTGACCAAACAGAGATGATGCCCTTATGCCTTGAAAGATGGCTGAGTAATAAAATATTAAGGGAATGGAAGTGCCTACCCACAGAGCTCTTGAGGAAGGAGGGATATTCCTTACAGCATAAATAGAGCAGCCAGATCCATCTGTCAATGAAAATACTATTCACAGGCCAAATTGTGGCATCATTAATAATAGATCTTGATCAGAAAAAAAAAAAAAGCTGGCCTTGAATGCCAAGGTATATACTCTTTTGATAGTTTGGAGAAAAGGGATATTTTCATTCAGAAAAGATTATTTGCGCTCCTACAGTACGACAGGCGTTGGCCTAGACAGCAGGCGAAAATCCCACCTCCGTGCAGCTATACCGTCTTGAGGCGTCAATGGGCAGGTCAGCAGGTGGTTATACACAGTGTGAAGAGTGTACAACAGGGACATGCTCAGTGCAGCAGGGGAGAGAGTTGTCAGGGTGTCCCTCCTCAGCCTGGTGCACCAGGAAAGACTTCCGTAATGAACGCTGTCCAGCATTCAAGGTTCAAAATACAAAACAGAGGTGGAGGGGGCGGGGCTGAAAAGAAAGCCCTGGGTATGTGCCAGGATTCAGCAGGAGAGTAAAAGCTATCCAGAGGCAGAGCAAAGAGGGATCAGGAGAGAGCCTATGTCCCTGTCTCTGGAGGATCCCTCAAAGATATGAGTCTAGACAACTTCTAGTCCACGTAAGGATAAATGACCCAAAGTACATTAAGGTGCCCCCAGCACAGCCTACCTTTCCAGCGGCACTGAAAACATTTTTGAATGTTTTCATTCAAACGGCAAGAAACAGCAAGAGATGAGATTTGGAGATGTCCTTAGGGACAAGAACCTGGAGGGCCTTGCAACTCACGTCAAAGAACTGGAGCTTTATCCTGAGAGCACTGGGAGCCACTGAAGGACTCTAAGCAGATCCTGGCAGCGCTGTGTACAGTAAACGGGGGAGGGAGTCAGGATCAGAGGTGGGAGACCCATTGCAGTCATCCTGGAAGAAGATCTCAGTGGCCTAATTCTGGTGTGAGTGTTCAAGAGAACACTCATTTCTCATTTTTATTACTTCCCCTTGGGTTCCTCCATATTTTGGAGCTCCCTAAAGTCAAGACATTTGCTTCCGCTATCAATATGCAGTGGGACAAAAGGAATGGTGCCCAGTCCTTGCCCTCCGGAGCTCACTCAAGTCTCTTCCAGACAATACCGTGACCTTGTTCCCCAGCACGGGAAGGAAATACCATTTCCCTAGCTATTTTTTTTTCTCTTTCCCAAAAAAAGTCACTCTTCATTTGCTCCTGTGAGATGTTGGTCTCTGGACAGTGTTTAGATTCCATGAGCGTGTGCGTGTACGTACTGCAGTCCAGATAATGGGTGGCTTTGCTTTTCTTGGTTTCCCGAATGCAGACGAACTTCAAACAAGGCAGTTTCCTCCTGATGCTTATCTCCACAAACCATTTCTCAGAGGGTCTTGCCCAGTAACTTTCAAACAGCCCCATTTTCAGCGCCAAGCTGCTTGCTTCAAGGTTTGGAGCTCCACTGGAGCATAAAATGATAGTCTTTCTGCCTCTACCTTCCTCACATCCCCCTAAACCTTGCCTGTCTTTTCCCTAGCCTCCAACAAAACAAAGCTACACACTTCCTGAGAAATACGCCTAAACCTGAGCCTACCCTTGGTTTCTAAAATGTTATCTGGTCATGGGCCATCACTGTAACGTATTTTAAGAAGGGTTAAAAATGCATGGGACACCGTACCTGAAAATGGGTTCCCCAAAGGCATGATGAGAGACATTGGGCAAAGAAGATAGGATGGGTGAATACAACCCCCTACTGAAGGATTCTCTGAGAATCTTTCGGTGACTCCCCATTGTCCTTGACACACAAACCCACTGGGTTATCTGCCATCTTTTGGGTGGTGGACTTCAGTCCTGATTCCTCAACCTTAAATCTCCAGCACGTTTTCTTATTGGGTACAGGATCTGGAGACCTGTGACTGGCTGCCTGAACCAGGGTAAGAGCTCCGCCTGCTGGTGGGCACTCCAGCTGCAATAGGGCAGCTCTATTGCTCCTTCGCCCCAACTGCCCCCTTATGTACCTTGCTCTATGCGATGGGAGGGGTTTCTGGAGATTTGTGAATTAAATTGAATCACATGGGGCATGTTCCTGGGGGTGTGCCCTTTTAAAAGGAAATCCTTGTCAAATCCTTTTTGTGAGGCTAGAAATCCTTTTGTGATGGGGGATAATCACTGTCCTTCTCCAGCCCTTCATTTGTTGACGCTGTAGATTTGGGGTTTTTGAAGGGCTTCTCTTGATGCTGGTGTTCCTGCTGAAGACCATGAGCATGGTTCCTGGGGAAGGGCCAAAATGCTTACACATCTGACATTTCCATGGTTTTGTTGAAGTTCCTTGTAACCCAAAGCTTGTCTCTGTGAAGTGGTTGGTACTTCTCAGGGACTGATTGGGAGTTAGCAGCCCCCAGGGCCCTCCCGACTGATCCAGCTGGAACCAACCCACATATTTGGAAATGGGTCAACCCCTCCTGTGGGCCTTGGCTATCGAATGATCAGGAGGGAGCAGGAAGGCGGGGTCAAAGAGAAATACCCCCTCCATCCGAAGGGCATCAACCCTTACCCAAAAGGATGAGGCCTGTCACAATTACAGCTGTTTTTTCCTCCCTCCAGATGTTGTGTGTTACAGAATCCTTTGTTGGTAAGCACACACATGGCAGTCTTAGCCACAGTCAGTGCCAGCCTGAAGGCTTCAACGTTGGGGGCTGAAATTGAGCATGAAGTATCATGGGCCATGCACTGAACACCACCATGCTGTGGTGTTCCCAAGAGCACAGACCCAGTTCTGTTTTGTGAACTCTTTGTCACCAGATATAATGAGGGCCCTGACTGAGCCTGGAGATTTGGCCCGAAGGAATGATTAATGGGATAAAGCGTCAAGTCTTGCTCTCTTTTGCGATGCAAATCCTTGCCATGAGAAACTACCCTCAAGGCCAGCCTCATGGTTTCACCTGGAGGCCCAGGAAGGTGAGCCCTGGGTACCCAGACTAGGCTCTGTGGAAGTCAGAGTCTAGGAAGGCCATGCTGCTTCTCTTATACTTGGTGGGTGTGCTAGAAATCACCAAGGAGACAGTCTGTGGGATCCCTGCTAACTCAGCCGTCAAAGGGGGGGGCCAGAAACCACTGGACTTGAAAATTATGTTCACGGCACCTTGAGCTCAAAGCATGAAGGGAAATCCAAAATAAAAAGCACAAAGGCGCTTTCCTTCTTCAATCGAGAGGGCAGACCAGCTACATGCATTTGAAAGCAGTTATAAACACTAGACCCACCAACTACAATTTAGGAGGTCTTATATGGAATCTGCCCAGTCCCAGATATTTTAATTCTATGTTGCAGGGAAGTAAGTGCCAGCTGGCTGCTGACCGACCATGCTCAGGGTTCAGTTTTAAACAGCACTGTTTGGGAAAAGCTCAATCTAAAACAGACAGCTCTGGATGTGTTTAGGTTTTGCTTTCTTTCCACTTTTAAATATTAAAAATTGACTCCAGCTGTGGGGTAGAAAGTAACGCCTAACCTATAAAAACATTGACAAATAAATCACAATGCAATTTGCTGCGCATTTTTGTGAGGTCTAAACACTAGTTCTTGAAAGGAATTTTCCATTATTGCATCTTGGGAAGATAACTTCTTCATGAAAAATTCATTTGACTTTTATATTTCATAAAATCATCACATAGCATTCCCACATTTGGGATCTGCATGTGCACTGGAGCACCCATAACCTTCAGCTTGTCTCTCCAGGCTCCAAAGCCTCTCTTCGTGACTTTTGCAGGAAGAAGGGCACATCAGGAGCCTTACCTAGTCGCTTGAGGTTGTGCTACATCCCCTGCCCTGGACCCCATCCTTCCGAAAACCAGGCTGAGTCTCAGTAAAGGGACGGCTCTCTTTGAGTCTGGTTTGAGCACCAGACTGCCCTAACCAAACTCTGTTCGTGCACTCCCCTGGGCACCATCCCCATCCAAACAAGAAATAAGCTTTCAACCGCATTATTTTTTGGTATCATCTCTACTAGGCATTAGCAGTTTTCTTTCTGAGGTAAGGATAAAAGATTCATGGGAGACCAGAGGAGGGGAGAGGGATCTGTGTGATGGACTTAATGCTGTGAGCTGGAGTCTTCGAACGGCTTTTTTTTTTTTTTTTGGTCTTGTTTGTCTTTGGAGGTTCCCAGACTAGGGATCGAATTGGAGCTGTAGCCGCCAGCCTACGCCACAGCAACAGCAACACCAGATCTGAGCTGCATCTGCAACCTACACCACAGCTCATGGCAAGGCCGGATCCTTAACCTACTGAGCGAGGCCAGGGATTGAACCCATGTCCTCATGGTTGCCAACTGGGTTTGTTAACCACTGAGCCATGATGGGAACATCGCTTTTTTTTTTTTTTTAATAAAAGATGTTAATCCCAGCCCATGTCACATGGTATCAGTCATGATAGTGGAGGCATGCTATACTAACATCTCCAAATCTATAAACAGATTTCTGTTTATACTACGTCTGTTTACATTACGTGTCCTTTATTTCCGTTTATATTGCATGTCCATTACAGGTCCACTGCATTGTAGTAGTTTACCCCAGGATCTAACTGATAGAGCAGCCACTATCACAAACATTGTAAGTGCTCATGGCGGAGGAAAAGGACATCTTGGAAGATTTTTCACAAGTATTTAAATGCACAAAACTCATTGGCCAGAACTGGTCATACTGTGCCACACAACCTCGCAGGGTGCCAGGAAATGAAATCCTACTTGCCCAGAAGATAGAGGGCTGGAAAGAGTTGGCCCGTGGCATTGATGGATATTACATCCAACATATCTGTCTACTGTGGAGGTCCTTCTGCAGTATCTGTGCTGGCCAGAGACCTTTCTGGGCCTTTGCCTCAACGAGATCACAGTCCTGGGAGCATGAGCACAGGGGGTGAGAACGGATCAACTGCAGTCAGGCTTGTAGAGAATACCCTCTTACGGTGTCTTCCCAGTCCCTAGACCTCCTTCCTGCGTGCTACACCCTAACTAACTACTCATGGGGGTGGCCCCAGCAGTCGCTGTCATGTCAGTACTTCACAAGCCCTACTTAGACCCAGCTGATTGGATCGAAGGAATGCACCCAACCAAAGCAGAGCTGATAGGATTCCATCCAGAAATTTAGAGCTATGGTTCATAAAAAGCTAGTCTGTGCTGCATGTAAATTTGGGAACTCCAGCAGAGGTATTTTCTGCCATTTGCATGGGGAAACTAAGGAATCTGAACTGTAGAAGAATGAGTCAGACGTACAGAAAGAAGTAACCACAAGAAACCACATGGGTAGGGTGTGTATGTGTATGTGTGTGTCTGAGGGGGGCTGGGGAGAGAGTCCCAGCCTCACTCTAGCACATAGACACTTGATTCTAGTTCAAAACTGGCACTTGGTTGGCAAGGACGAATGAACCTTGTATGGGCAAATATAAGCATCCACCACAGACCGTAATTACCTAGGTCAAAGGTATGGAGTATCTGGAAGATTCCTATTAAAACATTGATGCTCATGGAGAAGATAATAACCTGGCACCATTACCACCTACGGCCACTTCATGGTGGATTAGTTTAGCAAGTTAGGCAGCCATTTGGTCATATCTTTAGAGAAAAGTGCCCCAAATTGGTCCACTTTGGTGGCTTGGAATGTATAGAATTATAATAATGAAGGAAATATTTAGTTGCATGCAACAGAAAACCCCCAAACAATGGTAGCTTATTTTTCTCACAAAGAGGTGGGCAATCTGGGGGCTGGCACAGCAACTCAACAAAATCATCACTGATGCAGATTTTTCTTAAGTTTTCTACTCTTTCTGCCCTTAGAAATCTCACCTTCCTATTCTAAGACAGCTGGCTGTATGGGAACCTACGTATTTTTGTTATTGCCAGGTGGATGAAGAGAAGAATGTTCAGTCCCCTTCTTTTAAGGCTTCCCAGAAGTCTCAGTGGCCAGAACTTCGTTGCTCAGATAAGAAACCTAGGAAAAACAGTTCCAAGAATCTCTTCCTGCATGGAGCTGACTGGGCTCCAACAGGTGCTCTGTTAACCTGGCTCCAACTAATTGGAATAGGAATCAGGGCCCAAATCAAGACAACTGTGAGTACTCCAGACATGAAGAAAGCCAGTCTTCACGATGAGTTGTTTTGAAACTCTGTCTAGTTGGAATTTTCTGGCCATTTGGACGCCTATGTAATGAATGGTGACATATAGACCAGATCGGATTCTCCCCTGGAGGGTGGACCACACAGAGGGTAAGGAGTCCCACAGGCTCAGGATATGTCCCAAATGGTGCTGACCTATTACCCCGTATCTCCATGAGTTCTATTATACATCCTTGACACGGAAGTCCTGTGATCCTCGGAGGGGCATCGTCTCGGAGGCCATGCCTGTCTCGTGTATCCTTGTAGTAAATCTCCTTAGTAAATGTTATCTGGAAGGGTTTCCTTATCAAACCTAAAAGTGTCTCATTAATACAGGAATTACCATTGTGATTAGAATTAATGTCAGAGAGGGAAATTTTCCCTTCCAGAAATTAACTTTTTCAGAAGTGGGAAGGGCAAGAGAACGACCTCAGGATCCTGAGTTGATGACCTCACCATGTGGTAACTGATCTGGACTTGGAAAGGACTGGCATCACCCTAGTTCCTGTCTGCCTATAGAACAACAAAGGTATTTTGTCTTTTCCATACCTCTCCTCTTGGTTCCTATGGCCTCTATACCTATATTCATCTATATTTGTTAATTTATTAGGAGTTGCAGATTGGTGATAGTCTGTTTATTTTCATTTACCGGCTGGATTACTTTCATTATGAAACTCTTGTTCTCATCTATTATTTGGTTTCCCAAAGATACAATTCCTGTGGGAAAGTCAAGCTAAAGAGCCTACCTCCTCTGTAGATGATTAAGTTCTCTTTTTTTTTAATTTAAATACCATGATGAAATTATGGGTTTAAACATATGTAATGGATTTCAGTACATTAAAATTATCATTGTATTTTCCTTTCATTGGGAGGATTCTCTTAGAGTTGGCTCCTCAGTCGTTGTGACATAACCCCAGTAGTTTTTGCTTCCTGCTTCCTGCTAACTGGTCTGACAAGTTCGCCTTGTACATTTTCTGTATTATATTTGGAGTCAGTCGTTTCTGTAAGTGACTCTCCTTCTTTGGAGTAAGAAATAGCATTTCAGAAGCAGTCTGAGTGCTAGCGATGTCCATTCCTACTGGGTTGATCATTGTTTCTAAAGCCTTTTCAGTGGACAGAGTTCTGGCAGTGGGGGAGGGAGGATATAAAAACCACACACACAGAGCTTTTATCACCCTCTTAAATCTTTATCTCCTTTATTCCATGCCAAGAGCCCTAGTTCTTAAGCACATGGGAGATGACAGAATTTAGAATATCCCAACTGTTTTAGCCCATATTGTATACATAGCCTTCTCAGAATAACAACAGCAATCCTACTATCACTATGATGATCAAAATCATTTTTAAAAAGGTGTACATGATCTCTCCATCCCCCCCTTAAAAAATAGTTATACTCTATCTACATTATCAGAGTCCAGAGCTATTATACACTCTCCTCTCCCTCTGAGTCCTCATTTAGGCTAAGAAGGCCACACAGTTATTATGTATTTAATACTTCCCTCAAGTGTCTCTCTTAGTCATTTTGATTTTTCAAAGTTTGTTCCCCAGTAGACTTCTTAGAGAAGCTTAGAAGAACAGTTTCCCTAAACTTTCACATGTTGATGACAGTATGTCTGTATCCTTTACAGTAGAAAGTCAGCTTTGCTGAATATAATCCTTGGCTCGCATTTCCTTTTCTTGAGTAACTTAAGCACGTTACTTCATTTTCTTCTGGCGTAAGTTGTCACTATCAAAATCGAATGACAATTTAATAATTTTTTTCTCTTTTATGCCACGTGCTCTTTTCTTTTAGATGCCAAGTATTTTTTCTGTTTCTTTAAAATTCTATGATTTTGTTAAAATATACTGTGGAGCTGGCATTCAAGTCAATATTCCCACATACATGGTATGCTTTTTCTTCCTGATGAATTGGCCACTTTGTTTCTATAAAATAGACTTACCTATCCCTGGTAATATTATCTACTCTGAAATATGCCTTGGTTGATATTACTATACCAACTCTATCTTTATTTTTTAGATATTTTTAATTGTTGTAAAATATACATGACATGAAATTTACTGTCTTAAATATTTTAAGTGTTGTCATGCAGCCAATCTCCAGAACTCTTTTGATCTTGAAAAACTGAAACTTTATTCCCATCAAACAGCTTCCCATTCTCCTGCCCCTATAGCCCCTGGCAACTATTTCTCTCTCTGAATTTAACTGCCCTAGGTAGTTCATGTAAGTAGAATCATACAGTATTTATTTTTGTGTCTGGCTTCTTTCACTTATCATAATGTCTTTGAAATTCATCCATACTGTTACAGATGTCAGAATTTCCTTCCTTGTTCAGGCTAAATAATATTCCATTCCAAGATTTTATTTATCCTTTCACCTAGTCAATGGACACTAGGGTGGCTTCCATCTTTTTTGTTAATAGTGCTGCTATGAAAATGGGATATACGAGTATCTCTTCAAGACTTTGTTCTCAATTCTTTTGGATATATACCCAGAAGTAGAATTGTTGGATCACATGGTAATTTTATATGTAATTTTTGGAGGAAACATCATACCGTTTTCCACAGTGGCTGTAGCATTTTACATTCTCATTAGCAGTGCACAAGGGTTTCACTTTCTCCACATCCTTACCAACACTTGTTACTTTTTGTGTTTTTGTTTTAAGGATAGTAGCCACCGTAATGTATACAAAGTGATATCTCCTTGTGATTTTTCTTTGCATTTTCCTAATGATAAGTGATGTTGAGTATCTTTTCATGTGCCGTTCATATACTGTCTCTGGCGGAATGTCTATTCTACTCCTTTGCTCATTTTTAAATCAGGTTTTGTTGTTGTTATTGAACTGTAGGAGTTTTTATATATTCTGGATATTAACCCCTTACTAGATATATGATTGGCAAATATCTTCTCCTACTTAAAAGTTGCCTTTTCTCTCTCTTGGTTGTGTCCTTTGATGCACAGAAGTTTAGCTTTTTTATGATTATTATTACTATGAAAATGTTATTGCTCTTGACTATTAATTTTAACTTCTGTCAGCTCTGGGTTGGTTTCAATAATGTTGATTATTCTCTTTATCGTGACTTGCGCTTTCCTGCCTCTTTGCATGCCTGGACAGAATAAGCATTATTCTCAGTCCTGCGTAAGCATCAGGTACTGTTTCCTCTGATCTTTTCAGATGTCTTTCCCAGTTTTGGGTAGCACTGATCCGTACTCTGCTGAATACCCTAAGAGGACTCTCTTCAGAGCTCTCATTTTGGGGTTTTCTTTCTTTCTTTCTTTTCTTTTCTGTGCAGCTCTCTTCTCAGTGTTCTGTTCTGCTAATTCCAGTGCTTCTCGGTCTCCCGAGACTCATAAATTTGTCTCCTCAACTTGAGGAATCTGACAGACTCCTCCTGGGTTTCCCATCCCAACACCAAAACCTGGAAACTCTTACAGGTAGCAAGGAGCAATCGCAGGGCCCACTCTCATTGTTTCCCACATTTCAGGGATCAGTGTTCTTCCTTGCCTAACGTCCAGTATCTGACATATATCAATGCGTTGTTTCATATACTTGGTCCAGTTTTTTGGCTTTTTCATGTTGGAGAGTAAATCTAGTCCCTGTTATCCTACCTTGATCTGACACACAAGAACGATGCACTTTTTTAAACTTTTTAAGGAAAAATTTTCTTGAACTACGCATGTTATTTTTTCTGTTCCCTTGTTTTAATTTTCATCTTCAGGAGTATCTGTTATCTGTCTGTTGGGTTTTCTTTGCCTATCTTGAGTATTTGTCCATTTTTTATCGAATTCTTTTTTTGTCTCATTATTCACTTCTTTTTAATTTTAAAGTTTTTCCCCTCTCTCTCTTCCTATTGTGGCTTTTGTTCTCCAGCTTTATAGTTTACACTTCATTTCTGAAATGTGTTTCTTTTTATTCTTTTTTTTTTTTTACACCTTTCCTGAGTTCTGTCAGCTCATTTCTGAGTTTTTCTGTTTCTGACTGTTATTGTTCTTTCAAGGCTTAAATTGTCTTCCTCATGTCTTTTTGGTTCATTTTGCAGTAATAAGTTGCAATTTTGATATGTTTTGTGGGCATGTCTTTCTGGTGTGTTTTCATTATTTGTAGGGATGTTATTCTCATTGGCTTCTATTTTTAAATAATAACTTTACATGGGCTTTGACTATTTTGCTCATTTTTATGTGACATTAGTTTTCCTAGGCACGTAGAATGAAGTAGGAAATGAGGTGCAGGAAAGCTTTTCTGACCACTCATCGAGCCCTCTTCTGTTGGTGTGTAGGCTTAATAAATACACGAGCTTCTTCTGTGACATTTAGAAGCTCTGTTCTTTTTCACCCATGTCGGATTGGATTTTTTCTTCCTTCATCCTTTCTTTTTGCCTATGTCCTAATCAATTTTGATTCCATTCCCGTAAGTTTCTCCTAACTATGTGGTCCTGTCCTAGAAGGGATCACTGGGTTAGTTTTGAGAACTCAGAAGGTTAGATGGATCTAGCCTCTTCGGTCACTCTTCCCACGGGGCCTTTTCATTTCGCGTGGTATTGGAGGAAGCGGTGCCCTCCCAGTTTCAGCTGCCCTTCTCAGATTGGCTCACCCTACTTTCCAGCGTGTACCTGCTGGCTCTTTGTTCTAGGGTTCATCAAGCCCTGCCAGAGTATATTTTTTCCTCTTCCTTTTGTGTTGATCTTTAATACCATGCAGTTTTTGTGGCTGCTATTGGTCGTTTTTATCTGCTTGTATTTTGGCTTGGCACCTAGTTTTGTTTAAATGGTGTCCATTTTTTGCTATCTAGTTAAATGTTGTCAGTTTTGCACTCTAGTTGTATTTGTGAGGGGATTCAGACAAACTGGAAAACTCTGCTGCTGCCACCACCATTTTCCAAAGATTCTGTATCTGAGGTGCAATATTTCTGTATCTGAGGTGCAATATTTTGAAAGCGTTTCTTCCCCTTTGGCAAAGCCCTGGACAGACCAAAACCAGGAAAGGGGAGTAAGAGATAGGATTCCTACTAAGGTGAAATGGAGAAACGCATTAGAAGGCTGTCCAATGCATTCAGTGTAGTAAAAGGATGGTGCTGGTATTTGGAGAGCTGCTTTATTTACTTCTAGTCAGTAAACATGAGCTCATGTTCCCATGGTGAGAGTCAAAAGGACCTGTAGTAATTTGGGTATGTATTGCTAGATCCAGCATATACAGATCTCCTACTTCAGGCTCAGTCACATTATTTTGTTCCTGTTTTAAATTAAAATGGCCTATTTCCACATTCTCACTGATACCTCGGGCTTTCAGTTCTAAAATTCTGTCTGTGCTTCTAAGGATCTCAAAACAGTTGATAGATCTTTTATGATATGCCTCCTGTAATGACCCTGGAGATGTACTTCAGGATTTCAACTACTCTGTATTTTACTGCCTTATTTTTCACTGATACGTGTAATGGAATTAGCAGCACAGGGTAAGAAATTGACGAGTTCCAAACCTCTCACTCATGATCTCCTGCTCTGGACATGTTGCCTTTACCAACTGAGTTTGTCTATCCCATTTCTGCCAAGGGGATAAAAAGCCCCAGACAGTGAGGATACCTAAGCTACGCCAAGCATGTTGCCTAGTCTTTCTCCTTCTGGGCTGTTGAGCTTTCCTGGCAGCCTAACTTTGTGGGGATCCTTAGAGAGTTTGCTATAGGTAACTGTCCACGTCTCATCTGAACTGTAGCTAGAGGGAGCCAAGGAAGAAAATGGGTTGGATTCCCAAAAGAAGGGGAATGTGCATTGGAAAATATGGTGGAATTAGGGCACATTTTATCTCCAGATGGAAACCATGCCTTCCTAAGGACCTGTCAGATGATTTGCAAAACAACTGTGCTTTCTTCAGTGGCCTGAAACAACGTCCAAATGGGGTTTTTATGGTTCTAGGGTCCCACACCGCCCAGTTTCTTTTCAAAATCGCATTCAAAGAAAACGCACTTCAGAAACTAAAAACACTTTTAAAAGCACACCAGTCTTTATTGTATCTCTCAAAGATGGGATCCAATTTCTAATCCTAGGCAATACCATGTACCGTAAAATTTTCACTCATCTCCAGTGCTCTCATTTCAGAGCTACTCCATAGCCTCTAACTCCCTCAGTCTTCTCTAAAACTTTCCCTGACACCCAGCCTGCAGGTCTTTCTAAATGATTCTCTAAACTTTCATCAGTCTCTGCCTTGCTCCCTCACCAGAAATTTCCTCAGAGGTTATCATACCTCCCAGGCTGCTGGGAGGCCTGTGGCTCCTTACTCCCTGTTCTTCTCTTGCTGCCCGAGGGAAGCTGGCAGGACCGCTGGGAATTACATTCTTTGCTAGCTCTGAACGCCTTTCTCACAAGTAAGTCCAGGGGAGAATTACCATATATTTAATGAATAATGGAAAGTACACTTGAGAAAGCTTCCATACAGTTCCCTGAGGTCAGTGATAGTGGTGAGAAGGGTACCAAGCCTGGGCAAAATCATTAATTGCCAATCCAGAGGATGGGCAGATCTTCCAAAGGGCAGACTTCCAAGGGAATAGTGGGAAATGACACTGCTTGTTGTAGAAGCAGGGTGTGTGGTCCAGGCTCCCTGACACCCCTTTAGGAAAATCTAGTTTTGGCTTGTGGTCCTCTTATAAATGTTTCAGTGCTGTCTGGAATGGTTTAAACCTAAGCTACAGATGGGAACATTTGACGAGGTATGAGCAGTGATCGGAGACGGTCAAAAGCTTACAGTGGGCCTAGAATAGAGAAGACTATGGAAGTCAGAGAGAGACAATGTAGTTCCATAACAGGATGGTCCACTAGAAGCAACAAAAAAGAAGTATAATTATATCTATAAACCTAGAAGGTACTGGGGGACCCACTCAGTAAGCTGGGACTCGTGGGAAGCACTGAAAAGATCAAGGCAAATATTATGTCCTAGAGAAAGGAGGTCCTGGGTATGACAGGCACCTGACGCAGGGGAACTGGATAAGGAGGCAATGATCAGAAATGGGGACTAAAACAAGGATACCTGTTTGTAGGTCATAGGGAACAAGACAGAGACTAGTTTTTAGAATTAAGGGACAAAACCAAAGCTGGATCCTAGGAAAACCGAGTCAAGCTGAGCCCACAAAGTACAGTGGAAGTGCCCAGGTGCCTGGTAGCAGATGCTGCCTGAGGCTGGTTAAGAGCATAGTCTAGGTTGAAATCCTGGCTCTTGGACCTCTCACCTTTGTGACCTCAGGAAAATTAAATAATCCCCGCCCAGTCTCCTTATCTCTAAAAGGGAGTAGTAATTCCTACCTCACAGAATACTCACAGATACTAAATGCGTGATTGCCTTTCAAACACCAGTAGTACAGATTAGGACTTTAAAACGTGTTAGCTCTTCTCCCACAATCATCACTATCATCATCATAACTCATCTACCCCTTCAGAACAAGACTGGCCCCAGAGCCTGAGCTGCTAACTCTGCAGATGAGTATTGGGGAGAAACAGGAAAAAATGCATACGTGTACAAACAAGATAGCCCCATTTACTAACATAGATAACGTTGCTACATACAAAAAAATAATCAACAAAGACCTACTATACAGCTCAGGGAACTATCCTTAATTTTTCTAATAACCTATAATGGAAGAGAATCTGAAAAAAAAGATACATGGGTATGTAAAACCGAATCACTTGGCTACACCTGGAACTAACACAACATTGTAAATCAACCATACTTCGATAAAGAAAAAAAAAAGGAAATAAAAGAGATAGCCCCACCTTAACTCAAGCGTGTTTGCAAGTCAGTTGTTTGGCAGTTGGAACCCCTGTCCATGGAAGCTATGCTGTAAACGATGATTTGTCCACCTACGCCCTTTCGTTCAGGGAAAAGAGGTTAAGCCTTGAGGTGCCATGAGTTAAGGCCTGCCATCTTCATTCCTGACCTTCAAAGGAGAGGACTTGAGAGCAGAGAAGGGGTGGGAATACACCTTGAGATAAAACAAGATCTTAAAGGTCATGGGAAGGCTCTTCCAGACCCAGGCGTCTCTCAGAGCTATGCTCTGAGGCTGGTTCTGGAAAGCTGCACTGAGCCCCGCAGTAGAAGCCCAGATGTTCCAGAGCTGAGGAGAAGGAGGACAACTGGACCTTCTTTGCAATTGTCCTTTATCATCATTCTTCTCTCTACTCCTACTGAAGCAGCTCCTGTTGAGTGGGCGCATCTGTTCCTGCCATTTGCCAGCTGTTGTAAGAGAATTAAAAGTCCCATCTGAGGATGTGATGAACAATTTAATGATGTGGCTGTGAATTAGGGCATAACAGCAGAATTGTCATTTCATTTTCAGGCTTAGATGAGTTGCACTGACTTTATGCTGCCTGACCAGGAAATGGGACCTGCGATGGATTCTGCACAGAATTCTCCAGGAGGGAAGACGAGGAAAAGGGGTGGTGGCAAATTTTTTTCAAGCCATTCTGAGCCAGAGGAGAGGCAACAGAAAGTTTCAGATTAAATGGGAACTGTGGCAATACCCAACTTATCCTGAGTTGTTGCAGAACAGGAAAAGAATTAATGCATTTTTTTAAGACGACCAAAAGCAAATGCTTCTTCCCCAAAATGGAAACTTCTAAAAGCACATTCATCGTTGTTCCCAGCTGTAATGGACTTGTGTCCCAAGGAGATTTTCAAGCATGTAGGGCCATTTTCCCTGGTACTAAATGACCCCCAACTAGTGTGTGTTTCTACTTGAGAACTCTTTTGTCTCTTTTTTTTTATCGCCAGCTACCACTTCTCGGTTTGTCATCTCCCAGCCCCTCCCACTCTGTGTGCTTGGCTTTGAACTCTGCAGGAACTAAAGGTTACCAGGGAAAACCAGAAAATCAAACGGCTGGAATAGCATCTTTATATTTCATTCAATTCTAAGGCAAAAGAGTTGGATGAAGGGTAATTCTTCTTCACCCACTATTTGTCATCACTGCTACCCACCTCCCCAGAAACACACGCACGCACACACTCACACACACTCACGGAAGACCAAGGCCCTGGCTCACAGCCCTTTCCTCCATCCCAATCCTTGCCATTCCCGCCCTTAGACCCAGCCCACCAGGGTTCCCACCGTGGGTCCTTTCTTTTAGAGAACATCACTGTGGTCCTCCCATGGCCACCTCCCTTCCCAAGAGGCAAGGCATCCAAGGAGCCAAGGGAAGAGTCCCATTGGGAATCCATGCTCCCTCTTTCAGGATCATGTTCTGGGTACCCTGGGAGTCCCTGCCTAATGGGTCTTGAACCAGCTTTCCAGACCCTCTTCCCTCTAGAGTGGACAGGGCTGCTGTGGTTGAAGGGGTGTGAGTAGAATTTGGATGTGCAAGCTGAGGTCACACGGGCATGAGTGCAAACCACCGCCTGACCCCATCTTGGGGTCAGGGTTGGGAAGAAAAGGGAAGTGCCACCATCTGCACTCTTGCCAAAGCAGCACAAATTTTACGAGTGGGCTGAATCTCTGCTTTATTGTAGGATATTTCAAGAGCTGTGTGGGTGGCCTATCCAACACACTACTAGTCTTTTGGGTTCTTGGCCTCCTCCATTCCAAGTACCTTTAGCTGCTCTCCAGATTTTAGCACTGCCCTGAACTTCACAAGTACTCCTGAATTTGTGGGTACTAAGCACATCAAATATTATTTGATCACTCAGGTTGTTCTTCTGTCTTCTGCCTGATAGAGGCACTGAGCCTAGGAAACCTAAGCCTCCATTTCTTTCAAAATCGGAATCCCTTTTTCCTTCTCATTGCTGTGACATTACCCTTTGGAGAAACCAGCTGCTCCCTCTTTGACCTCCAACTTTACTTTTAATTTTTTACTTTTTTTGTCTTTTGTTTTTTTAGCGCCACATCCATGGCATACAGTGGTTCCCAGGCTAAGGATCGAATCAGAGCTGTAGCTGCCGGCCTACACCACAGCCACAGCAACTTGGGATCCAAGCCTCATCTGCAACCCACACCATAGCTCACAGCAATGCCAGATCCTTAAGTCACTGAGCGAGGCCAGGAATCGAACCCGCATCCTCATGGATACTAGTCAGGTTCGTTAATCACTGAGCCACGGCGGGACTCCAAACTTAGAGAACTTTAAAAACACCAAGGCCTCTACTAGGAACATCAGCAAGACAGTTGATCTTTTCCACCTAAAAAGACACAAAAACTAAGCAGGGGTAGCACACAGGTGAGGAAGAAATACTTTTCATATGTCAACAATCAGACATATCTCTCAAAGGCCAGCCAACTACCCTTGGACTCTCCTTTGCTCAGAAGGTTGCCACGTGGGTTTCAACCTATTCTGGGACATTCCGTCCCACTCCTTGACTCTCTGGCTTTCCTCCTTCTATCACCTAGGGAAGGCCCTAACCACCTCTTCCCTTGAGCGTCTTGTTATTCTCTCACATGGCTTCTCTTCTCTAAATCCATGCTTCATACTGAAGCAAAAGACAAATTGGGTATTAAGCAAAGGCTACCATACCCCCCACCAAAGGCTATCCTTCCCTTTGCTTAAAACCCTTCACTGCTTCCCGTGCAGAAGGCTTCCACTCCTTAACCTGTCTCTCCATCTCGCCAAACTCATCTCCCACCATCCCCAGTTTCAGTAATAACAGATCACTGGTTTCCATGCATTTGTTCATGCTACTCCTCTGCCTGGATGCCCCCGTCTCCCCCCAACCCCTTCACTGCCCACCCCTCTTCAGGTGACCAACTCTGGTTGTCCCTTGACACTCAGCTCAGATGTCACATCTCCTGACTCTGCTCCTATCTCCTAGCAAAGGCTGGATTGGTGCCCCTCTACTGGGCACCTGCAGTACTGGTTAGTATCTTAGAATGTGCAACATTGCATTAAAACTGTCCACTGACGTGTCTTTAAATGACTTTACAGTCCTTAAATGTTGGACTGTAGCTTTTTCACGTCTGTGTCCCTGCCCCAGGGCACCAAGCCCTCAATAAATATTTGCTGAACATACTCAGACTCAGAAGAGGACGTGGATTTGGGGGATATTTATTTCTTCACAAGTGATCTGTTGGCTTGTGTCCATGTCCCCTATGACTGGGGCTAACAGAGGTGAAACTACTAGTAGATCAATCTTTTTGGTGGGGAGGCATGCCCGCAGCATATGGAGGTTCCCAGGCTAGGGGTCAAATTGGAGCTGTAGCCGCCAGCCTATGTCACAGCCACAGCAACACCAGATCCAAGCCGCATTTGCAACCTACACCAGAACTCATGGCAAAGCCAGATCCTTAACCCACTGAGCGAGGCCAGGGATTGAACCTGTGTCCTCATGGACACTAGTTGGGTTCATTAACCACTGAGCCACGATGGGAACTCCTACTAGCAGATCAATCTTAGTCAAATAGCTAATTATTATATATTTATTGAGCATCTGCTATGTGCCAAGCATTCTGAACAATTGCACAATTATGCTCAGAGGTTCCTATCTTCACAGAAATGAAAACTTTGATAAATTTTTCTGGAAATTAGAAATAGCATCTCTTACAACATATTTTTAATAGAAAGGACATGAAAAAAAATTCTTTTTTCCCTTTTCATGTCTGAAAATGTTTTATTACTAGCTTGCCCAAGGTTCCCAAGTCACTGGGTTCTGGATTTTGTTTGGCAGCCACAGTCTGCCTATGAGGACTGAGAAAATCAAATGAAGACACAGCATTATAGGGGAATGTTATTTTCAGGCAATAAAAAGAACGCAGAACTGGAGTTCCCTTCGTGGCTCAGTGGTTAACGAAGCCGACTAAGAACCATGAGGTTGCGGGTTCGATCCCTGGCCTTGCTCAGCAGGTTAAGGATCCGGCGTTGCCGTGAGCTGTGGTGACGGTTGCAGATGCGGCTCGGATTCCGCGTTGCTGTGGCTGTGGCGAAGGCTGGCAGCTACAGCTCCTGTAAGACCCCTAGCCTGGGAACCTCCATATGCCGCGGGTGCGGCTCTACATATAAGGCAAAAAGACAAAAAAAAAAAAAAAAAAAAGAACGCAGAACTAGAAAAGCAACTACAGACCAGAGGAGGGGAAAGGGAAGACCTGTTTCTTTTGTTCTTCTGAGAAAAGAAGGAAAAAAAAATTGAATGACCCACTTAGAGTGGTTTTGTGGAATATTTGCTTCCAGAGCAGGGATTTTGTGACCTTCTGTCAGTGGTTCTCCAACAGGCGTGATTTTGGCCTGTTCCCCTCCCCCCACCCAAGGACATTGGTAATATCTGCAGATTTTTGGCTGTCACATCTTCGACGAGGGATGGTCTGGCATCGATCTATCAGATGGAGGCCAGGGACGCTGCTAAACATCCTGCAATGCAAGGACAGAGCCCACGGCAAAGAATTATCCAGCCGTAAATGTCAGTAGTGCTGAGATTGAGAAACCCTGCCCTATATCAGGGAGTAGGATGACACTAAGTACATTCCAAATTCTCCCAAAAAAACACAACCAAATGCAGTCATGGTGTTTGGTAGTCACAAGCATGACCCCTGGGCAGCTCTGACTCATGCACAAGGACAAAGCTGGGACTTTGACAGAGGCTGGAACAGAGCTCTTGGATATTTTTTATGCTATAATTAGCTTTAAAATACTCTCACCCTCCTCTCCCTTCCCTGCCCCCAGCTGCCTTTTTTTTAAAAAAGGAAATTAAATAAACAAGAACAACCCCAAAATACCCTTTGTTTATGTCATTGGGGTTTTTTTGTTTATTTGTTTGCTTTTTTTTTGCTTTTTGCTTTGCTGATGGAGTAAAACAGAATATTACAGAGAAAGAATTATCATCAAAGGCTGCTGCCGGGCTTGTGCGGTGGGGTGCTCACAGAGCAGAGCGAAAGCCTTGCTTATGTCAAACTACTCAGAAAGTCGAACACCTCAGATGGAGATGAAATGCATAGGGGGAATGTGATCATCGTGATTTTGCTAATTGTGCTTCCCCCATGGTAGGTATTTCTGGGTTCTTTACTTATTTAAACACAGTGCTGTATGTTTGAAGTAAGAATATCCCGATCCACATTGTTCTCTTTTCCCCTGCGAGGGTCACATTTCTTCTGTCAATAACACAGGCTCAGTTCTCTTTGGGCCCCAAATTACACTTCCTCGTAAGAGATGAAAATGCCACATTTTCCTTGAGACCTTTATTCCACATGACTTTGCTAATGACTAGAGTAAAGCTGAGCAGTTCAGGAACAGGAAATCTCTCCCTCCATCAAAGTGAGTAAACAAACCAAAGGAAAACAAGATGCCAGAAGCTAAAATGTATCTGTAGAGAGTTCAAAACACATCCCACAAATCCAGAGGATAGCCTGCCTGGCTCTCTGCTTGCACCTTCTGGCCTGTCACCCAATTCTCCCTACAACCTACAACCACGCCACACAGCCAGGGCTGACAAAATCTTTTCACCATTTTGTTGTGGATTTTTTTCTCTTCGCATTGAAATGAGGTAATGCAAATGCTTATCAAGTCTCAATCTCACCTTGTCCTTCATGTCTCCACCTCCAACCCCCTGGTGACTCACCTATACCCAGATACCCTACACGAGCAGGCTAACTCCTGTATCCAAGCCCTTATAATATCTCCTAGTTCTGAAACACTTTCCTTGCTTGTGGCAATTTCCCTGGAGAATTCTTCACCTTCAAAAGACAGCACTCCTGTGAACAGTCTCCTGACCTATAACACACTCGCTCACTCACACATGCATCTGTGTCCATGTGGCAGGTATCCCGTTGGTATCTGTCTCGTGTTCCCCGGGATTACCACAGAAGCCACCTGGAGATTCAGCAGACAATTCCTATACATGTCTACAGCATAATTTCTCACGACTCTGCATCTCTCGACTTGAGAGCTTTCTCTGACCACAAGAGCACGTCATCCCCACACTTGGGAGGCAAGAGTGGTGGGGAGTTAAGGTCTCAGAAGTAACCCTTAACCCTCGAAGGGCAGGGCTTCATTCATAAACACCCAGATTCCTCGCTTGACCAAGAAACCATTCTGAAAGTTGGTCTTCACTGTGTCGCGGATGATTCCCATCAGGTCTGAGGCCCACCCACTTATTACCACTCTCTTGATTAGCTCTTCCTCCTCCGTTTCACTCTCTCACTCCTCTGTTGTGCTTTCTTGGATCACCTCTCAAATAAATGAATGAGCCCCAAAACCTTATCACGAGGTCACCTTCCTAGGAGAATTAAACTAAGATAGTCCCCTACAATCTTCCATTATCATGGGACTGCTCTGTGTTATTGTTATTTGTTTCTGTGTGTTTCAAATAGCTAATTTGAGGACAAACACTGGGTGTTACTTACTTACCCTCAGGGCCTAACAAATGGCAGACCCTCTGTAAATGCTTGTTGAAGTAAACTGAGGGGGTAATGGATGGAAAGACTTGAACAACCATCTGTAAAAAGCTTGAAGCAGAGGGTGAAGCGGAGGGAACAAGAATAAAGAGAAGGAAGTTACTTATAGAAACTGAGGGGTGAGGAAAAATCAAATTAACTAATGAGGATAGAAGAACTCCCAGAAACAGCAATTAGAAAGTGTATCTGGAGTTCTTGTTGTGGCTCAGCTGGTTAAGAACCTGACATAGAGTCTGTGAGGATGCAGTTTTAATCCCTGGCCTTGCTCAGTGGTTATGGTTCTGGTATTGCTGCAAGCTGGGGTGTAGGTCCCAGATGCAGCTTGCATTCACCGTGCCTGTTCCTGTGGTGTAGGCTGGCGGCTACAGCTCCAATTCAACCCTTGGCCTGGGAACTTCCATATGCCACACGTGCAGCAGCGAAAAGAAGAGAAGACAAAAGAAAAGGAAGGAGGAAGAGAGGGAGGGAGGAAAGAAGGGCGGGAGGGAGGAAGAAAGGAAAGAAAATGCATCTATTAAGGGAGGCAGTACTATAAATGAGTGGAAGGCGGACCCTGGGGTGTGCTATACCCGTATTCATGTTGGCATTTGGATGACTAAGGGGAGGGGATTTCCAGCTGTGTGAAAGGTGTAAAGTGGACTGAACACAAAGTCAAGGTGAAGCAGTGATCTCTTTTTGAGGAGAAACCTCCTTGAATGGTTGAGCCCCAGACTGATTTGTCAAATGACAACAAGATTAACCCTCTGAGCAGTTGCCATCTGCCTGCACACAGTTTCTGCTCAGCGATGAATGTTAATATGGTGAAAAAATACAATTTGCTTTCCACGTGGCTAAGTATATGCTAGGCTGCAGACCCACGGCGGAAGACCCAGTGGAGAAAAGGTAGAGGAGAAAGGCGATGCTCTCGTGACAAGGTGCCCAGGTGTCCAGGTGGAGGGAGCAGAAAGCCCCAGGAGCAAAGCGCTGGGTGTTTATTTGTCAGGGTGTGTGTCTTTTTTCATCACAATGCTATACCTTCCCTTCATTTTCTTCTGCTGTATCCTCTGTATTTTTCTTTTCATTTTATGTGTTCCATTCTAGTGAAAACTCTCAATTGATGTGAATACAAAGACAATGAATGAATTTGACAAACATTCACCGACAGTTAAGTGCCAGGCCCTGTGCTAAAGACAAAGATTGAGGTGGGCAAAAATACAATCCCTACCCTCGAGGAGCTTACAATAGCAGGAGAGCCCAGAAAAGAGTATGCTAACCCCACAGAGGGGACAGAGCAGGGACGGCTTTGGAGAAGAAATGAAGTTGGGGCCAAAGAAGGAAAGCAGGAATTGCATCAGGGAGTGAAGATAGGGCAGGCATCCAGATAGCCATTCCCTTGTTCATTTACTCATCATTTTTGCTGGCTATTTATTGAGTTCCTATTAAGTGGCAGGAATTGGGAGAGTGACAGAGAAAAGCTGACAGTCCTGCCAGTTGGGGAATGCAGAATCTAGTGCTAGAAGCTGATGAGAACCAGGCCATGACCATACAGTGGGACAGGAACAAAAGTGAATAATTAGCATAATGATAGCGCAGGATGCTTCCAACCTGGAGGGCTTTGGGCAGGGGCAAGAGTAGAGGACAGTGTGCTAGAGGAGATGGCACTCCAGCTGAGACCTGCAGGTTGAGGCATTGGCCAGTTGAGGCCCTGGCTGTTTGAGGATGAAGCAGAATTATTTTGGCAAAGGGGTCTTTCTGTGCAAAGGTCTGGAGGTGGGGGGATTGAGGTGGGGAGAGCCCGTTTAGGAGAACAGTGATTGAGAAAGTTGGAGAGAGAAAGAATTTGGACGTTATACCTCTGACCATAGCGAATTATTGAGAGATCTTAAGCATGGACATGCCATGTTCATCTTTGAATTTTAGAAAGAGTGGTCTGACTTCCAGGTAGAAAGTGAATTGGAGAGGAGGAGTAGAGGCAAGAAGACCGGTTTGGGGGCTGGCTGCAGTAATTCAGATGAAAAACAGGTGCCTAGAAATGAGTGGTAATGGAAGGGAGAGTTGGTGAGAAGTGACCCAAGTAATACATGCACACACCCGTAGGCACAAAGAACACCGGAGAGCTGAGAGATGACACATAAAATGGTTACAGCCCAGAGTGAATTGTAGAAACCGATGGGCATCCAGGCCACCCAGATGTTGATGGACCTCCAGAGCAATGACAAGTAATTTGAAATTCATACTAAAGGCAGAGGTAAGCCATTGAAGGATTGAAGGAAAAGAGTATTTTAACCCTGATATCTCTGAAGGATGGGTTGACAAGAGAGGAAACTGTCCCCATTTTAGAAATTAACATTACACTATAGATGCAAAACTAAGTCAAGCTGTTGAATCTTTCTGAGCCTAGCAGATGGTATTCCCACTCAACTGTACCGTACAATGTCTTTCAGTGAGGCAGAGCAGATAGAGATCCATCACACAGAACTAATGAGGATGAACGAGTCAGTATACACAAAATGGTTAGAAAAATGTTTGCTCTACAGTAGATTAGTCAGGGTTCTTTTGAGAAACAGAACGGACCACACAACAGAACTAGAAAGAGATTTATTAAAAGTATTGGCTCATTCAATTATGGAGGCCAAGAAGCCCCACAATGTGCCATCTACAAGCTGGAGATCCAGGAGAGGTGCAGTTGGAAGGCCTGGGAGTCAGAGGGCCAGTGGCATAGATTCCACCAGGAGTGCTGAGGACAGAAAACCTAAGAACCAGGAGTGCTGAGGGCAGAAAAGACTGGTGGCACAAATGAACATGTCTACAAAACAGAAACAGACTCATAGACATAGAGAGCAGACTTGTAGTTGCCACGGGGGGAGGAGGAGGGAGTGGGATGGACGGGGAGTTTGGGGTTAGTAGATGCAAACTATTACATTTAGAATGGATAAGCAATGAGGTCCCACTGTATAGCACAAGGAACTATATCCAATCTCTTGGCATAGACCATGATGGAAGAGAATATAAGAAAGGGAGTGTATGTGTGCATGTGTGTATTCATTCATATATATATGAATGAATGGCTGGGTCACTTTGCTGTACAGCAGAAACTGGCACAACATTGTAAATTAACTATAAGTTTGAAAAAAAAACTAAAAGAATAAGAGTTTCTCTTCCATTTTGTCAGAGTGGCGGCTGGCACTTTTATGAGATGACTTTCAAGGTTAGGGTTGGATGAAGTGTTGACTGCCACCCCTCCAGGACCAATTGGTGAGTGAACACTAAGCAAGATGGTTTCTTAAAATCCATGAACTTCCTCAGCAGCAAGTTATAAGTAATAACTTACACAATCTTGTGAAAGTATTTTCCTTTTCACTTCCCCTGCTTACACATGTTCTCCGTGTACCCAAGATGGCAGCCATTAGGCCATGAGTGTTTATTCAGCAAGCGCTGGTGTCCTTAGGAGCCTCTCTGGCCCAATGCACTGTGATCTTTGGAGCGCTGGCTCCAAACAGCCCCAGGAAGGATCTTATTACTTTTCCAAAACACTGGGGATCATCAATTAGACACCAGAGTAGAAAGTGCCTCAGTCGTCCAGTTAAAAACAAACAGTGATCTGCTTAGGGAAGAGGTTTATTTCCTACCGCTCCCTTGGTAGTGAGGTCTGTTTCGGAACATTTTACCACTCAAGTCTATTGAACAACAAGACAGAATTTTAAAATATATCAATGTTTGGACCCTAAACTTGTCAATACTGTATCAACCTCACATCATTAGATAATAAAATCATCAGGGTCTATCAATCCTTCTTTTTTTTCTTTCTCTTTTCCTTCTGTTTTGGAAATGATGTTTTAAATTAGAAGTGAGAAATGGGGCAAAGATGAGCTACAGAGTGAGAACAGGACCTTTGGATCACGGAGCCAGCATGAAGGTTCTAAGCCCGTGTTCCCTCTTTCTGCCTCATTTGAACAAATTCATGAGCACAGAGCACCTTGCTGACTATACCCAGGATATACAACCTGTCTTTATAACCACATTTGAACAGTATTCTTTGCTGGGATTTCTTTACATTTTATTTCCCTGGGTGACCTAGGGACTGTTTTCTCAGGGGGGTTACAGATTGCAAGAGAAAAGCAAACCTGTAATTTAGTTAAGATATTTACATGGAATAAATCAGGACCAGCAATAAAAGAGAAGAAAATTAGGATGCTGTTGGTTAGTGCTAAGAGTTGTACTGCTACCATTATTGTGAAGATCCTGTTCAAACATAATCCAGTGCATTGGCAGTGAGTTTCTTGTCCAACTCTATTATCCTTCATCATGTAATTCTGGAAAAGTAACTTAATCGGAAACATCTTGGACTGGAGAGAGCATGGTTTCTGGAATTAGACAGATCTAGGTTTAAATCCTGGCTCTACTGTTTAAATAGATAGTGACCTTGGGCATGTGTTAATTAACTTCTCTGAACCAGTTTCCTTTCTTGTCTAATGGAGAGGGTTACCTTCCCTCATATGGTTTTGTGAAGAATAAATGAGATGATGTATGTAAATTACCTTCCACTTCCTCTTGTTTTCTTTTCCCAGCTTTAAAAGATGAATTATAATTGCTGTCTACTTGCCTAATGATCTAGTAGGAAGATTAGGTTAAGAGTAGTTAATGCCTAGAAACCAGTTTTAGTTTATAATAAAACTAGAATTATTAAGAATTAAAAACAATAATGCTATTTGCAGCAACATGGATGGACCTAGAGATAATAATGCTAAATGAAATGTCAGAGAAAGACAAAAATCATATGGCGTCACATATGTGAAACCTGAAAAACAATACAAAATACTTACAAAACAGAAATGGACTCACAGACGTAGAAAGCAAACTTATGGTTACCAAAGGGGAAAGGGGAGAGGAATAAGTCAAGAGTCTGGGATTAACAAATGCACAATACTATATGTAGAATAAATAAACACCACAGACAACTATATTCAGTATCTTGTAATAACCTATCATGGGAAGTATAATGTAATAACCTATAATAGAAACAGAATCACTCTGCTGCATATCTGAAACTAATATTGTAAATCAACTATACTTCAATTTAAAAAAAAAAGACAAATTTTAAAAATTAAAAAAAAAATTTAGAAGAATTAAGTAGTGCAAATGCCCAGGGGCCTAAGAGTGTCTGGGATTCACATGCTGCTGCTGACCTAGGAGCCCCTAAGCAAGTTAACACCTACAAGCATCAGTGTCCCCCAAAGAAAAGTGGGGCTAGGGGAAGCAGTGAGTTTTACTATCACCATACGAAGACCTCCCTAATTGGCATGATTTTGATTCAAGCAATGGATAACTCTGTAGTTTATGAAAGGTATTACTGTAAAAAAAATATTCCAGGACAGGTTAAGGTTTGTCTGAGTGGCTTTGTAGCATCTTCTTTTAGTTAACAGATTAAATGTTCTGATGTCTAAGGCTTTATGATGGTATGTGAGTGCAGATATTAAAATACAATGACTTTTGTGGTCTACTTCAGGAAATGTATATGCTAAAAATTCCCCATTTGACATTGTCCATTGGTTCAGCAAGCTCTATGTGCCAAAGAAATAATGTGTGTGTGCGTGCGTGCGCGCGCGCACGCACATCTGTTTGCAGTGAATTTCACAGTTTGAAGTCAGAAAAGCTTTATAAAAATTCAAAGTCATCTTTTCACAAACACAATTGCAGGTGTTTCAATGTTTTTATAAGGAGAGTTCAAGGAATTCTGTCGAGATTTTCTTCTTCTTGTCCTAAAGGAAAAAGACTGTAACAATTTTTCACACAATAAAGATTAGTATTTCAAAAGATTTATCTTCAAGGGCAAAACCTACAGCAATATCAAGTTCTAGGATAAAGAAGAACACTTTTATTCCTGATTAAAACGTGAATTCTTCATGATGCAGCAAGAAGCCTGGAGCTGGCGTGCAATGCTGTCCCCAAGGACCCTAGGAAATCTCACACTGAGATTTCATAATGTGAAGTCCCAACACAGACTTTGTTTATACAAAATTCTTTTTTTTTTCTGAAAACATAGCAAAGTGCCAGGGACTTTATTTATAAAGCTCATAGATATCAAAATGCACATATATCTCACAAGTAAAAGCATACTATTAAATAGCATTTAAAATTTCATCTTTATGAGTTCTTTAAAAGCCTCCCAGATTTATTTGGTTAACGAATGGACCAGTCATTGCTTAATAATGACCTAAAAATGCAAAATTTTGCCAGTTTTACTAAGATCCTTAATTTGTTGACCATGATACCACTTTTGTTAACTGAAACTAAAACTCTGAAAGCCTTGAGAACTCAGTTCAAGACCTTCATATTGTCAAAAAGAGACAGAGGATAAATTTTCGGGGTATTTTAAAATTTCTTTCTCAATTTCTTATCATTTCAGTAAGATGACACAGGTTAAAGTCCTAATATGTATGTAGGAATTCAGTGAACGTTATCTTCTCTGTTAATAAAAATGCCCCTTATCTCACTGATAACCCCTCTGGTTTGAACATCAAATACCAATAAGACATTTCCTGAGTGGAAAAGTCAGGAAAATGGGCTAGAAAAGACACAGAAGGGTCAGTCTAGACCTTGCCCAGCTGAAGTTCTGCTTAAGTTTTTGCTCTTCAGCATGCTGTTTGAGCTTGAAGACCATGCATAGCTTTCAGAGAATGGTATTCTGACTTTCGAGAACCTCAGTGCCAAGATTTATTGGGAAGTTGGGAATTTGAATCTAATTTGAGGGGACTCTACCATAACATAACCAGTGTTGAGGAATAGGATTTATAATCCTCTAGAGAGCCTTAATTATCAGGCCACTACATCATTTTCATTAACCAGAATGAAAACTCTGGCTGGTTTTGAGAACTCAGTGGAAATCATACAGAATATACTGACATCTGCTGGTGTTGATTAAGTAAATACTTATGAATTAATAAGCAGTCTTGTAATTAAAATTATTGACTGAATTCTTTTTAAATATTCAGCATTCCTTTGGAGCTTTTCTAAACTCTATTTGAAAATGCTTTGTTTTTCCCCTATGATATTTATCATCTGGCTTAGTCCATTCATTTAAGCCACTCAGTAAAACATGTTTTCGCTCAGGGTTAATTAAACCTAGATTAATAATGAGAGGTGTAAATTGTTGTCTAAGGGCTCCAATTTCAACCATAAGGTCTAAAGAGTAATCAATTTTTATAGGGTTTTTTTCTTTTGGTTTCAAGGAATGCTTTAACATGGAATAAATGTGATTCTTCTAGTTTCTTGCTTAGAAGCCAAGAGTGGAGAGCTGCCCACAGTAAAAATGGGGTGTGGTGTGTACAATTTCATGCTACTAAATTATCTGACCTTTCAAAAATACATCTAATCAAATCTAGGAGAGAATTACCCCTGTCTCCTTATTAGCATGACTCTCTCCAGAGTTATCCATCAAGAGAAGTAAAACAACAGTTTCCACCCTAATTTTCACAGTGAAAAATGAAGACAGATTTTGACTTGTCCAAGGTCAGTGTCAAGTCCATGAATAGAATCCGGGAGTTGCTAAGCCTTGGTCCTTGCCACCTTTTGATGTGTGTTTCCATTTAAGATGAGTGACATATAGTCAGTTGTCATGGTTTTTTAAAAGATCTCTGTAAGGTCTGGCTTTTGCATCAGATTCTGGAATAAAATCATGTTTAAATTTTGTTTCCTCTCATCTTTTCCTGGTTTTGATTATTTTTTTAAGAGTAGTTGATGGTCTCATGACACGAGCCTTCTATTTTATGTATTGTGTCTTGTGTTTTGAATTTTATGTGAAATTGTGAGTCTGATCTTTGACCTCTGTTTACTATAATACTGATTTGCCACTAATTTGATAGCAAGCCATAGGGATCTAGTGTAAACATGCTGCTCACTTTACACAGCTCTGTTTTACTCTTAAGTGAAGAAATATGTGTGTGGCATAAAATCGAGAGGCTCTTGTAGAAGGAATAAAAAGCACAGAAAATTTCAACTTCCCAGGTAGCACTCAGATTAATATAATCATTTTTTTGTGTGTGTGCCAGAAAGATCAAGAAAATTAAGAGGTGGTCATCATTGTAAAGAGATATAACCTCGCATTTAGTTGTCACTTGGTCAACGTACTCATCCAGAGACAGGGAAAATGGTACAGACCACATAGCCTGCTGCCCTGGCCAGGGCTCTAAACCCAAAGAATGCTGATCACAGGTGCGGTCAGCATGGGAGGTGAGATTAGCCCTAATCATTTCATGCACTAGGCTTGGGGGTGGGATCGCTACCACTTGGCAGGAAATGCAAGAAACAAAGATGTTGGGTGGGGAGGGGCCCTTCCTATGAGTGAGAGCGGCAGGAAATGGGCATTGTGAAGGCTTAGCCAAGCCTGCTCTGGGACAAACACCAAACCTGTGAGGTGGGTGACACTTGCATGAACTGTATTTCCCACTGACCAGACTTTCCAAAGGGACTATGTTTAGTTCTTAATCCCACAACCAAAGAGAAAGGAAAAGACCTTGGCAAAGCTCCAAGGAAGGTCTCCCTTGCTGTAGCTGCACCCCTGGTTTCCGGCCAGGAAAGCACAGAGCTGTGCTAGCCTCGGGAAGGTGGGGAAATGGCAAAGCCAGCCTTTGGGGAGGAAAACTTGTTCCTGTTTCTTCCTGTTACACCAACTGCCTGTGAACTGCTGGCCTCAAGACATGAAAGCTATGACAGAATTATCTTATCAGTGTTTATTCCAAGCCTTAGTTTCCTTAGCTGGTTTATGTTATGCCCAGTTTAGGATCACTCAGCCCTTATGACTCCAGGCCTTAGCTAAACGTGGAACATCAGTGGCTGTCCTTGGAATACTTTGATTCATTAGAAAAGAATTTGCTGTTAAAAGGACAACCTGGTCTCCCTTTTCAGTTTCACCTAATTTCTCTTAATCATATTTAGAGACAGCATAAGAATAAAACTGTTTGTCCAACAAATGATTATTGGGCCCCCACCTTTTTTTATACACCATGGAAGGCACTGTGGAAGAGAAAAGAAATATATGCTGCCTAGATGCTCCCTCAAAGACCGTACAGTTCCTTTGGAGACCTGACGCATATACATGGGCAGAGTTAAGGAGCAATTAATTCAAGAGTCTCACTGAGCAAGACAAACACCCAAGGTAGAGGTGCCACAAAGCATGGCAGGATTCTGAGGAAAGGAAATGTATCAACAAAAAGTGTATGATCTCAGGGGAGGAGAAAGAGAACCAGAATACTGGAGCTCAGGAAAGTTTTGCCAGCAGACAGAAAGTGAACCAGAACTCAAAAGGTGGCATCACCCAGGCACAAAGGGGAGGCATTCCACGGTGCGAGCAAAGATGAGGTAGGCAAGCATCGGGCATGTTTTGGGAACAAGTCCAACTGAGAAGGAAAACATTCACAAATGTGTCTAGAGGTGCAGGAGACATGAGTTCCAGCCCTGACTCGGCCCCTTACTGCTGTGTGACTTTAGCCAGTCTCTTAAACCAGCTATACCTGAGCTTACTCATCTGTAAAATGGGAACTCAAACTCTACCTCTGACTTTCATGAGCGTGTTGTAAAGATCAAATGAGGTAACAGGCATGAAAATGCTTTGTGATACCACATAAGGGACAGATTAGAGAATGCCTGAACGGCCAGCTGGGATTTGACTTTAATCCTTTAAGTAATAAGAAGTCACTGAAGATCTTTGAAGAAGAGAGTGAATGACATGATGAACAAGGTGTGAGGAACCTAATTCCCTTCTCCAACTCCCTCCTACAGCCCGGCCATCAGTCTCTCTTCTCTGCTGACAATTTTCTGTGATGTCAATTCAACATCTCCTGCAGGCGCTGGGAGGAAAATCCGTCCCAGCTCTTGGGAAGGGCTGTGTGTGCCTTGAAACAATCATGCTATGTAAATCAAAAGCCTTGCTACAGCTCAGTCCTCCCATTCACTTGAGCATATCTATTGTTTTTGGAACTTCATCCAATTTATTCACATTTCAAGATGCTTTATACTGTGTACAGAGCATTCTTGTACTGTATCACCAGAAAGCATCTTTGTTTTATGATGGCTATCGTTGGCTAGGCAGCCCTAAAGATCATTAGCCCCTCTCCCCATTTCACTGCCTTCCTGAATCCAAACACACTTCTAAGCCCCTTTAATCTTTTAACATTATCCACCTTTTGAGATGAAAAGGTTTACTTTTTTTTCTTATATTTGAATTTTATTTGAACTGCTGCTAAAATTCATGATATTACTTACAGAGTTTAACTTAGCAATGAGTCATTTTGCAGTAAGTTGGAAAATCATTAAATATCCAAAATCTTAATCAAATACAGTTAATTTTTTAAAAACATACTATTCAGCTTAGTTTTTCCTTTCTTTATTTGAAACAATGGAAAGGTTTGGAGAAAATTAAAAGGCAATATCTAAAGTCGTTTTTAACCCCCTAAGTGATTCTATGATTTTTTTTGTTTGTTTGTTTTTCCAGGGCTTCCCCTGAAGCATATGAAAGACCCCAGGCTACGAGTTGAATCAGAGCTGTAGCCACTGGCCTACTTCACAGCCACCGAAATGTGGGATCCTAGCTGGGTCTGCGTCCTACATCACAGCTCAGGGCAACGCAGATCCTTAACCACTGGGTGGGGCTGGGGATCGAACCAGTGTCCTCATGGATACTAGTCTGATTCATTACCACTGAGCCACAACAGAACTCCCGATTCTACGATTTTTAGTTCTTATTTTTCTAAGCAAATGAATGAATGAAAGAATGAACTGAAACACCAGATCTGGAAAAAATGTACTTTTTTTTGTATCATTTATCTCCTTCAGGAATTGGCCAACTTTTTCTGTAATGGGACAGATAGTAAATATTGTCAGGTTTGTGGGCCACATGGTCTTTGTCACAACTGCTCAACTCTGTCATTGTACCAGGAAAGCAGCCATAGACAATACAAAAGTGATGGCTGGGGCTGTATTTCAGCAAAATACTTACAGAAACAGGCGGATTTGGCCTTTGGGCTGATCTTGTTCTCAAGTTCACTTGTTCTCAAACTTTAGTGTGCATCAGAATGACCAGAGCAACTTATGACAACAAAAGCTGTCTAGAACCTAGATTCTGATTCCATGGGTTTAGGCTGAGCCTGGGCTCCCACCATTATTCTCATGTACCAAAGTCAGAGAATTTCTGCTGTTCTGCCTTAAGAAATATAGTTCCAGGAGTTCCGCTGTAGCTCAGTGGTTAACGAACCTGACTGGTATTCACAAGAACGCGGGTTCAATTCCCAGCCTCGCTCAGTGGGTTAAGGACCCCGCACTGCCATGAGCTGTGGTGTAGGTGGCAGCCTCAGCTCAGATCTCGAGTTACTGTGGCTGTGGTGTAGGCTGGCAGCCGCAGCTACAACCCTTAGCCTGGGAACATCCATATGCCCCAGATGCGGTCCTAAAAAGAAAAAAAAGAAAAGAAATATAGCTCCAAAGTCTTATATTGCTTACCACAATTATTAAAATTGTGAGACTTATAAAAGGGAGGTTTAGACAAAAGAATCAAATTGGGCCCAATAACGATCAGCATATTTTATTTTTGTCTTTTTTTTTTTTTTTTTTTTTTTTGCTTTTTAGGGCCACACCCATGGCACATGGAAGTTCCCAGTCTAGAGGCTGAATCAGAGCTGTAGCTGCCAGCCTACATCACAGCCACAGCAACACGGGATCCGTGCCTCTGCTGCGACATTCACCACAGCTTATGGCAATGCCAGATCCTTAACCCACTGAGCGAGGCCAGGGATCAAACCCGCGTCCTCATGGATACTAGCCAGGTTCATTAACCCCTGAGCCATGGTGGGAACTCCATATTTTAAAAATAAAACAGTTTTTGCATTTCTGAAAATTTTAGGGACTGGTGATTTGGATCCATAATTCTAGCTAGCATCAATTTCTATATATCATCTAAATGATTTTATTCAGTTAAATTATAGTACTATAACTATAGCCAAATAACACTTAGGATTTAGTTCTGAAGGCATAAATTGAATTTAAACAATCTCTGATTTTGAAAGGTTCATCAGCCTTCCAGCCTCAAAAAACAGTTTAGTACTATTATTATTAAAATTATCTCAACCTAAAATTACTTAATAATAAGAGCTTTACAGCCCATAAAATACCTCCATTGTTCTAGCATAGAATCAGTTGATACTTTATAAATCTGGACCCAGACTTTTTCCAAAAGCTTGTTGAAAGCTACTCAGCAAAGCAATGAAAAGATAGAAAATATTTTTTTCCATATAGAAATTGAGAGGCACATGGGTCCCACCCTGTACAAAAGCATTTCTCATACAAAGAAAAGACACTCAAATTATAAACAGATGGCCAATCACATGGCAATCAATTAAAATATATCAGGTGAGGTCTGGTTCCAAATTTGAAATTCCATTTCTGTTGGCTAACCCCAGGAGTTTCCTTCACAATGGGATGTACTGCTACGTGGAACTGTAGCCTCCAGCCACTCCCTGTCCCCCCTCCCTGGATGGCAAGGACGAATACTGCTGCATAAGCAGAGAACTTGGCATCTAAGGAGGCTTGCATTATTCTTGAGCCCATCTGCCAGCTGGTGGTGATGGATGGGGGAGTGAACTATAGCCCTTCTTGGCTAGTAGATGAGTTTCCATTTGGTGCTCCTTTGTTATTCAACTCAAAGCTAATAATTTTTTTAAAATTTTTATTGTTTTCCTTCTTTTCTCTTAACAATATGCGGCCTGCCTGTTATACGGTACAAATGTAGACCAGGTTAAAAAACAAGCAGAGTTCGACTCTTGAATTTTAACACTGGATTGATGAATACAGAGGCACAAATTGCCTCATTTCCCTGCACTTCAACGTTTGATAAATGAGAGAATAACACTTTTTAATGTATTTAATTATAAGACAATAAACAGGTAAATCTTGGCTGTAAGGCAGTTGGACGTTAGAACAGAGGAGATTTGATAATCTGATATTTTCAATTGTTTTTGTAAGTGATGCAAAGCTGTTTTAAATATGCGGTTAATGATGCAAGACTTTAATACCTGCATAATTAAGCAATGATTTTTATATTTGCGTTTGGCAAATATAAACTAACTTATCAATGCTTAATAACGTAGTAATGATCTCTGTATGTGTCCAAACCCTCTTAAACCCAGAGCACCCCCTCCCAATGATGACACATTTAGCACTCTCTGGTTTTTATTTTGAAAAGCTGCTAATCCTCAGCTTGTCCTCAACTAAAGTGAGTTCTGGTGATCTCACTGGTTTCCTTCAAAGCAAGGTGAACCACACCAAGACTTTCTGAAGTCTCTGGTAATGCCTAACAGTTCCTAGCCATGAACGGCGTGCCTGCCACACACCCTAGCTGCAGATCCTGTTCCAGTGCATGGTCCATAAAGCCCATCGTATTATGGAACGGATTCTTCGAGGTCAAATGTGTAACTGTATTTTCCCCAAAGACAGTGGAATAAAATGCCTTTATGTTTGCTTGATTTAATTTTTCCCCCAAAGAACAGGCATCATGGCCCAAGAATGTTGGTTTACTACCAAACTGATATTTTATCTTAAAGTCACAATACTCTTAAACAATTTATTCCTCTGGATTGAATTCTGTCTGTGTCTCTCTTCAGTTTGAAATCAACTCCTGTTTTTTTCTATCACTGTGATCCAAGAAGACACAATTTCATATCACATCACCTTACAGACCTCCATTGTTACGAGTTTCACTTTTGATCTCAAAGTTAAACAATGAGGTGCTTATTTATACCTCCTACTTGTAAAGCAGAGGGACCTTTAAGCAACTGCTTAACTGTCTACATAAAGTACTGCTAATCTCCTTAAGAAGAACATAATAAGCGTCTTGTTGAAACCTTTCACGGCACATTTCTAAAATGAAAGTGAATAAAATGGAATAAAAAGCAACACTTTCAGCCTAAAGGAGGACTTTCCATATAAGTATTTACTTTTCCCCTACTTTTTTTCCTGTCTTTGAGCATCAAACTGTAGTATATCAACATTTCAAATAAACAAGGTTACTAAGTTTCAAAACAAGGAAAAGCGGAGCACAAAGATTCTTTGCTGGGGGAATTTATGTCTTCAATTCTCCCTTCGCCAGATGATGAACCACCATTTTGCAAAGTCAAGCTCTCCCTTCACTATTCTATCTGCTGAAATCCTATTCATCTTCTGACACTTTACTCAAGTTCTACACACTCACTGATGTTCTCCACCTTCCTCAGACCAGACAGCTACACTCCTTCTGACTTGATATATTTCTGACAGTATCTAGCACACAGATTAGCCTCCAGTGGTTTCACATTTGTGTTTTGCGGCTTGCCCAAAGTCACGTAACTAGTAAGCACTTATGAGGAAATGAAAAATCCATGATTGCTGGCTCCAAATTCCAGGATCTTTCTCTCCACGCATCTCTTGGAACATTGCTCTGTGTTACTTTTGCTCAGAAAAAGAAGCTGTCCTTTCCCCAAAGGACTGTGACTTACTATTTCATGTGTTGCCAGACTATTTTGTTTCTATGAGTCTCATTCTTCCAACTAGTTCTCTACTCCTTGAACTCCTTTTTCTCTGTCTCTTTCAGGAACTCCTCATCTCTTACTGCTCTTTCCAGTTTCAAAGTTCCCTGAAGTTTTTCTTCTATCACCTTCTTCTGTGTTCCCTGTATCACCCGCTTCATTTACACATGAGTTCAACAACTGCTGACATGTAGATAACTGAACGCATCTCTAGCCTTCCACTCTCTCTAGTTCCACTATTACATGCTCCGATGCCTGTTTTGTTTTGTTTTGTTTTTTGCTGTTTTTTAGGGCCGCAGCCAGGGATGCGAGCTGCATCTGAGACCTACACCACAGCTCACGGCAACACGAGATCCTTAACCCACTGAGCAAAGCCAGGGATCGAACCCGCATCCTCATGGATACTAGTCAGGTTCGTTAACCGCTGAGCCTCGACGGGAACTCCTCTGATGCCTGTTTAACGTCTGCAATATGGTTTTTAAAATGACCAAATCATTTTCCTGTATCAGCCCCTCCTCCTACCTTACCAGGTTCTTCCAAGTGAGAATCTCAAAGTAATCTTTTCTTTCTCCTGCATCCCCACTCCAATCACTAGACAAATCTCGTGGGTCTGTTCCCTCTTTTCCATTCCCAGCGGCACCTCCCTAATTCAGGACTTGTTCATCTCTTATCTGAACAACGGCAATAGACAAGTAACTTTTTTCTCACTCTGCTTTCCCTGTCCCAGTCATTTCTACACATCACTTGATGCCAGGGAGTATATGATGCCAAAGCAGAGGCAAGGCTAGGCAAGTACCTTGATCTTGAAAAGTGATAAAACTGACATTTAAGGATCGAGGCAGAACAGATCAATATATCAATATTTTTAAACTATTGGAAAATATAAGGAGCTGGGGAGAGAGAGAGATACTGAAGGAATATCCTGAAAGCCAAAGAGGAGAAGCAGGGAGACCAAACAGTGAAGAGACCAAGAAGCTCACTTCTTTATCTCTGATACATTCTACTTTCTTACCATGTATATACTTATATCACCAATAAGAAATAATACTGTTAAAGCAAAAACATTGATAGCACTTCGTTTTGGTTTTTACAATTCATTGCACCTGTCAAAGCAATGATTCCAAAAAAAACCGGCAAAGAAGTCAGAGAAGTATTAATTAGGATACAAACCCAGATCTTAGAAATGTACTGTTCTTTTTATGAAAGTAATAATTACGACCGTACCTGTCTCCACACGATCTGCTTTTTAAGGTTGTAGCGTGTATATTTACCCACCAATGCTGAAGGGGAGGTGTTAGGTTTTATTAGGCCCAAGTAAACATTTAGACTTTATCAGAGAAAGCCAAATCAAACTGGTGTTTCATGTAATAACATATACATTGCATCCTTGAAACAAAGTGTTTCTCATCTGACTACACGTTAAAATCATTCGCAACTGAATCAAGAAACAGCAGAATGAGCTCCTCCACCCGGGGTTACGACGATGCTGGAAATCAGCAGGAAGCAGCTACAGAAGATGGACTACGGCCTCGGCTCCACAAGAAAAAGGAGAGGGACAAAACGCAGAGGAGGCATTTGTCACCAGCAAAGCCCATTAACAATTCCCAGGAAATAAAAACAACTGGGCAATAAAATAAAGTCTAACCTTCTGTCTTCTCCTTGGTGCTTCGTCTAGTTCCACTTGCTCCACAGGGTGTCTTGCGCAGAGGCCACACAACCGGTCCTTCAGACCAGTTTCTGGGGCAAAATAGCGGGTGGGCGGGACCGGAAGCAGCAGGGCTCCCGCGAGACACCGAAATCCAAGATGGCGGTGGAGTGCCGTCAGCAGGGAGGCTGCGCCCGCGGGGAGCTGCAGCTGCGCGCAGTGCGGTGGTGAGCACTGCCCCTCCTCCTAGAGATGTTTACAAAGCAGGCCAGCCCACGGCCTTTTCACGACAACCCGTGCTCTAGAGCCGGAGCTACTATCTCTCCGTTCTCTGATCAAAGAATAGAGCTTTCCTTTGCTTCTGAACCCAGCTCCGTCTCCTTCTACCTGTTCCGTCTGATACCAGGCGAAAGGCCCAACTCAGGAGGGTCGGTAACACTTATACAACTGCTGTATCGGTCTATCCAGCACAGGTGTCAGCAAAGCACGGGACTGTGGTGATTTCTGCAGGTGCAGGATTTAGTTGCCTTCCAAATACAAGAGCGGCTTGTGTTGAGTTTTTATTTAAGTGGCTTAAATATTTTCTTGTATACGGCGAGATTTGTCATTGTAAAGAACCTAAATAGTATGATTAAATAAAAAGTCATATCTATTTTTTAAAGTTCTTATTTCCGACTATAGTCTTCAAAGTATGCTGTTGTTTTAAGTCACTCTCAAAGATTTCCGAATATCATGAAGGGCCTCTGCTTGCCCTTATGATTTAGATCTTAAAATATCTGCCTTGTGGAGTTCCCTTCGTGGCTCAGTGGTTAACGAATCTGACTAAGAACCATGAGGTTGCGGGTTCGATCCCTGGCCTTGCTCAGTGGGTTAAGGATCCGGCGTTGCCGTGAGCTGTGGTGTAGGTTGCAGACGCGGCTTGGATTCCATGTTGCTGTGGCTGTGGCTGTGGTGTCGGCCGGCAGCTACAGCTCCTGTTAGACCCCTAGCCTGGGAACCTCCATATGCCGCGGGTGCGGCTCTACATAAAAGAGGCAAAAAGACCAAAAAAAAAATCTGCCTTGACCAGCACAGAGTCTTATACAATAAATCTAACAAAAACTCCAGTGAGGCCCATTTTATTAAAAAGGTGTGGTTCAGATAAGCAATAATATATGCCCGGAGGATTGCCTCTAAAACCCTTAGAGATGGTTTCTGTTTGTTCTACATCATAATCACTGTATAGTTAGAACCTGTCACCACTTCTTTCAACAATAACTGTGTCTGTGAACCACACAGTGCGTTTCCTACACTAAGCTCAATACCTGTAAACTAATTTTCTCTTTTATGTGTTATTATTTCAATAATTGCCCAATTGTCTTCTATCACATGCAGATTATAAAATAATTTGGACTATACAAAAAAATCATTAAAAAGAAGAGATATGGCAGAATAAGCAACCATTAAAAACACCTGGGTACATTTAGTCTCCAACGAAAAGTAATCAATACTTGAGGGCTTATACATTACAAAATCAAAGCATCTTTACTTAAAATAGGTTTTTGCCAATGGTAGTTTCCCATTAGTGAGTTACAAAATCAATTCAGTGGGTCATGACCAATATTTTTTTAAAAATTAAATGGAGGGGTTCCCTTCATGGCTCAGTGGTTAACAAAACAGACTCGAATCCATGAGGATGCAGGTTCAATCCCTGGCCTCATGCAGTGGGTTAAGGATCCGGCGTTGCCATGGGCTGTGGTGTAGGTCACAGACGTGGCTCAGATCCCACTTGCTGTGGCTCTGGTGTAGGCCGGCGACTACAGCTCCAATTCGACCCCTATCCTGGGAACCTCCATATGCCATGGGTGTGGCCCTAAAATAAAAAAAAAGGAATAAAATTAAAGCATTAGAGTTTATCACAAATTGTAAGGATATCTCATGAAACATTTCAGTAACTATATCTATGTGTATGTGTTCACTGTGTTACAATGTAGGAAATATCTTTTTGTGTGTTATAGTCAAAAAAAGTTTGCAGAAGTGATTCAGGGCAGTATATGATGTTTCCTGCTGCTTAAAAAACAATAACAACAGAAAATTTCATCAAATTATATTGCCTTGCATCATCCTGCCTATTCCTGAAGTAGCTCGTTTAAAAGGATACCCTGCCTCTCTCTTCTGTTCCACCTTCAGTGCATTTTTTTTTTTTTTTTTCATTTTGGCCATGCTGGTAGCAGATGGAAGTTTCAGTCCAGGGATTGAACCTGTGCCATAGCAGTGACCCAAGCTGCCCCAGTGATAACACTGGATCATAACCCAGTGCCACAAGGGAAATCCTGCAGTGTATTTCTTAAACCAATGATTCTCAAAGTGCTGTCCATGAACCCTGGAGGTCTCTGAACGAGTTTGAAACTAATAGTTTCATTATAGGAGGAGAGCATTATTGGTATTTTCACTGTGCTAACATTTGCATTGGTAGAGCCAAGGCAAAATGGATAAAATAGCCTGGGCCCCAGCACCAGTTGAGGCAATGGCACCAAATTCTAACAGCCAGTGTATATAGCACAGCCATACACTCCTGGATTTTCCTTAAAGTGCCAATTTCACTTAACAATGACCTTGAGAAAGCAGTGAAAAGTATTCACTTTATTAAATGTTGACCCTTGAGCATATATCATTTTAATATTTTATGTGAGAAATGGGAATTTCTCACAAGACCTCAATACATACCAAGTATGATGGTTGTGAGTTAAGCTAGCTGCTTTTTAATGGAATACCATTTTCACTTGAAAATAAACAATGCTTATTCACATGTGGGTATTTGGCAGAGATTTTTTTCTAAAATGAACAAAGGGATTCTATCACTTCAAGGAGAGCAATGAAAGTATTTATTGCCAATAATAAAATTCCAGCTTTACAGTAAAAACGAAAATTAAAAAAAAAACTTGGCAATATAACAATACGCAAAGAATTTTAGGATGAAATCAGTGGGGGTATTGAAAAAAGTGATTGTTTCATATTGTATAAAGAAATGCATCAACATTTGGAAGATCTGCATAACCAGGTGAATCGATATTTTCCAAATGACCAGGATGTGACACAAGTACAAGACAGACCAATGGATTTTAAAGCACTGGAGTACAAAAAGCCACTGATACCATGTCAGAATCCACCAGCTTTTAAGAAACAAAAACCGACCTTTAAAAACTAAGGACACTTGGGCTCTGGTGTCAAGTCAAAAACCAATATCCATAATTATCTAAGAAACTTGTTAAAATACTCCTCCCTTTCCAGTTGCACATTCGTGTGAGGCCAAATGTTCTTTATCGATTGCAACCAAAGTGACGTATCGCAACAGAGTGGATGCAGAAGCACACATGGAACTACAGCTGTTTTCTATTACGCTGAACGTTTCAAAGGCCTACAATGCAAAACAAAGTCATTCCTCTCACCTTTTCTCTCAAAAAGTCTCATTTATGTTATTATGTAGTGGGCTTATTATTTTCAATGAATACATGAATTTTTTCAAGTTTTTCTTAGCTTTAATTTGTAATAGATAACACACAGGAGCAAACGCTCTTTAGGGTCCTCACTGATTTTTAAGAGTGTGGTGAACCGGAGGTTGACACTTGCCATGGGCCTAAGGTTTAAATTACAAGCCACTGCAGCTGCTGACCCTCGGCACCCCCTGGAAGAGCTGAATGTGGAGATCAGAAGCGGGGCACTCTGTGCTCTGGAAAAACTGGCAGAACAGGTCTTCCGATAGGTGTTTTCAGGAGGAGATTTTATGAGCCCAGCTCTTGCATCTCCTTGTACCTAGAAAAGCACTAAAATCCTTCATGGTGACATGTGCTCCTCACGATCAGCAGAGGCCTTCACGATACTAGCAGCACCTTCTGTAAAAATGTGTGGTTGGTTGCATGAACCTCCCCACTTCACCAAAGTCGCATATATAGACCGTTCCCCCTACCTCTTTGGGCCAGTTTTTCAGAGCCCTCTGAAAGACTGCCTCCTGGGCTAGCGTCCTCATTTTGCCCCAGATAAAACTTAACTCTCAAACTTGAGGATGTGATTGCTTTTTAAGTTGACAGTGTAAAGAATCCTAGACCAAAATGTTTGAAAAATACTGCCCTAGACCTTATCTGATTCCCCTCTCAAATCCAAAAATACAAATACACACTTGAACTTCTAAGTCACTAATCAACTGTTTCAGAAGAGCTTACTAACAGGTAGCGATGGGGGAATGAATACTTAGAGCCATTTCTGGGTTTACAAAATGAATTTCCTAACTCAAGAATATTTAATGTACATGTCCCATAACAGGCAAGGATGATATAGGGCTCCAGCTAAGATCATTAGTGTTTTCTCCCCTGCAGATCTCGATATTAAAGTGACTCCGTTTATTTACTGTACTGTCAAGCTGCGGATTATTACCAACATATCCTTTATGCATCAGTAGAAGCCACAGTTCTCATCTGACACTTCAAATGCCTCATCTTGCCTGAGATGTGTATTCACACATGAGGCAAAATGTCTGCCACAGTTCTCCCAACATCGGAAGGCTTCTTGATGAAATGCCAGCTCGAGAACGCTTTGCCTATGCCCCCAGAACATTCCAAAACAGACGTTATCCTGCCATGGAAGTTCCTATGAAACCAGCATGACTTAATTACATTCATCACACTGAAAATCAAGTTCTATGCCAATGACACCTGGAACTTGGAGCTTGTTTTCCAAACATTAACTAATTAATCAGCAAAACACCCCTGAGAGGCAAGACATAATGATACATGAGCTGACAACCTAATTATGTCTAATTATTTTAAGATTGCCCCCTTCCAAGTTTTCTATCGCTGGTTTAGAGAAGTGGGCCTGCTACGTGCTCAGATGAGATGCAGCATTCAAGGGTCACTTACTCCATTCAAAATTCGCTTGCTAAGAAGCACCCACGTTTCCTTCCAGAAGAGAGCAACCTGAACCGCTTTCCACTGGAACGGCTCATAGAAACGCCAAAGGTCCCAAATATTAATCTAGTGTTAAACTCATCGTTCTGTATCTTTTTTTCCTTTTTTTTTTTTTGCTTTTTAGGGCTGCCAAATCCTTAACCCACTGAGCGAGGCCAGGGATGGAACCCGAAACCTCATGGTTCCTAGTCAGATTCGTTTCCGCTGAGCCACAAGAGGAACTCCAGTTATATATCTTAAATGACAGTATTTGCTCATTGTTTACCTGCAAGCAACAATTTTGATTATTCCAATTGCTTTGACCAGTGTCACGCCCTTATCCTCTTTTTTCCCCCCCATGGTATCTTTTTCCAAAGCCACAGGTCTTATCATCTAGGCAGTTTCTTGCCTCCAAATTCTGTTGTCAGAAAGCTGCCTTCGCTGTTTTTTTGTTTGTTTGTTTTGTTTTGTTTTTTGTCTTTTTAGCACTGCATCTGTGGCATATGGAGGTTCCCAGGCTAGGGGTCTAACAGGAGCTGTAGCTGCCGGCCTTCGCCACAGCCACAGCAACGCGGGATCAGAGCCGCGTCTGCAGCCTACACCACAGCTCACGGCAACGCCGGATCCTTAACCCACTGAGCAAGGCCAGGGATCAAACCTGCAACCTCATGGTTCTTAGTCAGATTCGTTAACCACTGAGCCACGAAGGGAACTCCTTTCGCTGTGTTTTTGTTGCTGTTGCCTCTCTGACTTGAACACTCTCGGGTTTCTGCAAGTTCCCTGCATTCCCTCATTTTTATTCCTCTTGAAATTAGGTAACTTTGTTCCATCTGATAATTACACATCAGCTTCTAAATTTTCTCTTCAGCAGCAAGCCAGGCCTTGAAAGGGAATGCCATATGTTTAAAAACATTGCTAGAAGACATATTGTGAGATGGATGTTGCAGTTTGTGGGGGAGGGGGAAGAGGTATTATACAAGTATGCTTAAAAATGCATCTCAGGAATGAGAAATGAATAACAGTTCTTATGAGGGCTGTATTAGAATTTGAGAGAGAGAGATTTATTTTTAAGGAATTGGCTCACAGCACTGTGGGGAATGGTAAATCCAAAATCTGTAGAGTAGGCTGGCAGTCTGGAAATTCCCTCAGAAGTCGGTTTGGTAGTCTTGAGTCTGAAGGCAGAATTCCCTCTTCTTAGAGGGGAGCTCAGTCTTGGCTCCTAAGACCTTCAAAGGATTGGATGAGGCCCATCTGCAGTATGGAGGATAATCTGCTTCACTCAATCTACTCATTTAAATGTTAATCACATCTAAAAAATACTTTCACAGCAACCTCTAGACTGGTGTTTGACTCAACACCTGGGCACCCTAGCCTGGACAATTTAGCACATAAAATTAGGTTCATAAGGGCCTAACTTGGAAGTTCTCTTCATGGATCAGCAGTTAATGAAGCCAACTAGGATCCATGAGGATGCAGGTTCGATCCCTGGCTTCGCTCACGGCGTTGCTGTGAGCTGTGGTGTAGGTCGCAGACACGGCTCAGATCCCATGTTGCTGTGGCTGTGGCGTGGGCTGGAAGCTGTAGCTCCAACTGGACCACTAGCCCGGGAACCTTCATATGCTGCAGATGCGGCCCTAAAAAGCAAAAGAAGGAAGGAAGGAAGGAAGGGAGGGAGGAAGGAAAGGGGAAGGAAAGGAAGGAAGGAAGGAAGAAAGGGAGAGAGAGAGAAAGAAAGAAAGAGAGAAAGAGAGAAAGAGAGAAAGAAAGAAAGAAAGAAAGAAAGAAAGAAAGAAAGAAAGAAAGAAAGAAAGAAAGAAAGAAAATAAGGGCCTAGTTTGAAAAAGCAATTAAAATGACTGTTTTTCATCTTTGTAATCTTACTGGCTAACAAAGTATCTCCTATACTAGGTGTTCACTAACTATTTATTCGGTGATCAAGTAAATGAATGTGTGTTGGACTTACATTTCCAATGAAACTGTAAACTGGAAGGACGGTGTTTTTCTTGCATTTCCTGTAATGCAAGAAAATGTATGGCAATGACATAATCCAAATTTTCCAGGGTAGTGTCGCTTTCAAATGCTCTGGTCCCATTGTCACCCCACATGTCCTGAATTTAGATGGTAGAAAACGTGCTGACCACACCTCTAACAAGGAGTTTCATGCTAAATACTGTCCTTAAATCTCACCAAATCCCTAACTGATTGGAATGGAATTTTCAGCCAATGGACATTTTGTTTAAAATATGACAAAATACAACTGGGGGAAATTATCATTTCTCTTGTCATTTATTCCTGAGACGCAAAAATGCAGTCTGGTCCTTATGTTTTAAATTTTGCACGTCCAGTTCTCAGGGTGCGGTTGTAACAAATTGCCGAGCCAACATGAAGTAAGATCCTTGGTAATCAGGGCAAGTTTAAACAGTGTTGAACATTTTTTTAGGGTGAGTGAGCATTCAGGTAATGCATCCAGGAAAGGCCTTGAATAGAAAAGAAGGGACACAATTAGGCGAGTAAAAAGATCCCCATTTCTGAATTCTCTATAAAACCTGAAGATTTCAGGAGGAAGGTTTATGAATTTTTTAAGATAAAAAAAGATGGTAGAATCAAAAATAAATAAAACATGAAGAATTGTCCTTTTTCCAGTAAAAAAAAAAATTACTCGAGGCTTTTCTGGACTGAGGAAATTATTTTCCTACTTTATAATCTGATGTGATCTTTAAAACTGCTGGATTGTTCCAAAACGCTATCTCAAAGGAATACAAGTTATACCTCTTGGAGTTTAGATAGCCTTGGTGAAAATTTAAATCTATTATAGAAAGAAGAGTGATGAGGTCAAGAGAGCCAGAATGCGCTTGAACCAAAAGCTTTCAGCTATTCAGTCAAAAAATAAGCGAGATTTAGTGACAGCCTGGGTCCTGGGGGGGTTGAGTGTATGGAAGGGACAAAAGATGCCTTAGTTGTGGTAGGAGACTTGAATTATGCTGATCTCAATATGAGACAGAGAAATTAGGACAGAGAACCAGTTTGGAATATTTAGTAGAGGGGTAAAGGTGATGAGTGATTTTGAGCATGTTGATTTCAAGTGAAACGTGAAGATACCCTGTAAACCGCTAGAAAGATTAAGAAAGTAGGTGAGAAATCAGAACCAAAGCTGAAGTTTCCAGGGGCTTTACTACAGAACTGAAATAAAGGGTAAACTACTAACTCAGCCTCCCCGCTCTGTACCCAAGACAAAGACTTTCACTTCTTGGACTCCAGCTGAATGGGGTGATTGACAGACACTCCCCCCCCCCCCACACACACACACTTGGTCTTTGCACTTTCTGGGACATGGAACTGCTCTTTCCTCGCCTGTCTGGAATGTTCTCCACCTTTCCCCAGCCCCACGCACCCCAATAACTCACACTCCAACTTCAACTCAACCTTTAGGTCTTAACTTTATCTTTTCTGTTTAAATGCCCAGGAGTGGGATTGCTGGATCACATGGCAGCTCTATTTTTAGTTTTTTAAGGAACCTCCATACTGTTCTCCATAGTGGTTGCATCAGTTTACATTCCCTCCAACAGTGCAGGAGGGTTTCCTTTTCTCCACACTTTAGGTCTTACTTTAGATGCTGTTTCTCTGACTCTCCACCAGAACACACACACACACACACACACACACACACACTCTTAGATTAGTTGCTCTCTTATGAGCTTCCAGAGTACTTAGCATTTATTTCCCCTATTACTGCATGTCATACAATCCTGCTGACTTGTCTGCCCATCCGACATGAATTTAAGCTTCCCAAGAACAGGTATTGCATCCTTCCTGCTCACAGATACATTCCTAACTCCATTACACATGGTAGGCATGCAAAAAATTGAATGAACAAATGAATTATGAGAGGGGGTTGAATGTGAACAAGATCACAGTAGATAAAGCTCTCCAAAAGCACGTCTGAAAGAAAGGCTAAGAGCTGACACTTGATGATAGCTGATACTGAAACTGACATCAACAGCCTGAACCTAGCCAGAACACAGGCTGGGACTTGAACCCATGTGCCAGGACTTGAATCCAACCTAAAGACAGATTGAGACTTAATACCAAGGTTTTAAATTCTAGTTACTCACCCGGTACCCGGACTCACTAAGGTTCAGGTTCTTTATGCCTCTGGGCAGAAGGAATTCAGCGGGAGACAAAGTGATAGGCAAAAAACGGATTTATTAGGACAGGACGCTTGTGAGAGATGCAAGCAGGCAGGCAAGGAAGATCTCTGCCTGAGGCTCCGCTGGGCCACGGTTTTACCCTCCGCAGGGAGTGGGGCTGGAAAGGCCCGCCTCTTCCTTTCTGGGAGTAGCAGCTCCTCCTCAGTATCTGGGAAGCTGTGTATTCAAATCAGCCGAAGGGCGGTCTTCAAACTCATGACCTTGGTCTGAACCTGAATGCAGGCCTCACCCCATCCCCCACCCAATGAGCTGAGGCAGTTCTCACACCTCCGCTAGCCCAGCAAGCCTGCCCTGTGCTGGTGGCTTTCTAGAGCTCACAGTGGCCTCCCAGCATCCCCCAGGTTTCACTCTTTATCCATGATCCCTACTGGAACTTTTTTTTGTCTTTTTGCCTTATCTAGGATGGCACCCGTGGCATGTGGAGGTTCCCAGGCTAGGCGTCTAACGGGAGCTGTAGCTGCCACAGCAACACGGGATCCGAGGCGTGTCTGCAACCTACACCGCAGCTCACGGCAACGCCGGATCCTTAACCCACTGAGCGAGGCCAGGGATCGAACCTGTAACCTCATGGTTCCTAGTCGGATTTGTTAACCACTGAGCCACGATAGGAACTCCCCTATTGGGACTTCTAAAACCACCTGTGCCTACTCCATCCCTATCGATACTTCAAATAACGAACCTGAAGTGCTTTGAAAAATTAATTCCCCGTGGTATACGTGCATCTCATGGAATGGATGTAGAGATTATGGTGTTTGAGATTTTTCTGCTAAGACATGCAAGGCTGAAACACACCCATGTGCGGGTTGGGTGTGTCTCCTAAGAAGCCCAAAACCTTTCTCCAGAGCAGCCACCTGGGAAAGAAGTTGGTCCTTGAACAGGAGGTAGCACAGAGGGGTGAGCTTGAGCGTGGCTGGAAAGAAAGCCTTCATCTTGCTTAGTCTGGAGGTACGCCTTCCAGTACAGCAGCCACTAGGCAGACGTGGCTACTGAGCCCTTGAACTGTTTTGTCTGAATTCGGATGTGCAAATGTAAAATACCAGACTTCACACTTAGAAAATTTAATACTTAAGGTTTTTATAGGTATTGTGTGTTAAAATGATAGTATCTTGGGTATGATACATTAAATAAAATGTTACTAAAATTAATTTCACCTGTTTCTTTTTACCTTTTTCACAATGGTTACTAAGATTTTAAACATTCTATTTGTGTCTCGCCTTAGAGTTCTTTGAAATAGCGCCAGTCTGGACTCAAGCGTAGGTCTAGACATCTCTGGACATTCTCCTGGGTGGAGCTGTTAAGGCCGTGGATGGAGTAGGCCTGAAAGCTTGGCAGCTAAGCCACGTCTTGTAGAAGTAGGATATTTGTCAACATCTCTGTCTTGTTTCCACCACTCGTAAAGGCTTTCTCTTGGTGCCTTCTCCCTGCTGGGCCCCGTGCTGGGTCCTGGAGCTACAGGATAAACCAGGTGGAGATGGTCCTGCACACATGAAGAGGGTTATCCAACCACGCAATTGAATTTTCTCCCCAACTGGATTTTCCTTCTACTCCTGCCGTCCTCGGAGGAAAGCCACAGGGGAGGGACACATATTTGTTATTATTATTTCTGTTTGTTATCGCAGAGTTTTTTTTTGTTGTTGTTCATTTTTTGTTGTTTGCTTTTTAGGGCTGTACCTGCAGCACATGGAAGTTCCCAGGCTAGGGGACCAATCAAACCTGCAGCTGCCAGCTACAGCACAGCTCACGGCAATGCCGATCCTTAACCCACTGAGAGAGGCCAGGGATCGAAGCCATGTCTTCATGGATACTAGCTGGGTACTTTAACTACTGAGTCACAACGGGAACTCCCGTTATGGTGATTTTTGTGTTTCATGTGCTCTGTAAAGCAGGCTGGGCACTTTTCATGCCTTATCTCCCTGAATGTTCATTCATCATCCTGCAAAGCAGGAACTCTTATTATTCCCATAAAGAGGAAGAAACTGAAGCTTGGTGAAGTCAAATAATTTTCTCAAGGCCACACTGCCAACTGGGGACAAAACTCAGGGTGAAACCCAGATCCGCCTGGCTCCAGGGTCCCCCAGCTAGCCGCTATCCACCACACCTCATTTCCTCACAACCACACAGTAACAGTCACGATAATGGCTTCACTTAGCGGGGGTTCACTCTGGGTAAACACCACCCTCAAGACTTATGCTTATATATCTCACTCACCATAACGCTAAAGAGGGTGGTTCTTGCTGTTATTATTATTCCTATCATCCAAAAAAAAGGGGAAAGTGAATCCCAGAAAAGTAACCTTTCCAAGATCATCCAGCTATTAAATTGTGGCATTATTTGCATCGCAATTCTCCTACATTTAAAATTCTCTAAATATTCCACCTCTCTAAAATACGCATCAAGGATAGTTTTTTAAAATGTGACTGGTAAAAAAAAAAAAAAGCCAACCCTCTTTGATTAGACTGTCAGACATCCCAAGATATTTTAGGGAGAGGAATTATTCTCTTTGAGAGCTGTTCTCTCTTCCCCTAAGTAGACAGGGAAAAGAGAGAGAGAGAGAGAGAAAAAAAAAAACTGTTTGATATAAACCGAAGAAGATAAAATTCTCCTAGATTCATCCTTCAGAGGCGGAAACATTCTGCATGGTCACCTAGGCTAAACCTCTCATTTCACAGCTGAGGAAATAATACCCAGAGAGGTGAAATGACTTGCCCAAAGACACACAGCTGGTGAGTGCAGAGCAGAGCTGGAGCAAACGTGGTCTCTCACTGGAGTCCCCTTTGTGGCTCAGCGGTTAACGAACCCAACTAGGATCCGTGAGGATGCAGGTTCGATCCCAGTGGGTTAAGGATCTGAAGTTGCCATGAGCTGTGGTGTAGGTCTCAGATGAGGCTCGGATCCTGGGCTGCTGTGGCTGTGGTGTAGGCCGGTAGCTGTAGCTCTGACTAGACCCCTAGCCTGGGAACCTCCATATGCCTTGGATGCGGCCCTAAAAAGTAAAAAGAAAAAAAAAGGAGTTTCTCACAGAACACGACTCTCTACAACCATGTCCCCGGGGGGAACTCAGGGGTGGGGGGGTGGTGCGAGTCGGCAGGGGCTGCTGCCCTCTTGGGTCCAGGAGGCAAAGTTTATACTGCCTCCCACTTCACACACTTTCTATCATGTCCCCAAAGTGCTCATGAGGAACCCACAATGCTGTGGACCCAGAGAAACAGGACAAACAGTATAAAAACCAGCATTAACTGTGCACGTGAGAACAAGGCGAGGCTGCTTCTTTCATTGTTTTCTTTCTTTTGATGGCATGCAAATCCAGAAGAAAGGCTTGTGAGAGGACACGTGCGGAACCCAGTGGAGCAGCCGTGATGCTCGACTGTCTGGGCAGGTGGAGGAAGGCGTGTTTGGGAGGAGACACCTCCGGGAGATGCAGACGACACTCCACGCTGATCCTGGAAAATTTCACACACAGTCAAAAATTTTTAATTAGCAAGCTGGGCCTAAAGCTGTTCCTGGCTGCTGCTCTCCAGGCATCAAGCTGTTCAGTGGCGCAGGTGCCACCAAGCCACAGCGCACTGCCTGTCCCCGCATACACTCAGTCTCTCCACTTTCATCCGGTATTTGCAGCCTTCTCCTTCCTGTGTCTTCCCTCAGGCCCTGCCTAAGGCTCACAACCTCCTTGAAGTTATTCCAGACATGGCCAGCCTGTTAATTGCTCCTTTTTCTGGAATCTAAGATTAATATCCTCCAGCATTTAGCACTTAGCTATCTAGTTAATTTTTGGTTTATACTTACTCCGTAGGTTCTGTCTCCTAGACTAGAATTAAGCCAGTCAAAGCAAGGGATGGATCTAGGTTCCCTGTGAATTCCAAATCCCTTCTTGGTACAGAGCTGTGAAAGCAGCAGACACTCAAGAGACTTGGATGTTGATGGCAATGACAAATGTGATTATGATGGTGATGATGGAGGAGAAGACAAGGAGGACAAAGATAGAAAAGAAATTCTATTCAGGCAGAATGGTCAAGAAACCTACAGAACAAATTGGATTACAATAGAATTCAAACTCCAGGCCAGAGAAAAATGGTAGAAATAATCAAATTTATGAAACTTGTGAAGTTTCATAAATTGCGAAATGCTACAATCGTTACATCTGGTTTCATGGGCCATTTGATTAGTATTAAGAACAACAGAGGACTAGTCTCTCTTATTCCCTTTCACGAGGAGCCCATCGTGATGGTTAATTTCATGCGTCAACTTGACGGGGCCACAGGGAGCCCAGGCATCTGGTCAAACCTTATTTAGAGTGCTGAGTGTTTCCGGATGAGTAAACTGAGTACAGCAGATTGCCTTCGTAATGTGGGTGGGCCTCACCCAATCAGTGGAAAGGAGTAAGAGGGAACTCCTACCTCCCGGCTGCTGAACTGGGACATGGGTCTTTTCCTGTCTTCAAACTTGAACTGCAAAATCAACTCTTCTTGTGCAAAAAACTGAGGAACAGTTTTGCCTGTCTGACTTCCAATGGCCCAAATTTCTTATTCACAAATACTCTTTTGGGCTAAAACAGGAGTCTGTTTAGAAAGCGAATGACCACAAAAGAGGAAGAATTATTACTTTAATATCTTGGCGTGGATTCATTCCCAGATGAAAGAGAGCACAAAGAAATGAGATGTGAGACGGTACAATTTAGGATGAGGCAGGTGGAGAAATGCTGAGGGACTGTCTAGAGAGGAGTGGCCGGGGTGGTACCCAGCCTTGGGAAGCTGTGCACAGTCATCAGTAAAAGCAGGAGGGACAGGGTGCAGGTGGAGGACAGGGGGTAGAGAGCGGTCAGGAAAAAGTCTTGAACGAAGTCAAAGAAAGGTCAGACTCCTCCGAAGGGGGTGGCAATGTGTGAACATTCTGTCAATTGGACACGTGTTACAGCAGCTGGCTTGGATCCTGTTTCTCCAGGCCTGAGACCAGAGACTCTTATCAACTCTCTCCTCCCTTGGCCTTTCCCTCCTCCTGCTGATCTCTCGCTAAACTCTGCTGTTTCACATTTCTTGTTGCCTGGATCCTTGTCCTCACATCTGATTCCCAAAGACGCAATTCTACCAGCGGCCCGCAGGGTCACACCAGGACTGTGCTCCACCTTTCAGCCTGGTTCCACCCTCGAGAGCCCTCTCCCACTTTGAGAAGCATGTCCCTCGGCTACGGATGCTCCTAACGCTTCCTCTGCTAAGCCTCCTGTGGCTTCAAAGTGATGCACAAGTAAACAAAAGTCCTGCCTCTCTCTTAACAGACTCGTAACCTGTTCCTACTAAGGCCTTTTGTGAGTTACAGTGCACATTCCTGTAGCAGATTCGGGTTTATTGAAATTTGCGTTAACTATTATCTGGCTGTCATCCCAGTGTTCGATGGACACTGCTTAGGCGAAGATCGCCAATCATTTCTATTGGTCATTACTGACAAAACCAAGAAACACATGCTGCGGGTGGCATTATTCGACACGCCCTCATTTTCGTACCCTCCCCCGCCTAAGTTCCCATGGCACTACTCTAGGCTGGTTCTCCACAACGTGCTTCAGGCTGCCGGACAGCCCTTCTCCTCCCCTTGATAACCGACCCACCTCCCTGAACAGAGCGGGCACGTGACCCAGGCAGGCCAGTCATAATACCCGATCTCTCCATCCTCAGCAATTGAACCAGAGATTAAGTTTTCCACCAGGATTTTCCAAATGACGCTGGTCGAGCATACCCTTAATCAATCGGTTTTGCTGAGTAAAAAATATCCTCAGAATATTAGTGTCTTATAACAATCAGTATTTATATTCTTGCCCATGAGTCTACAGGTCAGACGTGGCCAGAACTGGCTCCAGGTATGCTTCACTGGTTTCTTTATTCTCTCTGGACCAGTGGCTACTTGGGCCATATTCTTCCCCGGAGGGAGCACAGGGGCACAGAGCAAGGAGGACCATGTGATTCTTCTTAGTCTCGGCTCAGAGCTGTCACATTGTCCCTCTGTCCACGTTTCCAAAGCAGGTCATGTGGCCACACCCACCATCCCTGGGAAGATGCCTCTGGTGGGAGGAATTACTGTCACTCAGCAATGGGAGGGACTGAGTGATGCAAATATCCCTGCCCCTAAGGGCACGCAGAACTAGGAATAATAACCCATCAGCCATACTCCCTTTAGCTTTCTGCACCCAGGCTCTAAAGCGGGGAGCTGCTGTGGCCCCGCCCCCACCACGTGAAGCTGATCTGAGGATGAAGCCCATACCCCAAAACAAGTTCTTAGATACAGTGGTCTGACACCATCCCCACCTTCCCAGATTTTAGCTATGGGTTTTTGAATTTCCCTTTGAATTGGGAGCCTATCATTCACATGCCTAAAGGCCTGGGTTAACTTGAGTTTACCAGGTTGCCTGCCTGTCTGCTCACTCAACACAAGCTCCTAGGGAGAGAGCCCAGGCTTCATTATCCTTACGTTTTTGGCTCTTGCACGAAGTAAGAGTTTGATGAACTGGACTGAACTATATATAAGATGTTTTTCACTCACATTACCCATCACTGAATGGTTGCAACAGTCTTTTAGATAAATGCTCTTATTTTCACTTTATGAACTGGGAAACCGAATCTCAAAGAATTTGTCCAAAGCCATGCAGCCGACAAAGGTCAGAAGACTAAACTTAAACCCAGGCCTGCCAACCTTGAACTTTTGGAAACTTCAACCACAAAACCTCGTGTTTTTTTCCTGAATTAAATTTGTATTAGTTGAAAACTATATCACAGTACAAAAGTTCTATCATATTACATATAAATATGTATCTTTAAGAATAAAAATAAAATGAATGCCCCTGTGGTCCATTGCCCAGTTTAGGAAACAGAACGTTATCAATAGCTTTGAATCAATGTGCGAATTTTGTGCTTATTACCCCCTTGCCTTGCTTTAATTTTTCCCACATATGGATGAATACAAAAAAATGTATTGTCTAATTTTAAATGCTTTTGAATCACACTGTATATAATCTTCTGTGGCCTTTTTTTTTCTTTTTGGGGTTGCACCTGCAGCATATGGAGATTCCCTGGCTAGGAGTCGAATCAGAGATGTAGCTGCTGGCCTATACCACAGCCACAGTAACACAGGATCCAAGCCGCATCTGCAACGTATACCACAGCTCATGGCAACACTGGTTCCTTAACCCACTGGGTGAGGCCAGTGATCGAACCCGCATCCTCATGGATCCTTTTCAGGTTCATTTCTGCTGAGCCAGATTGGGAAATCCTATGAACTTGTTTTTTAATTCAGTATTATATTTGTGGGATTCATCCATGTTGATGTGGGCACTGGACAGCTGTGGTGCTGGCAACTTCATTGCTGTATAATATTTCATTGCATAAACGCATGGCTACTACTCATTGATAGACACGAGTTGTTTCCAATTTTTGTTTTATTTTGTCTGGCTTTTGCTATTACGAAGAATGCTATTATCCTTGTACACTTCTGCAATCCACGTACAGAAGTTTCTTTGAGGTATATACCTAAGAGTAAAATTCATTTGGGCAACTTCATCGTCACCAAATAATGTCAAACTATTTCCAACGTCAGTAGCATCAGCAACGAAGAGGAGCTTCTGATGTTCCACATTTTTATCAGCATTTAATATGTGCTATGATCTGAACGTTTGTGACCCTCCAGAATTCACACGTTAAAAATCCAATGCCCCCCCCCACGGTAATGGTACCAGTAAAGAGGCCAGCAGGAGGTGGAATCCTCATGAATGGGATTAGCGTGTCATAAAAGAGAGATCCCTAGCCTCTTCCTCCTTGTGAGGGCACAGCAAGAAGGTGCCAGCTGATACCCAGGTAGGGGTCCTTCCTAAATATGACCATGCTGGTGACCTGATCTTGAACTTCCCAACCTCCAAAACTGTGAGCAATAAATTTTTATTGTTTATAAGGTACCCACTCGGTGGTATTTTATTATAACAGCCCAAACAAAGACCGTATGAAAATTAATAATAATTTTAAAAAGCCAACCAAGCAGGTGTAAAATGGTTCTCAATGAGGTTTTGTTTTGTTTTGTCTTTTTGCCTTTATCTAGAGCCGCACCTGCGGCACATGGAGGTTCCCAGGCTAGGGGTCTAACAGGAGTTGTAGCTGCCGGACTTCGCCACAGCCACAGCAACGTGGGATCCAAGCCGCGTCTGCGACCTACACCACAGCTCACGGCAACGCTGGATCCTTAACCCACTGAGCAAGGCCAGGGATCGAACCTGCAACCTCATGGTTCCTAGTCGGATTCATTAACCACTGAGCCATGACAGGAACTCCTCAATGAGGTTTTAATTTACATTTCCCTGATTACTGGTGAGATTGGAAGTATTTTATATGTTTGAAGTATTTTATATGTTTATTAGCTGTTTATATTATCTCCTATGAAAAGTGCCCATTTATGTTTTTGCTCATTTCTCTGCTGGTTGCCTGGCTTTTTCTCATTGACCTGGAGGAGTTATTTATATATTCTGGATGTGAGTCCTTTGTCAATCACATGTGTAACAAATAAATGTTCTCAGTTTGTGACTCACCTTTTCATACTTTTTGGACTTTTGATATAGAAAAGTTCTTTCTTTTATTGTAATTGCATGTCTCAATATTTTACTCTGTGGTTTGTGTTTTTCTCTGTCTGTTTAAGGAATCCTTCCCTATCCTAAGGTTATAGGCAGTAAATGCCAGCACACACTGTGTACTTTCTGTGTTTCAGTACTCTCATCTCCCTTTCACAGATGATGAATGCAAGTCACTGAGAAATTAAGCAACTTGATCAATGTCACCCAGCATATAAGCAGGCCATCTGCCTTTAGCATCTGCACTTTGAAGACTGTTCAAAATGCTGGTTATAGAGATCATTTGGTTAGTCTAAAAGATTTAAAGTTTTGCCTTTCTCATTAAAGTATATAACCTGAGGTTGGTTTTTATATGTGATATATAAGATCCCTGAATTATTTTTCACCCTAATAATTACCATTGCCCCTTAGACATTCATCATTAGTGAAAACAGTGTTGACTGATTCGTGTTAAAGATGAATTTAAAAAAAAAAACTATTTTGTGCATGCTGCAAGTGATAAAGTGGACAAAATGTAACCCTGATCTCTAAATTCACAGTCAAGTTCAGCTTCAAATGATGTGGCCCTGGAACAGAATACTTTGATTTAACCGAGGAAGGCAGAGCTCCACTGTTTTGGTGCTGAGGACAGGAGGCTGATCAAAGGCTTTTGGTGTCTTGTAAAGTCAACACAATATTCCCGGAAGAAACCCGGCAAGAGGCAGAGGCCATCGCAATGCCCGGAACAGCCTCCAGCTCTGCCTACACTGCTGGGCCCAAAATAACTCACAGGCATTCCTGCCGCCTCCTCGTGAACTGTGTGGGAAGGAACACTGGTCACGAATTCTTTGTTTCAACCACCCCCACATGCTAGGACAGTCACTGTAACGGCGGTGACATCTTGGAATCTGGAGAACAGCACATCACAGGCTACTTATTCTGCACCAAGTGCCGTCTTCCTCCAAAAGTAAAGGTTTTTAAACAAATGCCAGGAAACTGAAAATGATTTTTTAATTAAAAAACAAAATGCGAATGAGCTGAATGTAAGAGTGTGGGGGCCAGATCATAAGGGGTCTCAAATGACAAGCTTAAAAAGTGTGAACTTGATTGTGTCATTAGGGAGGTTTGGAAGTCTTTTAAACAGGAAAGTAACTGGATCCGTTTATTATTTTGCTTGTTACAGATTGTATGACTAGTTACAATCTGGCTGAGAGAATACACTAAAGAATGGCTGTGCCAAGCTCTGCTGGTGGTGCCCCCCACCTCATCCCCCTTCTCCCTTGCTAGCAGCACAGAGCTTGCCTCCCACTCTGAAGGCTGGAAAAGCCTCAGAACCACTTTCCCAGGTTTCCTGGCAGGTAGAGTGTGGGATGTGACCCAGTCCTGGCTAATGGCACCTGATGGGGGGTGGGGGTGGGGAGTTGCTAAGGGGATTCTGGAGATGGTTTCCCTAATAAAAGGATGCATAAGGAGAAAAAAAACCCTCTTTTTTAAATGTGATCATGTTTGCCTGTGATGCCTGGAGCCGCCACCCTGAATAGGGACAAAGCCAATACCTCGGGGATGGCAGAGCAGAAAGATGGAGGTGACCACAGCATAGAACCACGTAGAGTTACATTCCCTCTGGAGATAACAGATTATCGTTGAAGCCACTTTCACTTGGATATTCTGTTACTTGCACCCCAAACCACCTCAACCAAAAGAGGCATTAATAAAGTCACCAACACAAATTACTACAATACTACAGGCGACGTTAAAAACAAATATTTCCTTCAAATATTTATTTGAAATAAATGAGCCTCAAATTTGGAAATAGCTACCAGAGTAAATGTTCACTGAACATCCTGGGTGCTCAAGCAAGAAACTATACAACTTCAGAGATGTCTTGTGTTTTGTCTATCTGAAATGATTTTTTTTCTCATTTTCTTCTCTCATTAACAAATTTCCCTAAGGAACGCTGAAAACTTTCTCCCTGTGCCCCACCCAGGAGCAATTCTCTCTTCCTGAAAGTCTCTTATTTCATGAAGTCATGGCCGTCAAAGCACATTACATAAGAAGAATCTCAGCATTGGGTTTACAAAAGAATTCCAAGTTCCAGGGCTTCTAGCAACAATAGAGAATCTTGGAATTCTCAAGGTGAGAGGTGCCTGACCCCCTTTGCAGTAACACAGCAAAATCTGAATACAGATAAAACCAGAGCATCTGGTTAGAATTCCTTAAGACCATTAGCGATGGTATCCCAACCTAAATTCTTATACCCAGTAGCTGGGAACATGTCAGCAAGTTCTTCTGGTTCCGTCTGAAAGAAACCCCACCCGGTCTCAAATAGATGGCGGGTTCCCCCAGCTACATCTGGAGAGTCCTTCCTTCATTCTAAGAACACTTGTTAGGTGTTCACTGAGATTTGATCTCTCCAATCTTTAGCCTCACATTGCTTACAGTATTTTCCGGAAACTCTGACTTTTCCATATGCAAACAATTATAAAAATATAAGTGCGAAACACTGCATCTGCGATAAAGAGCTGGATTGCCATTTTCAGACGGAGCGAGGGTGCCTGCTTTGGTTCTCAACGTCTGCTTTTACTGCTAGTCACTGAATGTTCCGCGCCGCTGGGGCTGGAGGGCGGTGAGCTCAACCTGCCCCGACGGGCGCGGACCCCGCGGGCACACCCCTGGGCGGTGGGGCCCGCGAGGCCTCTGCGCGCCCAGGCCCGGCGGCCGGACGCCGCGAAACCAGCCGGGCCGCCCAGGGAGGCCGCCGAGCGCCGGACTCCGCCGGGCACCTGGCGCCGCGCGGGGGCGGGAGCAGGTGGCCGAGGCGCGCCCGCCTGGCCCCGGCGCAGGGCAGGAAGTAGCTCCGGCGCGGCCCGGGCGCGGCCTCCGCTGGGCGCGCCTCCTCCGCGGCGCCTGCCGGTGCGGCCCGGGCGGGAGGCGGCGGGAGCCGGAGCCCAGCGCGCGGAGCGAGACCTAATGGCGACGCCTGCGCCCGGGGGCCCCGGGGACTCCCCCTCGGCCGCTCTGGACGAGCTGTCCCGGAACTTCACGTACGGGGCGCTGGGCGCCGGCAACGGCTCCCTGTCGGGCGCGTGGTACCGCCGGAACCAGGTAAGGGCCGGCCGCCCGGCGAGGACCGGGGTGGGGCCGCGGCGCCTCCTGCTCCTCGGCCGCCCTCCTGCCGACTCTCAGGACACCGGGCTGCGCAAGTGGGCAGAGCAGACACGGTGTTTGCACACACTGACTTAACCGGCCCTCGTTTGGGAGAGCGGGAGAAGCCCTGGTCGGCCTCTCCCCGGCACCAGTCCGCGGGTCTGCGGCTCTGGGCCTCTGGGTCCCCAACCATCCCGCCTCTCCAGCCTGAATCCGCCTTCTTCTCCCGGAAGGATTCCAGGACTATGGGGGCGAATCGCCTCCGCCCGCATCTCCCCCACCCCCAGAATCATTTGACCCTTAAAAAAAAAAAAAAGTGACACTCTGGTCTCAGAATCAGGACCTCTTTAAGGGCCACCAAATGTCACCTCTGTGCAGATGCTGTGCGCGCGAGCGCGCGTGTGAGAGGGAGGGAGAGAGTCCCCAGCGTGTCAGCACAGCTCTTCCATTTCTGGGCGAGGAACACTGATAAGCTCAGGTTGCAGTTGCCTGCCTCTCTCCTTTTTCACCGGCCCTTTGGGAAAACGTCGTCAGCCTAAACAAGGCCAAAGTACGCTGGAAATAACACGTTTAACAAGATCAAAGGAGAGTGGAGCTGCCCAGTTTATTTGGGGCTTGGTTTAAGATCAGAAAAGAAAGAGAAAAAAAAGGCCCTTCCTTTAGCCGCCTTTCAAGTGGGGGCATGTGATCTTGATACGGCGGATTCCAGGCTTCCTTCTGTTTTCAGAACCGTGTTACTTTGTTCTTGCGCTTTAACTAATCCATGAGTCTTTTTATTTTACAATATAATCATGCAGTATTTGTTGCTGTTGATCTAAATCTGGGGTTTCGACAAATAATCAAAGGAATTGCAAAGACAAGAGTTGCTTTCTATGGGAAGTTCCTTGAGCATATCTGTTATACTCTGCTTATGCTAGGATATGTGATAAAGCATGATATGCTTATGCTAGAAGCACTCCCAATAAAAGTTTAGGAATGGGTATTGGGGTTTTGGTAAAGGAATTAGAGGGTTGGTAAATGTGACCTACCCTGGCATCATCCAAAACAGGAGAAAACATTGCTGAATGGAAACCTCTGCAGGCATTAGCTTTCTTTAACGTTTCCTGGAATTCAAGGTTGTCTTAGCTCTCATGTAACATAAATGTGAGAACTTAACTTTATGTTTACAAGGCTGGACTTGCCTTTGACAGAATATATTTGTACAGGTTAGAAAGGGCGTAGCCAGAATATGCTAATTGAAACGTCTCAGCTAACACCTAAACCATAGCTAGTATGAGGTAAGACTACAACTTTTCCACTTATTGTACAAATTTAGGTCATCTAATAAGAGTGCAGTATTTTATCCTTTCAGTGATTGCCTTTGTTTTTAAGCAAAAGTAAATTGATTTTTTTTTTAATTCATTCAGCAAACATTTTATTGAGTGCCTCTGGCCAGGCCAGTAAAAATAAAATGGAGTCTAATGTTTTCTTCTTTTTTTTGAGGGGGGGACACTAACTGAATACAGATGACTGAAATAGGAGTGACTCCAGAAAAACAAAATTATGAAATAGAAGTTTAGGGCTCCCACACTCAAAATTAGCCTTGATCGTTGGATAGCCAGAGTTTAATTGGTTTTATCACTACTGAAATGTTTGGACGGTGTCTGGTCACTGATAGCCCAGTTCTCTGTGTCTTTCCACGTGATAAGCATCAGATCTGATAAATAACCTTATTCATAAAAAAAGACCAACTTCCCTGAAACACATTCAGGTGACAGATGACTCTTTCACAGTGCTCTCTTAGAGTCAGTGTCGTCTAAGGCAAAGCTGTGAGTGCTTCTAGAGGAAGAAATCCCAATGCAAATAGGAACTAGAAATGCAGTGAAAATGTTTTGGGGAACCAACGAGGCCTTTGTTCCAACTGCATCACTTAGGAGTCAGCCTTTAAAAGTGGAAATGCAATAGAGTTTTGCAAAGGTATTGTCTTTATATTTGAGCCACAGGTTTTCAGTATAAAACGATAACGTTTCTAAGATGGTTATTGAGCTCCCTGCTTTGGGATATTCAACATAGTCTTTAGACTCAAACCCTTCCTTGCTAATACTGTTAGATGCTTAGGGAAACGAGCTATGCAGGTAACTCCAAAACAAGGCAGTATGTTTAAGTGTCACGTGAGTGATATAAATAAAGTCCTTTGGGAATTCACAGCCAGGTGACCTTTAGCAGGGGCTGTCAGGGATGTTTTGTGGAGAGGTAGTATTTGACCTGAACACTTAAAGACAGTTTCATTGATGGGAGTGCCAGGTGGAGGGCATTCCAAGAAAGGGAAAAGTCTAGAGACTAAGCCTGGCCTGGACAGGTGCCCTTCTGGACGTTTCTGTACCTGGAGTGGAAGTCAGTAGGCATTTGGGTTGCAGTGGAAAACTGATGGTGATTGTAAGGTGGAAACACAATTTCCCGTCTTAGATATGGTCGTGGATTGCCTTAAAGAAAGGGTTAGGAAGTTTGGACTGTCTCTTACAGAGAATGGGAAGCCTCTGAAGGTTTTTCGAACAGGGAGTGAACAAATCAAAGACAATTAAAGGCACCTAAGGAGTTCTCTTGAGGCCCAGCGAGTTAAGGAGCTGGCGTTGTCACCGCAGTGTCTTGGGTAGCTCCTGTGGCCCGGGTTCAATCCTTGGCCAGGGAACTTACACAAACTTCGGGTATAGTTTTAAAAAAACAGAAAAGAAAAGCAAAAAAGAAAGAGGGAATTCCTATCACGGCACAGCGTAAACGAATCTGACTAGGAACCGTGAGGTTCCAGGTTTGATCCCTGGCCTCACTCAGTGGGTTAAGGATCTGGCATTGCTGTGGCTGTGGCGTAGGCCGGCAGCTGCAGCTCCAATTTGACCCCTACCCTGGGAACCTCCATATGCCACAGGTGCAGCCCTAAAAAGACAAAAGAAAAAAGAAAGAAAGAGACATTTAAATTAGCAGGATACAGAGGCCTCAAACTGGCCAGCTCTTGCTAAATTCAGCCCATAGATATGTCTTGTGACCACAGAGAGGTTTTAAAAAATGTTTAATATATTTCCAATGTTTAAAAATGAGATTAAAGTAATGAGGTCCTGCTGTATAGCACAGGGAACTATATCCAGTCACTTGTGATGGAACCTAATAGAGGATAATGTGAGAAAAAGAACATATATTTAAATATGTGTGACCGGGTCATTTTGCCATACAGTAGAAATTGGCAGAAAACTGTAAATCAACTATAATGGAAAAAAATAAAAAAATCATAAAATAAAAAATGAAAGAGAAAAAAACACACAAAAAAAGCTTAGCAGGTTATAATATAAAGTTTCAAGTTTCCCTGCTCTTTTTAAATATTAGAAGTTCTAGCAACTTGGCCCCCTTTCCCATGTGATAAGTGATAAAAGTGAGGAGGAATTCACAGTTTACAACAGCTGTGCTCCCCACTTAGGCCCCTCTCTTTGCTCTCATCTCTTACCTACTGGCTCCAGGAGGTAGGCACCTAATTTGCAGCGTTAGAGGCAGTTGTCTAGTTTCTGCTGTCAGCTAGCTGGGTGCACGGGGCAAGTCACTTTGGGCTTCAGTTTTCCTTACTGGTGAAATTAGGCTTAGAAGGTCCCCAGACTCTGTCTTGCTTTCTGATTGAGTAAAGAAGTGCCAGCCCAGCAAGGCTACAGAGGAAGGGCCAGGAAAGGATGAATGGGAGAAATACCATGAAGCGGGGAGGGGTTTGTGGTTGGTTCTTGAAGTTTACGCATGTTGCTAAATCTCTCAACTCGTGAAGACACTGTCAGAAAGGTTGATTCTGCAGAGGGTGAAATGAAAATACAGATTTTGTAATGTCCTTTCTTTGTACTTTTGATTTTTCAATGGCTTGACTCTTTTAAGTCGACGTATTTAAAGGAAAATTGATATGGCTTGGCAAGGGGGCGGGCGAATTGAAGAGACTGACATTTGTTATGCATTTACTATGTGACACTTTATAGCTATGATCTCCCTGGAGCTCCCAACAACCTTATAAGGTACACATTATCCTCACTGTTCATGTAAGGAAACTCAAGTTAACTAACTTGCCCCCAGATCTTACAGCAAGTAGGTTTCACAGCAAAGCTATTTTTATTCCACGCCTGAAGGCCATTGCTTAGAAACTAAGGCTTGAAAAGAGTGTGGTGGGGGAAAATGAATATAGTTTGTCTCACTGTACTAAAGAAAATTCACACTGAGTTTTATTTTGCCCTTTGGTTGGTTTTGCTTTGCTCCCACCTCTCTCTTTTCTGCTGGTCACTGCATCTGACTGTCTCTTAAAGAAAGAAAAGTGCCAAAACCTACAAACAACCAAAGGGCCGAGGTGTAGAGGTAGAGGTGTCTTTCCATTTCCTTCCTCCCTTTTTTTTCTTTATACCTATTGAATTGTTTTGTATCAAACATGGCATTTTCCCTTTACCAGGTTTTCTACAAGATGCATGTATAAGGCAGCAAAAAGAAGCAAGGAAGGAGCAGATTGACTCTAAGCAACTGTATCAAAGCTTTTGTAGTCATTGTCATCCGTGGTCCTTATTAGGGGAACAGACTCTTAATGCTCTTGTGAATTTGTCACACTGTGTGTGTGCATTTAAATCCACCAGATACCCTCTTTATGGCTTGATTCATACTAACGAGGTATGATACTTGCATTAAAGCTTCACCAGCTTACATGTTTGCATGGCTCAGTTGCTTCAAAAATCAGTTTTTTACAAGGACAAAAATGGAGAGGGAGAACCTATAGATGAAAATATACCTAAAACACCTATCAGAAAAAAAAGACAGCCTCCGTTCTCTGCGTACAGGGATGTACACTTGGGTGATAAAACTATAAGGAAAAGCGAGGAATTGATTGCCACGAAGTCAGGCCTGTGCTTCCTTGGGGGACAGGGAGGGTAAGATGCCATGAGGCAAGGGAAGGTATTGGGTGGGTGTCCTTTTTTTCTTTTTTAGGGCCTCCCCTGAGGCATTTGGAAGTTCCCAGGCTAGGGGTCATATCACAACTGCAGCTGCCGGCCTACACCACAGCCACAGCAACGCCAGATCCCAGCTGCATCTTCGACCTACGCTGCAGCTTTTGGCAATGCTGGATCCTTAACCCACCGAGAGAGGCCAGGGTTCAAACCCACATCCTCATGGATACGAGTTGGGTTCTTAACCCACTGAGGCACAAAAGGAACTTCCAATTTCTGTTTCTTAATCTGGATGGTGTTATAGGGAGGTTTGCCTTATAATCATTCATTTTAATAATTTGATCATCTGTATCGGTTTCTTTGCAGTCGTCTGTAGCTATTAAAGTCTACAATTTTAAAATGTTTAAAAGATAATCTTAGCAGTGCTATGACTGTTCAAGTTGCATGTTTTACCCAGATAGTGTGAGACATGGCATGCCGTCTTCATTTGGTTTCCTTAGGAGAATTATTTAAGCAATTTCTTTTTAAAATGTTGGTGGTCGGTCAAATTGACATTTGAGAGTTTACCGTGGAAAGGGTGACGTCCCCATAAGCTCTCCTTTTTGTTCTTGTGGATAGCGCAGTTTTGAAAGCTAGCTGCTTTACTAGATATGTTGGCACGTTTACTTAATTTCTCTAAATCTTGGCTTTCTCTATCAAAACGGTAATAACAATACTAACATACCTTATAGGGTTGATGTAGGAATAAAATAAGATAATGTATATCAAATAGTTAGCAGTGCCAGACACATAGAAAGTACTCCGGTAAACATTAGCTATTATTAGAAGCATTCCCCGTCAACCTATATTAGAGGAAATGTCATACAAATGTATTTCTACTAATTAGCAGTTATTGGACTTAACTCATTACAAATGGGGATCAGAGAAATCGCGTCAGGTATTTTGATGTGAATCTGCTTTCTTCAGTCTAAAAGCACTGTTTTCTCTGCATCTACTGCCTTCTTCCCTGCCTTTGATGTTTGCCTCCCCTTCACTCTCCAGACATGCTCGCATTCCAGAACACTTCCTAACTGCAATAATTTCCTAATTGGAACTCTTGTTATCTTGACATACTAAGGCAGGGACTCCTCCCATGTCTTCTGCCACTTTCCAGACTTCTGGGTTAGGGAGAATGGTGTGTAGCCCTGGGAGCTGGTAACAGAGGTATTTGGTGGCAGGAGTGTGATCACGTCTGCAGACACTGACTATAGTTTAACCAACTGGTAGGAGTGGCACCCCAGCCTGGGAAGTCTCATACAGTGTTAGCATCAAGACTTCAATGCTGTTTACTTTCGCTTGGGTTTGGGGGGGGTTGGGTTTTTTTGTTTGTTTGTTTTTGTTTTTGTTTTTTTCTGAAGGTCCAGTATTCCTCTGTTTAGGTAACACCTTTTTTTTTTTTTTTTTTAGGGCTGCACCTGCAGCCTATGGAGTTTCCCAGGCTAGGGGTTCAATCAGAGCTACAGTAGATTATATCTTTTATAACCTGCCCAATGTGTTGTGTCCAAAAGACACAGTTTACATAAAGTCAGAGCCCTTCACTGCTCTATCCTGGTCCACCAGAGTGTCCTAATTGCCTGGAGGCTGGCAGATAACACTCCACATGCCCTCCACATAGTTCTCAGATGCGCACACCTGTACGTTTGTTTCACCTTGCCACTTGGCCAGCCCTTGGTCACTCCCAGCGTGGTCTCCTGTCATCTTTGGCACACGTCAGGAGATGTGGGCTGATCCCTTGTGTAAATACAGGCTAACATAGCTTTAGTCATAAGCTCCACATCTCAACAAACATTGTGTTTGTCCTGGCGTGACTCCTTCAGAGACCCACCCTGGCATTGGCAGGTTGCTCCGATGTGTGCCAGCAGCCTCAGCGCTCGTTTCCTAAGCCACCCTTTCACCCTCTTGGCACCTCCCAAATCTTTTTCTCCTTTCAGTCACTTGGACCACCGGCCTGACTTCTTTAGCTCGCAACAGGAGTCCATCCGCCCTTCTGGCTTTTGAACTTGGCCTCCCTATCAATAATGCTCTGTAAGTTAAGAGGCTTTTGTTTGCAAGTCACAGAACACTAAATGTTAACTGACCTAAATAATAGAGGAAATTCATCAGTCTGGATGACGTGAAAGAACTCTGACCCGTAGGCTTCAACAACATGGCGAACCCTTGGGTTCTCAGCCTCCTCTTCTACTCTTGTTCCTCAGGGTTGTTGGTTCCACTTTTTGCAAGCTCACCCCTTCAGCCAACATTCTTCCTTTCACTTCTAGGAAGAAAAGCTTGACTTGGTCAATCCATGAAAATACATGGGCTTTAGTCTGACTGGACGAGGTTTGGTCCATGGCCTTTCCTATACCAGGTGCTGAAGCCCAAAGAACATGAGCTCTTGGGGAGGCTGGATGAAAGAGGTCCTGTGTGGCCGTAAGAGCAGTGCCCGCTCGTTGGGCTTGAGTCCTGTCCCTGTCGATTACTGTCTTCTCGGGCAGCGCCCAGCCTGGCACCCGTCCCAGCTCATCGAGGACCTTCACCTCCTGCATCCTGCCTCACGTGACCAGCCTCCAGAAACTCACCCCGTTTAACCTGCCTGGTCTTCGTGGGCGGACCTGACAGTACTCTCCTTAAAAGCTTAGATTATAGGATCAGTCTGAAGTATTTTTATTAGCATCAGCTCTAAGCAGGGACTTATTTCTAAATTCTAGACTTATCTATCCACCCCTCTATTCCTTCCCCTAAAAAAAGAATTCTAGAAATTCTGTCTTTCCTGCCTATGGAAAAGTCAGAGTGTATCCACCGACAAAGGCAGTGTCCCTTGCTCAGTCTCAGTCTGGCCTCTACTTGCTGAGCGATTTCTTTACCATCAACAACCACCTCTTCAGTAGGTAGGAATCGCCGAAAAGTTTAGTGGATTTAGGTGAAATTGGAGTGGTCTGTGAGTGCAGTGCTATGTAGAGTTCCAGAAACCATGTCATTTGAGCCTGAGGTGAATCCTGTGAATTCCGAGGAATCTTTATTTTTCCTTCAGCCACTGTACTTCAGAGCTCCCATTGTTCCAGGGCTGTCTGGGACAAAGCTTCGCTCTGTTCCCTCTTGTCACGGCCGACATTAAGCTTGATCACCTAGTCAACAATGAAGGCCCAGAATGCAACCAACGTTCCACTCAATCAAAATCATGATCAGAGAACCCTTTTTTTGGAAAAAAAAAATTGTTTTTCTTTGTATGGCCTCATCTGCAACATATGGAAGTTCCTGGGCTAGGGGTCAAATTGGAGCTGCAGCTGCAGCCCTATGCCACAGCCACAGCAACAGAGGATCTGAGCCACATCTATAGCCTACACCACAGCTTGTGGCAACACCAGATCCTTAACCCACCAAGCAAGGCCAGGGATCGAACCTGCATCCTCACGGACCTATGTGGGTTTCTTAACCTGCTGAGCTACATCGGGAACTCCAGAGAGCCCTTATTAACAGAACAGTATTGGGCAGTGATATCAAAGAAATCAGAAAACATAGACTGTGTTTTATTTATATATATATGCGATATACATAAATTACATCACTTATACATTATATAATGTACAGTGTGTGTATGAGAGAGAGAATGCTTTAGAAATACTAAAAAAAACAACCTTTGAAGGGCTGGTGTGGGACTATCCTTGTTTATACGATCTGATAGTCTACTTACATAGAACTTCCAGGACTAACATAGTACGGTTACATAATTTAAATGAAAGATGAGCCAAGGGAGAAGAGGAAATATCGTAATGTTCCTTTGCCTATGGCTGCCTGCATCACAGCAGTGGTTCTTTGTGAACAAGGTATAAGCAGACCTCCTGTTACAAGCAGCTGCCGCAACTATAATGTAGAGAATAATTGTGAGTTACATGTAGAGCATTTTATTAGTCTTTTGAACTATACCTGCAGTCCCAAGTCACAGTCACCGTCGAGGAATCCTGTGGGTGTCCTGTGGGGGCTGGCCATGCGGGGATCTGGGACCTGGTTGCTGGACCAGTGGGATATGAGAGTTTTAGCCAGGAATGGGGGTGGGGAGGGCTTGGCGAGCGGGGGAAATGGGCTGTGAGGACTGCTCCTTTAGAGGCAATGAAGAGTCCAAGTCACAGTGTCCCAAAGTAGAAAAGTTGAACTCGATTCCTGCCTTGATGTCAGAAAAAATCCGGTCCAGTGGAGCCTGTGGCAGATGTGTGTCAGTGAGTGAAAATGTCGCCATCCCTCCTGGATTGAGGCAGAAACTCGCCCGATGGCCGGGGCCTGACATCGAGAATAGAGTTTAGTCTTCACAGGGGTGGAACTGGCAAAGTACAGCCAATGTTCAAGGCAGGCATTGCCCTCAGAAGGGACACGCACTCTCAAAACCCAAGCAAGGGAAAGAGCTGTATTTCAGCGAGCCCCCAAGTTTCTAGCTTCAGGATAGGAAGCCTCTTGCAAACCCTGGGTTGGCCCTGCGAAAGGCAACCTGCAGTGCTGCTTCCCTGGAGACAAAGGAGGGCAGATTTTTTAAGTTATTATTATAAATATGTTCTTGCAAATCTTGAAAGTTATGGCACCTTGTACCGATCTGGATGCAAACAATAGCATTCTTTGTATTCAGCACGTCTGTCCTTGTTTCAAAGGTTCCCTTCCCAGAGTTCAACGGGGTTGGTTTGTTTTGTAATAGAACCAAGGTTAAGATTTCCTTAAGTGATATCTCACCTTTCTTGACTGTTGTTCCTCTCCCTTTAACAAAGTGTTAAAAGCCCCAAAGGGTGTTTTACTAAACTTTTCCCATAAATTTGTTCTGCTGAAACTTGAATTTCTCAAAAGCAAACAAAACAAAACAAAACAAAAAACAAACATGGTGGCTTCTTAATAAGGTTAGGAAGACAACGGAGTTCAGTTTTTAAAAATAATGAACGTTCAATTATGTAAGTAAACGAGTTCCCGAGTAAAAGACAAGATTATAATAGTTTCTAATTGTATGGGAAGGCAATATATTGAGCTTTTCTGCGCCTAGGTTATAAGATTGACTAAAAACTGGCACGACACAGCTTGTAGAATAGCAACAATATACTGCGTTATGTAACCCTGACCTTCTCCGTTGGCTTTAAATGACTAGATTTGGATCCAATGTCATGAGACTTTCTCGGGATAGAAAGGCAAGAACCTTATAGCATACAGAAACCAAGATAACAGATTAAAAATCTGTTCCTGACTGAAATTTTTCTTTCTTCCTTTCCCTCCACATATGGGATTGTCGTTTGAACTTGGTTTGGGTTAGAATTGCAGACAACTCAGTTATCTCCAAGGGCAGAGGAGACCAGTGGTAAGACTAGTCCAGCCCATGTGGTAATCCAAAAAGCATTACACACGGCAGGTTGTCTCCAGCGTTCGCTGCAGTGAATGCGAAGAGCTCTATGGGTCTGTTGTAATTAACTCTCCTCGCGGCCCCTACTTCTTCTCTGAGACCCTGAAGTGGTCTCCTCATTGTTCTCCTGCTCCCTAGTCTTGCTCCCTCCTTGTCTGTCCCCCACACCACAGCCGGGGTGAGTCTTCTCCGAGTCACATCTGGGCCTACCCTTCTCTCATTTAGAGCCCTGAGTATTGTCACGCCGCCTGCGGATCCAAGGCACAGAAGGGCTCCCGCCTGCCTGCCTGCCTCTCCAGTCCCGCCACTCTGGAGTCATGCAGGTGTGATTAAGTTGAAGATCTTGAGATCGCTGATCCTGGATTCTCTGGATGAGTCCTCAAGGCCATCACATGTATCTTTTTATCAGAGGGAGGAATGGGGAGAGCTCACACAGAAGAGGAAGGCGGCGTGGACACAGAAACCGGAGTTGGCGTGATACCGGCATAAACCAAGGATACACCAACGGCCACCAGAATCTGGGAGAGGCAAGGAGCAGGTTTTCCTGCCATCTTGATTTCACCCCAGTGAAATTGATCTGGGGCTTGTGGGCTCCAGAAGACTGTGAGCCCACAAAAGCTTCTGTCGTTTTAAGCCACAAGGTGTGTGGTGATGTGTTACAGCGGCCGCAGGAAACTGATATGTCCCCCCGTGTAGGCAGATTCCTGCTCTCTGTCCCTTCTGTTCCCGTGGGTTGTGTAGAGCATACCTCTAGAAAGGATTTCACAGGCGGTAACCTGTGTTACTGGTTGCTTTTTCTACTTCTTCTGAGCTTGTAGGGGACACTTGGCATCTGATGTGGGCTTCCAGGTGTCCGTCTTCCACATCCACCATCTTCTCCAATCACTTCCGTTTTGTGTCCTTTTCCTCCACTTTGTATCTTTTTCCCAAGCAGTATCTTCACGTGGTTTTAAGTTGTGCAATTGTTTCATTTTTCTCCTTAATCTCTTTCCTTGGTTCAACCAGCTTCTTTTTTATTTCTTGCTTTTATTTCTTTTCTGTGATCAGCTCCTCTTTTCACTCTTGAGTCCGTAGGAGCTCCCCTTGTGGCTCAGCAGGTTAAGAACCCGATATGGTGTCCGTGAGGGTGCGGGTGCGATCCTGGGCCTCACTCTGTGGGTTAAGGATCTGGTGTTGCCACTAGCTGCAGCATAGGTTGCAGATCGGCTCGGATCCGGCTGAGGTGTAGGCCTATAGTTGGAGCTCCAATGTGACCCCTAGGCTCTGAACTTCCATATGCCACAGGTGCGACCATAAAAAGAAAAAAAAAATAAATCCATATTCTCTTAATTTCATTGAGTCTATAAAGCAGATTTTAAAAAATTTCTTCATTTGAAGTTTTTCCAACCTATGGAAAATTGAGTAATGCAGTAAACATGATATGTCCTTCACCTGGAGATTGGCCAGTTTTTAACATTGTGAAACATTTCTTTGTCCGCCCACCCTCACCCCACCTCTCTCTCTCTCTCTCCCCCCAACTCCCTCCTTCCTGTTGTTTTATATTGTCGTGTGGCGTTTGAAAGTGGGTTGCACACACTGTAACTCTTCACTCCTAGAGACCTGAGGATGCGTCACTAGTAATTTGAGTGTCTTCCTGTTCCCTCCCAACTGTTCTGGAGCTGAGATATATGTCTCTCTGATCGCTAGATGCAAATGCAGAACAACCCAGCTCATTCCTAAGAGTTTCCTGTGAGTTGAGGTGAACGAAGTGTTCATTTCTCAGGCATATTATCCCCTTTCAGGTTCAAACTCTTAAGGCCATTCTTGCAGTGCTTGGTTGACCTAAGTCACTCAACCTGTGGTATTCCTGGTACTGGGAGATGGATCTCTCATCTCTATGTGCAATACATTTTACTACCTGAAACAGGAGAGAGCATTATTCCAGCTGTGAGTTGAACATGATTCGTACAGTGTTCAAAACTAGTTCTGAAGCTGTGGTTCTTTTTTTAAAAAGTTTTATTGAAATATAGTTTACAATGTTGTGATAATTTCTTCTATACAAAATAGTGATTCAAGATTTCCTGTCCTGGCTCAGTGGAAATGAATCTGACTAGCATCCATGAGGATGCAGTTTCAATCCCTGGCCTTGCTCAGTGGGTTAGGTTACCAGGAGCTGTGGTGTAGGTCACAGACGCGGCTTGGATCCCATGTCACTGTGGCTACAGCATAGGCCGGCAGCTGTAGCTCCGATTCGACCCCTAGCCTGGGAACCTGCATATACCATGGGTGCGGCTCTAAAAATACAAAAGAAAAAAGTGATTCAGTTATATACACACATCCATTGTTTTTCAGATTCTTTTCCCGTATGGATTATCACAGACTATTGAGAGGAGTTCTCTGTGCTCTACAGCAGGTCCCCACTGGCCAGCCCTTCCATAGAGATCAGTGTACATGTGCCAGTCCCAAACCCCAGTCCATCCCTCCCCCCACCCGTCTCCTTTAGTAACGATACATCTGTTTTCAAAGTCTGTGAATATACTTTTGTTCTGCAAATAAGTTCATTTGAATCCTGTTTTTAGATTCCACATGTAAATGATGTCATATGATGCTTGTCTTTCTCTGTATGACTTCGCTTGGTATGATAATCTCTAGGTCTATCTATGTTGCTGCAAATGGCATTATTTCATTCTTTTTTATAGCTGTGTAATATTCCATTTTTTGAGTTTTATTTTTATTATTTTTTATTTTAAATGCTTTTTTCCCATTATAGCTGGCTTACAGTGTTCAATCAGTTTTCTACTGTACAGCAAAGTGACCCAGACACACCTACATATGTAAATTCTTTTTTCTCACATTATCATGCTCCAGCAGCATAAGTGACTAGATATAGTCCCCAGTGTTATACAGCAGGATCTCATTACAAAAGCAATAGTTTGCATCTGTTAACCCCAAATTCCCAGTCCATCCCACTCCCTCCCCCTCCCCCTTGCCAACCACAAGTCTGTTCTTCAAGTCCATGAGTTTATTTTCTGTGGAAAGTTTCATCTGTGCTCTATGTCAGATTCCAGATAAAAGTGATATCATGTGGTATTTGTCTTTCTCTTTTTGACTTACTTCACTTAGTTAGAGAGTCTCTAGTTCCATCCATGTTGCTGCAGGTGGCATTATTTTGTTCTTTTTTATGACTGAGTAGTATTCTGTTGTGTACATATACCACATTTTCTTAATCAATTCATCTGTCAATGGACATTTATGTTGTTTCCATGTCTTGGCTATTGTGAATAGTGCTGCAGTGAACATAGGGGTGCTTGTGTCTTTTTCAGGGAAAGTTTTGTCCGCATATATGCCCAAGAGTGGGATTGCTGTGTCATAAGGTAGTTCTCTATTTAGTTTTCTGAGGTACTTCCATACTGTTTTCTGTAGTGGTGGTACCAATTTACATTGCCACCAACAGTGCAGGAGGGTTACCTCTTCTCCACACCCTCTCCAGCATTAATATTCCATTGTACATCGATGTACCACATCTTTATCCATTCTTCTGTCAGTGAACGTTTAAGTTGTTTCCATGTCATGGCTCTTGTAAATAGTGCTGCAGTGAACAATGTTGTGCATGTACCTTTTTGAATTATAGTTTTCTCCAGATATGCCCAGGAGTAGGATTGCTGGATCATATGGAAGTTCTATGTTCAGTTTCCTGAGGAACCTCCAAACTGTTTTCCATAGTGGTTGTACCAATTTCCATTCCCACCAACATCGGAAGGGTTCCCTTTTCTCTCCACCCTCTCCAGCATGTATTGTTTGTAGACTTCTTGATGATGGCCACTCTGACTGGTGTAAGTTACTACCTTGGTGTGGTTTTGATTTGCATTTATCTGATAATTAGCAATGTCGAGCATCTTTTCATGTGTTTTTTTGCCCTCTATATGTCTTCTTTGGAGAAATGTCTATTTAAATCTTCTGCCCATTTTTTTTTTCTTTTTATGGCTGCACCTGCAGCATATGGAAGTTCCTGGGTTAAGGGTCAAATTGGAGCTGCAGCTGCAGGCCTGCACCACAGCCACAGCAACACCGGATCTGAGCTGCATCTGCTACCTGTGCCACAGCTTGCAAAAACATCAGGTCCTTAACCCACTGGGCAAGGCCAGGGATTGAGTCTGTGGCTTTACAGACACTGTGTTCGGTTCTTAATCCACTGAGCTACAACAGGAACTTCATAAAGAGATGGTTCGTCCTTTCTTTTCTTTTCTTTTTTTCCTTTCTTTTTTGGCTGCCCCATGGCATATAGAGTTTGTGGCCCAGGGATCAGAGCTGATGATGAGCCACAGTTGTGACCTAGACCACAGTACTGGATCCCTGCCCAGCCAGGGATCGAACCTGCATCCTGGGGCTGTGGAGACACTGCTAATTCTGTGGCACCATAGCAGGAATTCCCCCACTTTTTTTTTAATGACTTTTATTTTTTCCCACTTTTCAATTGAATGCTTTTGGGGGGCTTTTGAGCTACATAAACAATTTGTATATTTTGGAGATTAATCTCTTGTCGGTCGCTTCATTTGCAAATATTTTCTTCCATTGCGTGGGTTGTCTTTTCTCTTTCTACAACAGTTCTCCTGTGGCTTGTCGAATTAAGGAGTCAACGTTGTCACGGTTGTGGCTCGAGCCACTGATGTGTCTTGGGATTGATCCCTGGCCCAGGACTTCTGCATGCCCCATGGGTGCAACCAAAAAAAAAAAAAAAAAAGGTGAAGTTATGATTCTTTTGAACCACATGCTAGCTCCATTGGTGTCTTATTCCAAAGTCATGTTTTGAAAGCAGAGCCAGGAATATGATTGAGTTCAAAGCCAAAACTGGGACACACTATTACCAGTTGCACACATCCCCGTTATCATGTCCCGATACCATCTGGCCAGACTGCCCCACCCATAGATTATAGATCAATATGAAATATCTAAAGAACATTCTGGCACCAAAACTAAGATAGAAGATCGTTATTCCAAATAAAATAAAAAACATGCTCAGTACTCATCATCGCTGGTATTTTGAACCTCATCCTCTGTAAGTTGTTTGTTGTGGCTCCCACCATCTCTTTGCCAGGACGTCCTGGAAAAGCCAGAAATTAAGCTGCAATGCTGACAAGAGTGAGCACTGCAAAAATTAAGGGCCTTTCTCCATGCTTCTCTGTGCTTCTAATTGCATTGTTAAGATGTGGAGCAACCTTGCCTTCTGTTATCTTTGCCTTATTTTATTTGCACTGAGAAAAAGAAACTGATCCCGCAAATTTTAAAATTTTAAACTAACATTGACTAGCCGGACAAAACAGATCCTGCTGATTTTTTGTTTGTTTGTTCATTTGTTTGTTTAGGGCTACACCTGTGGCATATGGAGGTTCTCAGGCTAGGGGTCAAATCGGAGCTATAGCTGCTGGCCTACACCACAGCCACAGAAATGCCAGATCCTTAACCCACAGAGCAAAGCCAGGGATCAAACCTGCGTCCTCATGGATACTAGTCAGATTCATTTCTGCTGATTTTAAAATTGTGATAAATTGACATTGACTTCAGACAGTTTCTTATTGCAGTCTGTGAAGAAATGGTGATTCAGACAGGAGCTGCGTACCTTGGGGACAAAATTTCTCTCTCTCTCTCTCTCTCTAGCTGTGTGACTTTGCACAAGTCACTTTGGTTCTCTGGCCCTCTGTTCTCTTTCCTGACCACCAGTCTCCAGATCAATAAGGAGAGGAGAAAGGGGGGGGGGGGCTCTAAGCTTCCACTCATTCTAAAACACTGGAAAGCAGATAACACTGTGAATTAAAGTAATTAAGTAAACTAGACATCTGTAATTTCAATGGCAGCTTTGTAAGGGCCTGCTCACTGTATGCCAATGACATTTCTGATTGCAGATGAGGATTTTGTGGTCATTAAAGCACACTTACCGGAGCTTCTAATTGGAAACAACATTTAGTAGCGCTTACCTCAAGTTACTGTATGTCGTTGAAGGTGATTAAACCAGCTTTTTTTAGAAACATTGCAAATTCGAAGCTTCCCTCCCCAGCAGTTAGAGGCACTAATGAGGATTTGCTGAATTACTACTATTTACAGGTATGTGTCGAATGAATGTAATGAGCATGCAATCAACTTTGAATAATTAGATAAAATTTCGGAAAAACAGAGTAAGATATGCCAGTTTATTCTGTGTGCAGGCATAGCTCCAGGATATTGCAGGTTTGGTTTCAGAACACTGCAATAAAGCCAGTATCGCAACAGAGTGAGTCACGAATTTTTTGGTTTTCCAGTGCATGTAAAATTTATGTTTACACTTACTGTAGTCTATTAAGGGTGCAATTATACTTCATGTTGCATTATGTCTAAAAAAGTGTATATACCTTAATTTAAAAATACTTTATAGGGAGTTCCTGCTGTGGCACAGTGGTTTAAGTATCTGACTGCAGCGGCTCAGGTCGCTGCAGAGCTGAGGGTTGGATCCCTGGCCTGGCACAGTGGGTTAAGGACCTGGCATTGCTGCCACTGTGGTGTAGGTCGCAGATGTGGCTTGGATTCGATTCCTGGCCCAGGACTACTTGCATATGCTGCAGGTGTGGCCTTTTAAAAAAAAAAAAAACTGTTATTGCTAAGAGATGTTAACCATCATCTAAGCTTTTGGTGAGTCATAATCTTTTTGCAGTCGTAATGTCAAAGATATGATAATGAAAAATTTTGAAATACTGTGAGAATTACCGAAATGTGACAAGGAGGAATTCCCGTCATGGCTCAGCAGTTAATGAACCCGACTAGTATCCATGAAGTCATGGGTTCCATCCCTGGCCTTGCCCAGTGGGTTAAGGATCTGGCGTTGCTGTGAGCTGTGGTTTAGGTTGTAGATGAGGCTCGGATCCCACGTTGCTGTGGCTGTGGCGAAGGCCGGCGGCTACAGCTCTGATTCGACCCCTAGCCTGGGAACCTCCATATCCCGCGGGTGCGGCCCTAAAAAAGAAAAAAATGAAGTGTGTTTATATTATCAGGAAACTGTTTCAGACACCTGCCTTATACCTATATAGTTTTTGTTCTTTTAGTAGATATGAATTAGCTTGACTTTAAAAGTCAGCCATCAGCTTTTTATTGCACACTAGTGGACACAATTGTTGAAATCTGAATTCTGGGACAAGCTTGTTCTCTCACAGAAGCTGTGTTTGGTATATTCAACCCCAGCTGACTATTAAAAAAAACTCTTTTTGGGATCTTCCTAGAGCCACAGGTCATCATTTACTATTGCTAGACAGTTTATAATCAATGTGAGAGTATTGTGCCAAAGGGCTGGACTAGTCATTAGGATTATAGCATTAAATTGATAAGTCACTGCTCTGTGCTCAAGAAGCTTATAGTCTAGAGAGGAAATGAACTTGTCAAAAAATATAGTATAGTTTAATATAGGTACTTATAAACATGTATAAAGACTCAATTCAGAGGGGGGTCAGAAAAACCCAACTTGAAGATATGTGCCTATTGGCTCTCTATATATCTTTTGGAGAAAAGTCTATTCAAGTTCTTTGACCATTTTTCAGTTATGTTGTAGATTCTTTTGTTGTTGAGTTATGGGAGTTCTTTATATATTCTGGATACCAATCTTTATCAGATACATGATTTGCAAATATTTTCTCCCATTGTGTGGGTTGCCTTTCACTCTGCTAATGGTGTTCTTTGATGCACAAAAGATTTTAATCTTGATGAAATCCAACTTATTTTTTCTTCTGTTGGCTGTACTTTTCATGTCATATCCAAGAAAGCATTGCCAAGTCCTACTAACTCATTTCTAAACACTTGGCCTGGTGGTGTTTAAACTATACAGTGAATCATTTAAAGAATTTTGAAGTAAGTTATTTCTGTTCAACAATTTACCTTTATAATTATAGATTTTCATAATTATCCATTCAATCCCAAACTACTTCTGCATTTTTATTTTCCTGATTACTGCCAAATGCACTCAGTTATAAATTGAAAGCATGGAAATAGCACATCATATTATGATACAGTTGTTCCCCATGAGTAATAGTGATCAAAATTATTGCCAACTGCCTTTATTAGGAAAAGAAAATTCTTAACTGATTAAAGACTATGGATATACATCAACTACTAAATGGGTTTTCAACTTTTCTGCTTCGTTTTTTTAAAAATACTGAATTTCACTTCAGCACATGAAGTTCTAAAACTTCAAAGACGTTTTGCATTCTGAAAAGGGTTCCTTTTGGTTGTAATGTTCATTTGAAACTTAAATAACTCCTTAGAATTTGAAGCTAGTTAGAAAATTATGTACTATAGAAGAAGGCGGAAGATTCCTTCTATCATTGCTAATTTTTATTGTTAGAAGATATTACACCTTTGTATCTAAATAGGAGCAGCAAACGCATCTTTTGAAGTCATCAAATAAAACATATGCTGTCTCTAGTAGATATCTTGGCAATGTGTAAAAACTTGTTTTTTAACCTCTCTGGTTATTTTAAACCATTATATACTTTTTAAGCAAGGTATTTTTGTTTCGTTTTTTCCTTTTTGGCTGACCTGTGCAGCCAAAAAAGAAACTATGACGTTCACAGGCCAGAGATCAGATCCAAGGCACAGTTGCAACCTAAGCTGTGATTGCAGCAACACCGGATCCTTAACCCACTATGCTGGGCCAGGGAATCAAACCTGTGTCCCATCGCTCCCAAAGATGCCACCAATCCCATTGTGCCACAGCAGGAACTCCTAACCAAGGTTTGTTTTTTTTTGTTTTTTGTTTTGTTTTAGCTCCTCATTTTGTGTAGTAGATGATGTAGAAGACCCAGTGGAAGTCTAGGTCATAATTCTCTTCCCTCAGAGACTTTGATATCTATTTATAGAGCCTTGTGATACTCATGACAATATAAAAGAAGAAATAAGGGACGCTCACCATTTAGAGTCTGGGAAAGCAAAGATGAGCTATGGTGTCTGAAAAGGTCATAAGGACGTGGAACTCAAATGGCCCGGGCAGTGAAGTGTGACTGAAGTGGACTGAGGGAAGAAGATGCTCCGTTTGAGTGAGAGGAATGATGTGAGTGAAAATATGACGTCTGACTGGAGACATAAGCCGGGGACCTGAGCTAGAGGGAGCACATTAAGTGTGCTGTGGATGCTTGGATGGTCTGGATGAGAACTGATTGTGGGGAGCTGGCATAGTAGTTTCATATTTGATGTAGTTGACTATAGAGAGACATTGTAGGTTTGTCGTTTTTGCTTTTTGCTTTGGGGTGGTTTTGTTTGTTTGTTTGTTTGTTTTGCCTGTCCCTGTCACATGTGGAAGTTCTTGGGCCAGGAATCAAACCCACACCACAGCAGTGACCCTAGCCACTGCAGTTACAAAGCTGGATCCTTAACCCCCTGCTCCACAAGAGAACGCCGACATTGTAGGCTCTTGAACAGCGGAATGGTGGGAAAATTTAGTCTATCTCCAATAGAGTTGGTAGAACTTTAGAGAGAAAGGGATTTGTGGAAGTATCTTATCCGGCATACCCTGTTTACTGAGGCCAGGGAGCTACTTGCTCAAGGTCACCCATTAGAAAATAGCAGATGTGGATCTCAGATTCATTCCAAGGCCAGTGATCTTTCTTTCATACCACAGCCTTTCAGAAGATCTTAAGAGAAAGAAAAGAGAGCGAACAGATGGAAAAAATATGTATAGTTTGTACTTGAGGCAATGAACACCCCAATCAGAGGAGTTGCTGAGGAATATTGACGGAAAGGATAAATAAGAAGCATCTTGGAAAAAATCGGAACCTGATGACTGTTTTCTTTATTTTAGTGAATGAAGCAAATATCTAGAAAATTCAATAAGGACTGAGCTAGTTCTATAAAGTATTTGACTAAAGTGAAAAATTAGTCCTAATAAAACCATTATTTGTATTTTAAATGACCTTGACAAACGGGTGCTAGATAAATATTTGCTGAATGAATGAGCAAATGAATAAATGTATCAATTTAAATTTTGTGTAGTTGTTTTGGGTAAATATAAGTGCTATTTAAGGTACTTAAAATTTTTTTCTTTTGTAGATTCACCTTTTTGGTGCTTTGCTGGCCATTTTTGGAAACTTGGTAATCAGCGTTTCCTTAAATATTCAGGTAAGAAAAAGTTGATTTTTCTAACTCTGTAGTTTGATCCAGGGATATAATAAGATTGTAATTTGCCATCTTGAGCTTCTTCCTCCATTAAAAACAATATCTATGTATTGTTTGTGTGTGTGTGTATGTATATATATAATGACCTTATTGGTATAAAGACATTATATAATCCAGACTGAATTATATCTATTTTTCTTCCTCTGATTTTAAAAGAAATTAAATGTTTTCGTGGGCCTCTTAGTAGTATTGTGTATCTTGGGCAAGGTGTGTGTGACTTTGTACCACACTCATAAAGATGTTCATAATCTTGGCATAAGCCAAGATTTTGCTTAATGTTACACATTTTGTTATTTTCTCAAAAACAAATATTTTTTAAAATCTTAAAGGAAAATTGCTATAGTAAACTAGAGGCGTACATACTTCTTGTAAGGAAGTAAGTTCAGTTATCATAAAATCAATATGGAAATAGAGCTTTATTTTGCAGGAATTTATGTTCCTAAATACAAAAAAATACTTAAACCAGGTATGAGTTCTCCATCCCAAACCCCTGCTACCAAAGCTTTCTGGCCTGTTACTTCTACTGCGGTGGCTACTTTGACTTATAAATTTTAATCCCTTTTCCAAAGGTGTTTCTTTAGTAATTTGTTATCTTTATTTCAGTAATATTTATTTTAGCATCTGGATTTTTTGACAATCTGGAAGAAGCGTTTTGCTGTGGTGGACTAAAAAGTCACATCTGATATACACCTCATCTTTAGATAGTAATTACGATATTTATTTCATAGAGTCGTTATGAGAATTAAGCACGCTTTATATGTGAGAAAGCCTCTGTAAACTATAAAATGCTGCATCAGCATGAATCACTTCTGTTAATTTGTTTGGCACAAACAGAAAACCATCGTAATTACTCTGCAAACAAATTTAAAAGCCTCGAAGCCATTTTGCGGGACCAGAAATTTCAAAGCACATTTTAGTTGGGTGGAAATTTTTTCTTATTGACATTCTGATTTACTTCCAGAAATATTCACATCTTCAGCTGGCGCACCAAGAATACCCAAGGCCGTACTTCAAGAGTGTGTTGTGGTGGGGCGGGGTCGTGCTGATGGCCGTGGGAGAGACGGGAAACTTTGCCGCCTATGGATTCGCTCCTATTACGCTCATTGCTCCTTTGGGCTGTATGTCTGTTACAGGTGAGCCATTCTGCTGTTTCTTGACAAACAGAAAAATCTGAGATCAAAATAGTTGGCCAAAAAAAGCATACGACTTAAACAACACATGCACAAAAGAAGAAAATCTGTTTGCGGTTTTCTTAGCATGTTAACTTGGAACAATTATACAACTAATTATTTACTGTCATGGTGTCACATTCACCACAAAAAAAAACTAGCATTCTGTAGCTATAACATTGTTTAAAAGTCTGATTCCCAGTCACAGTGTTATGCCGTGTTCTTCAATCATTAATGATTTATCTGAGAGCATCTGTAATAGATTGTTGTATTCTATACATATGTTAAACTGACATTACATGTAGCTTGAGTTATATGTAGTTTGATGCCTGATCTTGACTTCATAGTGTAGCATCTCTTTTACATTAAGAATTAGATACTGGTTATTCTGCATTACTATTAAGAATGTGTGACTTTACAGTAATGTCACAATTATCCTACTTTCAAAATTTATATGGTTTACTGAATACATTTAGAAAAGAGAATATGAGATGTTGCTAAAACTAAAAAAAAAAAAAAAGCCAGCAAAAATCACCCTGCTAAAAAGCAGAATAAATTCTCGAAGTCATGTTGAAATCAGTAAAATCTTTTTAGTTTCACCCTTTATCTGCTGCTATGGAAACAGTATGTTTATAAGTTTCTGTGACTTGGAATCTTCACTGAAATAGAAACAAGTTGATGGTTATTGTCTAGTAGCAACTAGATCAAGCATAACGTGTCCTATGTGATATTCTCTCAAAAAGCAGAGTTTAAACTGATACAGTGTCTACTTACAGAGATTTTGTTATTTTGAAAAATTGTTTGCCCTTCCTAATCATTTAATATACTTTCATGATGTACAATAGTAAAATAGCAAAGAACACTTTTCGGCTTCCTAGAAATTGTTCAGTTAAAATTGCCCTACTCTGGGTGTTCCAGTTCTGGCTCAGCAGAAACAAATCTGACTAGCATCCATGGGGACACAGATTCAATCCCTGGCCTTGCTCAGTGGATTAAGGATCTGGCATTGTCATGAGCTGTGGTGTAGGTTGTAGATGCGGCTTGGATCTGGTGTTGCTATGGTTGTGGCGTAGGCCAGTGGCTGCAGCTCCAGTTCAACCCCTAGCCTGGGAACCTCCATATGCTGCAGGTGCGGCCCCAAAAAGACAAAAAGACAACAAAACAAAAAAAAAGAAAGAAATGAACTATCAGCCAGGCCTCTTGGGACCTGGAGTGAGAATTTGGAAATTGCCAGAGCGGAAAGGCCAGCCTTGATCTTCCTCACAGACCTTCAGTGAAGCTGCCTGTGAGGCCGCTCATCTTAGGGTGACTTGCTCAAAGCTCTCATTAGTAACGGGGAGCTTGAAGTTTAACCGCCGTCCCCTCAGACAGTGTCCTGTCCTCCCCAGATTTCCACCCACCTCCAAACTTGGACACAAGCTTTTCTCAAAGCTAGAGATCATTTTCCTTTAACTGCTCCTAGTCCCAATTTTTCAACTTTAGAACATTTTTAGCAACCTCCCTCTCTGCCCATTTTAAATGATTCCAAGAAGTAAACCTATAGCTTCAAACACAAACCATTTCCTGCTTTGCAGTCTTCGCAAACAGTAATATATGCTCATAAATAATATTTCCACAGCACTCCTGAGCTGAATTTAGGTTACTGTGAAGTGTTGTGGGTGGGGAAGGGACTCTGGTGATTGAGGAATTTTCCCCAGAACAACCTCCTACCACTGTGAGATTCTTTATAAAAATTCAAGAAACTCTAGAAAACTTGAAGCAAAGGGGAAGGGTTTTTTTAATTTTTTTTTTTTTTTTTAGGGCTGCAACCACGGTATATGGAGGTTCCCAGGCTAGGGGTCAAATCGGAGCTATAGCTGCCGGCCTACACCACAGCCGCAGCAACAGCAATGCGGGCACTGAGCTGCACCTGCGACCTACACCACAGCTCATGGCAGTGGGAGGCGGATGTTGGGAAGCAATCCTGTTGCGTAGGCGTATCTGATTGCCCGGGCTTGGGTCCGGGTGTTCGAGGGAGAGAAGGTCAGAGCCCTTGTATCACCCTGTACTCTCACCCTGCTTTTCTCACTGAAGGGTTTCTTCAGTGAGTAACAGGGGCAAAAGTGATTTCTGATTAAAATGCTGGTTCTATCCTGGCAGTGCGGTTAATTCTAGGTGTTGACTTGTGGTGGTTTTTCCGTTAGTCACGAAAGCTTCAGGGGAGTTCCCGCTGTGGTGCAGTGGGTTAAGGATCCGGCATTGCCACAGCCATGGTGGCGTAGGTAGAAGCTGTGGCTCGGATTCGATCCATGGCCTGAGAACTTCCATATGCCACGGGTATGGCCAAAAAAGAAAAAAAAAGAAAAGAAGAAGAAGAAGAAGAAGAAAAGAAAGCTTAAGGGATGGTTTTTCAATTTCGTCTAGAGCCTCAGCTGGATACTCTTCCCAGTAAGACAGGGCAGTAGAAGGGTCAAGTGCAAAGCTTTCGGACCACACTGCCTGCACTCGGATCTCACCTCTGCCCCTAGAAAGCTCCGTGATCTTGGGCAAGTTATTTAAATGGGTTTATGCCTCAGATCTCTAATCTGTAAAATGGGGATAAAAGAGTTTTTCACCTCTGAAGTTGTCATGGGGAAGAACTGAATAAGCACAAACACTTGAGAACAGGGCTGGATACATCATGCAGTGTTTGACCCAGTGACAAAAGCAGCCATTGCCATCATGATTTCCAATAATTATTATTATCATTCCATAGAAACAGAGTACATTATGCTTCATAGGGGAGTTTTCTTCCATTCCCCTGAAGATGGCTGATGGCTAAATTCTCCAAGATGATGAACCACTTCAAGAAATGCTTTTTTGGAGTTCCCGTCGTGGCACAGTGGTTAATGAATCCGACTAGGAACCAAGAGGTTGCGGGTTTGATCCCTGGCCTTGCCCAGTGGGTTAAGGATCTGGTGTTGCCATGAGCTGTGGTGTAGGTCACAGATGCAGCTTATTCACTCTTATAAATCTTAAAGGTCTATAAACCTATCTTTTGTGAGTTGAGTTAGATTATTTGGGCATTGACAAAGTGTAGACCTTACACCTAATGTTTTCTTTTTTCTCTTCATCCCCATGGCTGTGATCTATGCTTTGCCAAGCATTGAGAGATGATTAAAAATAATTAAGCTATCAATAAGCCAAAGAATTGAAACCACGAGGACCAAAGGCAATTCATGGTAGACGTTTCTTAGCTTAAAATTAACTTGTCTCGGGGTGGCAAGGGAGTGGGATACAAAGGGAGATTGTTGCAGGGGCAGGAAGGGTGGGAGAAATAAAACATGAAAAAAGTATAACTTTTTTCAGTTCTCTACCCCTGAGTATACTGATTTAAAGCAATTAGAAAAGAGTTCAGAGAGTATATCATCTTTTTCTTTTTTTTAATGATATTTATTTTTTCCATTGTAGTTGGTTTACAGTGTTCTGTCAGTTTTCTACTGTACAGCAAAGTGACCCAGTCGCACAGACATATATACATTCTTTTTCTCACATGATCCTCCATCATGCTCCATCATAAGTGACCAGACGGAGTTCCCAGTGCTATACAGCAGGATCTCATTGCTTATCCATTCCAAAGGCAATAGTTGGCATCTGTTAACCCCAGATTCCCAGTCCACCCCACTCATCTTTTTCCAAGTTAAGTTCAGGCAACACTTTATAAATAGTTAAAGGTAAGAAACTAATATTGAATGAGCATCCACTATGCCAGGTGCTGTATGAGACGCATGACCTTTTTATTGTACTTAATTACTAGCCAGATGAGTAAAAGTGAGTAATAGGGGGATTAAATTTGAGATGAGTTACTTGAGATTAAACACTCGGGATTTTATATGGAATGATAAAATTAAGAGCAGCAAGGTCTCGTTGGCCCTGGAATCATTTCCTAAGAGAAGTAGTCACCCTGTGACTGGGCTAATTTGGCTTAAGGCTGGAGCCCTGACTGCACTGAGAAAATGAGGAAAGAATGAGGCAGATGACTGGTAATTCTTTTCCATCTCTAATTTTCCCTAACATGCTGGCTCTTACTCAAACTGAAATTCATGCTGTGGGATATATGTTGTTCCGTGTATTTCTGTTGTGCTGTTATGTAGCTGCAAACTGAAATGTGTCTGTGTTCAATTAAAACGATGGTCATAGCGTAGCCAGCAAGCCCTGGTGAGGCCTTTTGGAATTCCAGAAAAGTCATCTCAAGCAGAAACTTTGGTCTCCAAGAGTTTGATTAGAAACAAATGAAAGGAAACATCGACAGGCCAACAAGCGAGTGACCTGTACCGTTCCACAAGCCTAGATGCTGTGTGTTCTCTCAGCCCTTTAGACCCCTGCGCTCCGTGCCAGGCTGGCTGAAGTCACTGCAGCTCTAAAGCTCACGGGCTGCCTCTGATCGTGGCACTTCACGCGGACATTTATTTTAACGCTGGAAATATGCCAAAAATAGCCATTTTTCTCGGTGGCTTGCTGGGTTGTCTGCCTTAGCATTTTTGTCCCCAGACTAGCCTAAATAAAACGTGTGGGATAAATCTCTGAAGCTCCCGTTTTATGTCTGTTCCTGCCCCCCTAACTGAAAGCTTTCCTAAAACCTAAAAATCGTTAGTTGACACATCTTTCCCATGCATCCTTATTTTTTGAGAATGCAATACAGTATTTCTAGAGAAATTGCTAATGATGACATGGTGCACTATAACATTTATAATACAGAGTTATAAGTGGTACGGTGATAAGCTATAAATACAATGACAGTATTTTTACTTTTTTAGAGTCTTTTCTGTTTTAATCACTATCGTACGTCAAGAAAAATATAGGAAATAAAGGATTATTGTTCTTAATCTAGTTAATTTCCTCATTTTAAATTTTGGACATTACCTACAGTTTCATGACCTTCAATAAATGATAATAGCATTGTTTCCCCTTGTTAAAATTTAGGTGTAGTTAATTTACAATGTTGTATTCATTTCAAATGTTAGCAAAGTAAATCAGTTATATATTTACTGGTTCTTTTCCATTGTAGGTTATTACTAGATACTGAATATAGTTCCCTGTGCTATAGGGAACTATATTCAGTAGTTTACATGTTGGTCCTTATCATTTACATATTTTGTATATAGCAGTGAATATATGTTAATCCCAAGCTCCTAATTTATCCTTTCCTGATCCCTTCCCCTTTGGACACCATTAGTTTGTTTTATATCTCTGTGGGTTTATTTCTGTTTTATTTTATTTTAATTTAATTTTATTTTATTATTTATTTTGTCTTTTTGTCTTTTCTAGGGCGCACTCGCGGCATATGGAGGTTCACAGGCTAGGGGTCTAATCACAGCTGTGGCTGCCGGCCTACACCACAGCCACAGCAACGCGAGATACGAGCCGCATCTGCAACCTACACCACAGCTCACAGCAACACCGGATCCTTAACCCACTGAGCGAGGCCAGGTATCAAACCCGCAACCTCATGGTTCCTAGTCAGATTTGTTAACCACTGAGCCACAATGTGAACTCCTATTTTTGTTTTATAAATAAGTTCATTTGTATTTTTTTTAGTTGTGGCTGCAGCGTGCAGAAGTTCCCAGGCCAGGGATTAAACCTAAGCCACAGCAGTGATGACACTGAATCCTTAACCACCTGGCCACCAGGGAACTCCTATATTTTTTTATTTAATTAATTTTTCTATTGGAGTGCAGTTCATTTGCAATGTTGTGTTAATTTCAACTGTATAGCAAAATGACTCAGTTATACTCATATATATATTCTTTCCTTTTTTTTTGGCATGTGGAGGTTCCCAGGCCAGGTATCAAACCCACCCACAGCTATAACCAGAGCCCACAGCAGTGACAGTGCCAGGTCCTTAACCCACTGAGCCACAAAGATAGCAACCCAAGCTGCTGCAGTGACAGTAAGGGATATCATATGGTATTTGTCTTTGTCCGGCTACTTAGTATGATAATTTCCAGGTCCATATTGCTGCAAATGGCATTATTTCATTCTTTTTTTTTTATTACTTAATGAATTTCATTACATTTATAGGCGTATAACAATCAATTTCATTTTTATGGGCTGAGTAATATTCCACTCTGTGTGTGTGTGTGTGTGTGTGTGTGTGTGTGTGTGTGTGTGTGTGTTTATCAGATGTTGTGAATAGTGCTGCAGTGAACATAGAGGTACATGTATCTTTTTGAATTAGAGTTTTCTCCAAATATACTCCCAGAAGTGGGATTGCTGGATCATATGACAACTCTATTTTTAGATTTTAGGGAACCTCCATATTGTTCTCCATAGTGGCTGCACCAATTTACATTCCAACCAACAATATAGGAGGGTTCTTTTTGCTCTACACCTTCTAGCAATTGTTTTCTTATTAACATGAGTTACTGGACACTTTCATTCCTGCCAATGAACTTTTCTCTCTGGAGAGAAACATTTTTCAAGTGTCACCTTCTCAGATTTTCCAACCCTAATTCCATGGAATTCATTGTAATTGACAGATTTTTTTCCCCTCCAATTCTACAGCTAAAGGGGAACTATCATTTTGAGGAAGTCAGTACCTTAAAAAGATTAGAGTTGATTGAGCCTGTGAGCATGCTCACTGTGTCCACGTGTTTGAAGCTTGATTGTGACTGACATGAAAGTGCTTTTGTGGTTTGGTTTTTAGCAGGACAATAAAGTTGCCATTATAAGCGGTCAGAAACCACAAGCCAGATATTTACATGTGAGGATCTGTTTATGGCATTATTATATAAATATGTTCTTTTCATGTCATGGGTTCTTTTTCTATGAAAGTGAGTTTTCTTTACTGCTTTGTCTTCTATTTTCCTGTATTATAAACATATACCCTGGTTTCTCTTCAGATCAGAGAGGTTAAACAGTAAATTGAGTGTTCAGGAAGGAAAACTGATGAAATTTTCATTTGCAGACTAGATTAGAGTTTACAAACTGGTGGCCTGTAGACCAGATCTGGCCACTGCTGTGTTTTGTTTGGCTCAAACAATGCTTTTGAAAAATACGAATTAATTTCTCATGTTTAAAAATTGGACCCTGATACACAAACACTAAATTTTTGGTCTTAAAGAATCAGACTCGGGTAACACTGGACTTGCAGTTGGCTAGGGCTGAAATCCGGCTGCCCTTTTTCACTGATCTTGTGTGCTCCAGTCCACCACGGTCCCTCAGTGCTACAGCCCACCACCCACTCCAGCAAGCCTACCACCCTCTCCAGCAAGCCCACCTTCAGTTTTCTTTCTTCTTGAGAGGATTGCCTACGTGGCCCCTGTCAGCATTTGAGTTTGTGACCTGTGGACCAAAGATTTTTTCTTTCCAACTGATTCGGATAAGAATATCATATCTATAATCACACTGAAGTGTAATTGCTTTTTTTTAACTTTGGATTGAGGTTGTCGTTTTACAGACAGATGGCCAAAAGGCACATGAAAAGATGCTCAGCATCACTAATTACTAGAGAAATGCAAATCAAACCACTATGAGGTATCACCTTACACCAGCTGGAAAGGCCATCATCAAAAAGTCTACAAACAATAAATGCTGGAGCGGGTGTGGAGAAAAGGGAACCTTCCTACACTGTTGGTGGGAATGTAAGCTGGGGACCACTGTGGAGAACAGTATGGAGCTTCCTTAAAAACCTAAAAATAGAGCTGCCATTTCATCCAGCAGTTCCACTCCTGGGCGTGTATCTGGAGAAAATCATAATTTTAAAAGGTACATGCGCCCCGATGTTCATTGCAGCACTGTTTACAATAGCCAAGACTTGGAGGCCACCAAAATGCCCATTAACAGGGGACTGGATAAAAAAGATGCAGCAGTTATATACAATGGAACACTATTCAGCCATAAAAAGGCATGGAGTGATGCCATTTGCAGCAACATGGAAGGACCTAGAAATGATTATACTAAGTGACGTAAGTCAAACAGGGAAAGATCTATCAATATGAGGTCATTAATCTATAGACTTTAATAGAAATAGATACAGTAGTAGTAGAACTTACAAAACAGAAACAGACCCAGAGGTTTCAAAATCAAACTTAGGTTTTTGAGGGGAAACATGTCAGGGGAGGGATAAATTATGAGGTTGGGATTGATACATACACATCACTCTGTGTAGAGTAGACAGATAATTGGGGACCTACTATAGAGCACAGGGAAATTTACTCAGTACTGTGTGGTAACTTATGTGGGGAAAGAATCTGAAAAGGGTATATACATACCCATTACTTTTCAGATTCAGACATATATATATATATATCAGATTTACTTTGCTGTACACCTGAAATCAATACAACTTTGTAAGTCAAATATACTCCAATAAAAAAAATTTTAAACGGAAATTGGAACAAAAGAAATTGTCTTTTTAGAAGTGGTCATAAAATGATGAAAAATGGAGAGAAGGAAATCAGTGTGAACAAAATCATTTAAAAATAACCATACCATAATACATTTAAATAGTTACTGGAGTCTCGTCTGTGCTCTTGAACGTTTAATAAAAAATCGTTATGGGGGGAGAGAGAATTTAAGTAAAATATGCATATATCTTTTTTTTTTTTTTTTGGTCTTTTTGCCTTTTATGTAGAGCTGCACCCGCGGCATGTGGAGGTTCCCAGGCTAGGGGTCTAACAGGAGCTGTAGCCGCTGGCCTTCGCCACAGCCACAGCAACGCGGGATCCGAGCCGCGTCTGCAAACCTCACTACAGCTCACGGCAACGCCGGATCCTTAACCCACTGAGCAAGGCCAGGGATTGAACCCACAACCTCATGGTTCTTAGTCGGATTCGTTAACCACTGAGCCATGAAGGGAACTCCAAATATGCATATATCTTAATGTTGCAAATAGAAAAAGGAATGCTATTATTCCATGGACACGAAAAATCTAAACTCACATGTCAAAGTCTACCCTTGAGTTTAATTACTAACATACAGAAAGTTGATGCTTACCTTCTGATTTACTAATCCCCATTAGTAGCTACCTAAGATAGCTAATCTAAAGAAAGTTGGTACGACCTATCTGAATTCTCATACACCAAATCTCGACCACACTAAGCTAAGTAACTCTTTCATAACGTCATCCAGGCCCTGTGATGTCAGGGAGGAGGTAAATGAAGACCAAACTCAAGGTTTATTCCTACCTAAATCGGGAAGGCTGGAGGACTCAACACCAGGCCCATGTCTACACTAGGGACTGGCACCTCCGCCATACCTAGACCTGGTTCAGTTAAAGCCACAGGGACCTTGCTGGGCCTCTGCCTGTTTTCATCTGGAAATCCACATCAGAATTGCCCCTGTGTGAGTTTCCTTGTATCAACCTTGACCAGAAATCATCTCCATTCTGATGGCTAAGCCAAGTGACACTTCATGGCCAAAAAGCGTTTAGATGACTCACCGATAGGAGTCAGTCCTTTATAATCATTGAGATTCTCCTGCCCATAAAGTTTTATGATCAAGGCCAAGTGAATACATTAATAAACTGCCCCATGGGAGCACTCTTTTGCCCAAAGAAAATACTAGAAGAGATTTCTTTGTCCTTTCCTCTTACAATAGTATTCTTACTGTATTTCTTTTCCATGATGGCTATGTAACCACTGTTTGAAGTTCGGTATGTTATCTTCCATATGCTACCATTTGCCTTTTGATCTTAAATCAGATAATTTATTCATTTTATATATAGAAATATTAATGCCAAGTTGTTTTTTTTTTTAATGCATCATGATCGTTGTGGTCCTGTCTCTGCATATGGTGTCACTATGTTCACTATGTAATGAATTTAGCTCTAGTGTCCAGGAGCATGTTGGGAGCACTCTGTGTAGACCTATGCCCTATGAAGTCCAGGATGGAAAAGGATTCATGAACCTCTATCCATATTTGCCTCTAGTCAAAAACGTACACAAAATTGTGAGTGCTAAAAGATAATGGTCAGTAGTAACTATTGTTTAATCATACCTAGTACAAATCTATTTAAGTGACAAGTGTGTTCTGTTTTAATGCTTTTAAACTGTTGATCTTGAAATGTTCTATCTATTTTTAAATATTAAATTTTACTATAGTAATAAAAGTGTAAGAGTTTTCCACCCTTTGTATGTGTTTATTAGACAGTGGTTGTTGTTGTTACAGCAACAAGTAGGCAGGGTGGAGTTTGACAGGTCTCTGATTGCAAATATATATGAGAGCACTTCAGTTTATTTCCTCTCATTTTGAAAATTTGCCACTGTACTTAGAAGTCATCTTATTAGCTGTTACTCAGAAAATGTCATTTTGCTCTGCACTGCTCTCGTTTTAACCATGTTTTTCAAGATAAATTATAGGCAGATCAATCTTAATAGAATGATCTTTCTTATTACCTTCTTTTCTAGATGAATAAAACTTAAAATCTTCTGGTCCTCTTATCTAAAAATTTTGTAGAAAATCTTGCATTCTTTTACAACATTGAAAAATGAGTATAAAGTGCATCAGACATAGAAATTCTTTTGGAAAGTAAAAGTAGCCTTATGGTTCATGACATTCTGGTAACTAATTTATGGCAATTGATGTAGTTTGATGCATATAGTATTTTTCAAATTTATTGTTACCAATCGCATCCTTTTTTGCTTGCAGCAATGCAGTTATCTCCTACGTAACATTCTTTCCTCTTCCTTCTGAAAGTGAAATTATTTATGAAACTGTGGCTTAGCAACAAGAAGAGAAGGAAAATGATGCCTTTCTTACTGCGAGGGAGGAAATGGCGTGCAATGTATTAGAAAGAGCTCTGGACTGGATTAAAGAAATATGGGTGCTTGTTCCAGCTGTGCTGTAATATAAACGTTCCTTAGATGAATGGATCAATGGATATACAGACCCTTTGGACCTCAGTTTCCCAATTATAAAATTTAGAACCTAGAGTAGATTATCTCAGTGTCTCCTACTAGCTCTAAAATTTCCTTAGTCTGTGTGAGCGATGTCTCCCTTCTTATTGGACTCCTTTGCTCTGAAACGGCCATCTCAGGGACTGTCATAATGAAATGCATTTGCTATGTGTTAGTGTAGTGATATTTCACCCACTGTTTATTGTTAATCTATGTCCCTCTGCTTGGGGACGTTCCTTGCCTAAATTACACAGGAAGCCAGTAATAGGTGGTTGGTTGGGGTGGGGGTGGTGGGGTCTTGGTTTTTATACCTTTTCTAATGCTCTAACATGTGAAATTTGTTTCTGTGAATTTTTTTGGTCCAAATCTGAACTAGAAAATGTTCATGCATTCTTATGCCAGTCCCAAACAATTCTTAATGCAGCGGGCTACGTATCCATCCAGTAGTTTATCTGCAGAAAATATTGCTTTAATGTTTTAAAGCCCGCCACACAGTTAAATTCATGCTTAGTGGACGTTACCCATGCTCTGTTTATTTTGTGTGAAACCTCCATTCCTATAAACAACACTGCCCAGGAAAAATGGGCAAGCGCATAGCTCAACTTGGAGAGAACTAGGCTGAGAAAAAGATGGAGAAAAAATATGAGGATCCCAGCTTCTCTTGAGTGAGGGTTCCTGGTGTGGATTTATTTTGTTTTAAATCAATTGCCAGAACACCAGATATTGTTATATTCAAATTTAGCTGATTTAATGGTTTATAATATAGACTCATTAGAATTATATCTGTGAAGGATTTTTAATGACATGGCAAATTGTAACATAGTAACTGAGGAAACTGAGGAAAGAGATTTTGCATTATAGTTTGATCCCAGCCAAAGGCAAATAAACATATGAACATATTCACTGCAGTTTTTTTCTAGATAGTATTTTATGATGATTTTCCTTCTGTATTTTTGCTTTAAAAAGCAAACAAATTCGGCTAATAGTTGTTAATAATTTAAAATACAAATTACATTATGGCATTTTTTTGTTTTTTATTATTGCAAACTTGGATTTCCCCATTTCTCTACTCATGATTCCATAAGAAAAACAGCTCAGGTTCAACCTGCCCCACACACCTGAGGCCATAGCAGCAATTCATGGCTCAGTTATGAGGTTGAATGTTCAGTAGCGTCAGTAATGGGAAGGAGGGCCTTAAACATCACACGGGCAAATGCAGGCAATCCCAACACTTTCATTTATGTGCTGAGTACTAACGGCCTGGAGATCTTCAGAGAATAAGACGAATCTCTGAGTAAAAGGAACTGATAATCTTTTGCAGGAGATGGACCAAAACAAAAACAACGACACCTTAGGTGTAATGAAAAAGCAATTCCAAGGAGCGCTCCTATCCGTGGGTGGAGTGGTCAACTCAGTCTGGAGGAATTCAGAGGTGATGCTTGAGTCTAGAGCTGGGTAAAAAGATGGAAGCAGAGTTGCCCAAGGAATAGCATGCAAAGGAATGTCCTTTAGCGTGAAACTCAGTGGTGGTTCTAGGAATTCAAATGATTCTAGTAGGGTGGACATAGAATATGAAAGAGATCAAGGGCAAACGTGGCAAGCAGAGCGTCAGGAGTAAAATCCGTCTTTGGGTGTCAGGCGCAGTAGGTTGGCCTTTGTCCTCGTGATGGCAAGAAGCCCTTAAGAGGTTTTTAAGCTGTGGGTTTACATTAGATTTGCATTTTAAAAAGATTACTCATAGTGTTGTGGGGAAGGGGTAGTAAAATGAGAGGCCCCTGGGGAAGCTATTTTAACGGGCTAAGCCTGAGGTGAAGCCGGCCTGAGCCAAGCCAGTGACATCAGAAGGAAGAGGAGGGTGGTGGACCTGAGACACAGCGAAATTCGGGCTGAGCAGACCCTCTTGGATGTGCTGTGTGGAGGAGGTGGAGACTAGGGGGAGCCCCAGGATCCTGGTGCTCGGTAGAGGCATTGTTGGAATAGGGGTTATGGGAGGAGATGCTGGGAAATAATGTTTCAGTTTGGAATATATTTAAAGTTAAGACTTCCTCCTTTCCATCAGCTCTTCTTTCCTTCCCTTTTATCTTTCTGTCTTTCCATCCCTTTCCTTCCTCCCTCCCCCCCCCCCTTTTCATTCATGTAGTCATCTAGTACACGTTTATTAGGCCCTCAGTGTGTACCCTGCACTATCCCAGTCGTGGTGTGGGTTCGTTGTCAACCAGGTCAGATTCCATGAATCCTCACGAAGCCATTTCCACAGCCACAAGCACCAGATGTCTCAGACCAGGACGCAGCTCGTCAGGCCTAAGCTGCAAATCTCCGTAGCTCCTTGCAAATGACATTGCATCGTATATGTTTTTATATTTGCAAACATCACTCATGGCCCTTTTCTTTCTAGGTAGTGCCATTATTTCCGTTATGTTTCTGAAAGAAAACTTGAGAGCCTCAGATTTACTAGGTAAGTAATTATTTAATTCATGTAATGAAAGTGCTGCTTGATGAGGGAATCAGTAATCCTACCCATTAAAAGTACGTGCTTTCAAAACAGGGAACAAATTGCTGAAATAGATATAGTCTCATTTAGAGGTGAAGCTCTCATCTTGGAGCTGCCAACCGCTCTTTGACTTGAAATACCTGCATCTTCATTGTGCCCAGTGCCCATGCTGTTGACCACAGCAGATTATTTTAGAGAATTATTTCTTAGGAATGTTACAAAATTTTTCTGAACACAATAAAATCCAGGAAAACATTTGTTTTGCCTAATAGAGTATTCCACTTCAAAGGACACGTTTGTTAGATTGTTACATGAAAGTACTACATAAAAATGAAAACCACACACAAAAATTAGATATATCAATTAACTACCTAATGTGTACTTAGCCCTTTCTAAGAGTAACCTAGGATGTGGATTTTCAAAATCTTATTTAGAAATTCAGCTATTAATGGAAAGTAACAATAGCGTTCTTGGCTGTAAGAAAGAGTTCTGTTATATGGCCAACCTCATATATTGATTGCATCTTCTACCTCTTGTTGGAAATGTCATTAGTGAGGAGAATTGTAGAGATTCTTATTTTCTTCCTTGACAAAAATCCCGTCTGAATTGCTGCTGACACATGATAATGAATGTGATGCTCTCGGCACTTTAAATAAAGCAGCAATGTCTACTCAGTTCCAAGGAGGCTTTTTGTTTTTTTTTTTTGTTTTTTTTTTGAGCTTTAAATGTGAGACCAGTGTGGGTATGTTGAGCATTTGTTTCCCTGATCATGTTTCGCTTGAGCCTAGTGTCTTGAGTTTTCACTTTTTCTTTTTCCTCCTTTGATTCCACTAAGTAGAGTTTTTAGTCAACGTTGTCAGATTTTCATGGTTAAAATATTTTTCCAAATGTATCCATATGTGAATTGAGACTTTTCAAACACATTATTTTTCTATACTTTTTAATATTATGGTTTACAGAATCATGTGGGGAAGTTGTATGGAATCAGAAGAAAGAGCAATGCCTAAGTTTTAGAAATTAAAACAGGCCCTACACTGTGTTTCTCATTTATCACAGTCTTAAGGAAACTTTAACTCAATTAATCTAGCATATGTCATCTTTTGTAATTAATGGTTGATTAATGTTGAAATAAATGTAAGGTACTTAATGAGGTAAGAAATGGATATAAAGGAAGACTTGCCAATTACCATGAACCCCTGTGATAAAAAGATGACTAGCAGAACACTGTCTTCAAAGTATACAGTCAAGGATAAAATATATACACAAATAAGTTTTTTAAAAGTAGAAAACAATATGTCTTACAATGCCTTGAGCCTTTAGTTTAGGACAGGATTTCTCAACCTCAGCACTACGGAGCATTTTAGGCTGGGTCATTCTTCATTGCAGGGGGCTGTCCTGTGTGTTGTAGGTTTAGCAGCATCTCTTCTTACCCATTAAAGGACAGTAGCGCCCTCTGCTCTAGCTATAACAACCAAAAAAACGACTTCAAACACGGTCAAGTGTCCCCAGGGAGGCAAAATCGCCTCCGGTTGAGAACCACTGGTTGAGAATAAAGAGAGGTTATTCTAGCTGGAAAGCTCAGAGAGGATTTTCTACAGCAGAGGTACCATTCCAATCAGTTCTGACAGCTGAGTAGACAGGCATGGGCCATATCCGAGGGCATGCAGAGGGAATAACACGAGGAGTGTGGACAAAGGTGTAAAAAGGTAAGGCCAGTCTGTGTTAACACTGTGCTACACCTGCCGCCAATAAGGGTTAGGGAAAAGCTGTGATGAAAGCCATAGCTATGAATTGGGAAGCAATAGAAATATCAATGTGTGCTGCTGATTTGATTATGTACTTTGAAAACCCAAGATCCGCTAAACATTACCGAAAGCGATAAGCTAGCTCAACATCAAAGGATACAAATTTAACTCAGTCTCATGGGTTCAAATCTGGATTCAACTTCTGTCAACTGTGTGGCCAACATGATATTATTTAATTTCTCTAACCCTCAGTTTGCTGACAAATATAGAAGACTGTTTAATGGGTCAAACTGGATTGCTGGTGTGGATACACTTTAAGAACTGTCAGGCTCTATTCATAAAATTGTTATTTCTGTATACCTTCATCCCTGAGAGGTAATAATAAAAACATGTAACCTAAGAAATAGGAAACACACACGTATATGCACGTAGCAAAAAAAAAAAAAAACCTCTTTTAAGTCTTTGATTCTTTGCTAATTTCTCTTACTTTAACAAGAACCAACATTCATTAAATATTTACCCTTTCCAGATACGATAAGCATTTCACATGAACCATCTCAATGACATGTAGGAACAATCCATTTATAGAACCAATATGTGGGCCAAATAACCTGCCCCAGGTCATAACACTAGTCAGCGGCAGACCAGCATTCTCATAAAGGCAGCCTGATAATAACTATAGCGTGATGAGGTAGAAAGGAGTCTCCAGTTTCTCTAGGTCATGTGGCCTTTGCAAAGTTACTTAATCCCTTTAAGCCCCAATTTCCTCATCCTTAAAATGAAGATAACATTACCTGCCTCATAGGATTAAGCGAGTTCAGGGGTGTAAAGCTCACAGAGCAGGGCCTGTCAGTGTAACAAGGACTCAGTAATCGTAGCTGTTACTGTCATTATCGCTGCCACCACTTTACGCTACTGACTCATGAGAGGATGACTTGATTAGGGTATTTTAGCAAACTTCAGTCATCCAGGTGACATTTCCCATAACTCTGGTTGAGGGTTTTTGCCTTTTCACTTAATGCTTTTTGAGCAGGAATATATATGCTGTCACATTTGTTTCATGCTATACTTAAAAGGGATCCATTTTTGGAGTTCCCATTGTGGCTCAGCGGAAACGAACCCGACTAGTATCCGTGAAGATGCAAGTTCAATCCCTGGCCCTGTTCAGTGATTTAAGGATCCCACGTTGCTGGCGGCTGCAGTATAGGTCGCAGACATGGCTAGGATCCGGCATTGCTGTGGCTGTGGCGTAGGCCAGCAGCTGTGGCTCCAATTTGACCCCTAGCCTGGGAACTTCCGTATGCTGCAGGTGTGGCTCTAAAAAGCAAAAAAAAAAAAAAAAAAAAAAAAAAAAAGGTGCAATTTTTTACCTAAATCTGGTGTCACAGGAATAAGAAATGATTTAGTCACCTATTCGCTACCCCAGCTTCCAACAGCATTAAGATTATCAGGATCTGAGATGTAATAACCCATTTCATGCTTAGGGAAGGACTTTTCTCCAACCATACTCAGCACTGTATTAAGTCACATATATTTTCTTTGGGCCTGTATAGCTGTTGCCTTGAGAAAATTTGACTGTTAAAAGCTAGAAATGCATTTTTCTTTTTCTTTACGGGGACTAAAACCAAACAGGGAAAAGAGTAGTTAATGGCGTTTTTTTAAAAAGATTAGCATGCAAGCATGGTAAAAATTAAATTGTCAAAGTGTGCAAAAGAAAATTATTTCTTTTTCCCTGATTCAAGCAAATGAAAGTTTGTTTTTCATGATGGAACAAATGAAGATTTTTTGGACCATGTGGAAACAAGCTGAACTAATTTATTGCCAAATGTTGCTCTGTGGCTATGAAGCTTTTCACCACTAGCCTCAAAAAAAATGACCTCACAAAAGCTATGTCTGAAAGGAATCTCCAACTATTATTAACTCAATGACAGGCTTTGGCCTGTGCTCTGATTCTTAGTGGATTAATAACTTTAAATTATTTTAATGATTATTTTTCCTCCCAAAAAAGCACCAAATTTCTCTCCTCTTCAATCAGCCAAAACTATAGTATTTTCCCCTCTTCTCCCTTAGTCATTGAACACACTGAATCTAATAGTCCTTGAGATCCTAGTTGATTTAAATCCAGTGTCATCATAAAAATAAAAATTACAGCCAATTCATCAGCACTCTCTGGAGACCAGTAACTTAATTCTTTCAAGTCACCTATAAATGGTTTCCCCAAATAAAATGTCAAGAGATTAATAGTGAGTTGAGAACCCTCTCCTTCCTTCCTTCTGCCACACCAGAGGTGAGCCCAGTTTGAAGCCAGTATCTAGAATACTAATCTAGCAAGCAAACCGTTATTTCTGGTTGAGGGGACAGATTGGCTATTTACTTTCAAAGTTGCTTCAAGAATGGGGGACTTTTTTTTTGATGCCTGCCCCGCGTTGCTGGGCCAGGGATCAGATCCGAGCCACAGTTGCAACCTAAGCTGTGGCAACATGGGATCCTTCATCCACCGTGCGGAGCCAGGGATCGAACCTGCGTCTCAGCACTCCCAAGATGCCACTGATCGTGTTGCGCCACAGCAGGAACTCTAAGAATGGGGAACTTTCTGATGATAGATTCCAAACTATTTGGATTCACTCTATGCTTCGGGATTTAGCTGCCATTAGCCTGAGGCATCTGAAGAGATTGCACTGAGCAGAAGGCATCCTCAGCAGTTGGATGTTGAGAGTCCAGTTTATGCTGTGACTCCTCATATCCCACAAAAGCAAGAGCTGGATCCCCATTCATCAGGAGATGTGTTCCAGGCTCCAAGAGAACCGGACAGCAGTGTTGGGTGAAGTCAGGTTGGCTGGATTTTTAAAACTCTTAAGGCTATCAGAAGTCAGGTCAAACCAGATCCCAGAAGCTAACTCCAAGGCAGTTAACACTAGCTGGCATTGAACTGGGGAGTGGGGACAAAATTAAAGGAGATTTCAGGTTCTACTTAGGGAAAGAGTGGGCTGGGAAACCGGCTGTCAGTTGGGAGAGAGCTGTGCAAGTAGATCCTAGAATCCAAGGCTTGCACAGGTCAGGAACCCAGCGGGTTGGAGGTGCCCGTGGACAGAAGCATTAGAAGGAACCTGATTCTGGGCTCTTTTCCCTTCCGTCATGTCTGTATTTCAACCTCAGTCCATAAGCATCTATAGGAAACTTTTGCAACAGAGCTTCCTTCAGTAGCCTCTTGAAACAGAGGCTGCCTTCTCACAGCTGGATCCCGTTAAGTGTCAGGCATTTCTCAAAGTATAAAATACAACATGACTTCAGGATGATATAAATGGTCAAGTATGTTTAGAAAATATTACAACCGTATCCTCCCCTGGAAGATTCATAATGAATAGCTTAAGGACCTCCAGGGGTCTTCCAGTTTAACTCACCTCTTCCCAACTCGATTTGACTTGGAGACCTTCCTCGGAGGAACATCCAGCTTATTAAACTGGTTCTAAGGAACACCAGTTTGCAGACACTCTTCTGAAGTTACCTCAGGACCAGTCGGGGACTCCAGGATCACTGCCGGGAGAAGTGGGCTCCTTCCCTTCCCAGTGGGATGTGTCATCCAGCCTCAGGCTGTGGTCTGGAGAGCTCCTGGGTGCCACTCCCTGAGACTACAGCGTGAATGGGGTTGTCCATTCAACGGCCCTGGTCCCTTATGCATCCATGAGGCAGGAGAGTGTAAATCGTTAAGAAAATAGACTACCTAGGTTCCAATCCAAGCTCTTCACTTGACTAGGAAATCCCAAGCCAGATAGTTGTTGCCTTTGTGACAGCATTTTCTCCTATTTCCAAGGTGGCTAGTTTTAATAGTATACGATGCTAAATATGATATACTCTATAGCATATTTAGTAACATAATATAAATAAATATGATATACACATAGCATATTTAGTAACATAATAGTAGAGTTATTTTTCCTAGGTTTGTTGTAAGAATTATTAGTTATATACATGTAGAGGCTTTAGAATTGTGCTTCTAAGTATTAGCTGTTACTCTTATAGTTCTTATCATCACAATGCTGTGTGATGGTGGTCATACTGTAACTTCCATATCAACCACAATTGTCTGTGGAATCTACACTTGTAAGAACATCATTAAAAAGAATGATTACCTCCCCTTGCCCTGTGCCTTCCTGGTGTACCTAGTCTGTATACTGTAAAGACCCAGGATGAGCTTGTGTACCTGTTTGGTACATATAACAAGCTTATAGGAAGAGATTTTATTAATACTGGGATATTCTATCAAGCGAAATCCGAAACTCCCACTGGATCATGGTAGACATTTACATGACTCGGGTTGTATTTGGTGAGAACGTACATTTGCTGCAGGTCTGGGCACGATGGGTGGTGGGCGGGGCCACGTCCCTGTACCGTGGGTCGCGTCCAGCATCCATGTGGCGACCGCTGCCTGCAGCTTATCCACTGCTGCCCAACAGCTCCACCTTTGATCTCCTCCGATATTCAGATCTCGGTGCCTTGTGCACCAACTCCCTGAGGTTTAGAGTGGGTAGCCAGCTTAGTGCTGCTAGTGATTCTTCTCTGTGTTCTGGGAGGTTGTGTCCTTTCTTCCGCCTTCTTTTGAGACCAGTGGGGAGCTTGCCTTCCCTAGGCAGTCATGAGATGACAGCCTATTCCTTCCTGTCCCTCCCTTCCATTCTCAATGTGAGTCGTTATCACTGTAGAGACAGCCCCAGGGACAGTCCCCTTCCCTCTAGACTGCAGTGTTAGAGATGCCAATTTGGATTCATTTGGAAGCTTGACTCAGATGGCCTTTGACCCTTGGCAGTCAGCATCCTAAGTTGGATCCATCCCAGGGTCCTTTGTCACATCAGGCCTCCGGGTAAGCTTTCAAACATATTCAGCTCCCCAGACTGGCCTCTTGCAAAGCCAGAATCCTGGAGCCTAGCAGGTAGGACAAGTAAATGTACTTGTAAAGGAGGGAGACTGCGTCACCACGGGATAAGCCACTTGCCTGGGCTCTTCCAGGGAGCAGTAGCAGGGAAATTTCAGTTCTGTAGGGCCAGTTTCAACCTGGATTAGACTTCCAGTATCCAAGTCCTGACCTGGAACTTAACCATTTCCCTGGTCAAAGGGCCTGTCAAGTGCTGCTTTCCTTCTTTTAGTGTCTTATGCTTCCAGAATATTCCTTTGGGCAAATGGGCCAACAGAAGGTAAAGAAATCTGTGTCTAAGTCAGAAATCTGTGTCTTTCAAAAGAAGGGATATTTGTGACTTTACTGAAATAAAAATAGCAGGCACTTGATGTTTCATGCCACTTTTAGAAAAAGGTAGGATATAAATATGTTTTACAGAAATTTATTGAAGGAACTGCTAATGACTATCTTAAAACATTTATGAAAAACGAACACGTCACCCATGAAGGAGACAGTAAACCACATAGAACAATATGAATGACACCAAATAAACAAGCAAACAGCAGGTAGCAGCTATCCAGAACTGCTTCTGTAAATGTCAGAAGTTGCTGAAATTAAAATTATTAAGAAAGAAGGCGTGACCCCTGAGTTCCCATAGAGTTACTTACTAGGGTCACAATGATGTGAGGTTCAGATGCAATAAGACAGCTGAAGGGAGTTCCCATTGTGGCTCAGCGGTTAATGAATCTGACTAGCATCCGTGAGGATGCAATTTCAATCCCTGGCCTCGTTCAGTGGGTTAAGGATCCGGTGTTGCCGTGAGCTGTGGTGTAGGTCGCAGACATGGCTCGGATCCCGCGTTGCTGTGGCTGTGGTGTAGGCTGGCGGCTACAGCTCCAATTAGACCCCTAGCCTGGGAACCTCCATATGCCATGGGTGTAGCCCTTAAAAAAAAAAAAAAAAGGTGAAAAATGTACTTTGAAAGAATAATTGCAAAATTGTCAGTCATTTTATTTAAGGAGCTCAGAAATGCAGTGGAGATTTACCCTGGTACAGACGAGCACAGTATGCAAATGTGGAAGCAGAATATGAAACAGGGACCATATTGAAAGTAACAGCCTCCCTAAAATGGAATACTGTGCAGACTCGGAGAGAAGGAGGCCGCCCTACATCCCATGAAGTAAAACATTCGCCAAGATGCTCCGTTAAGTTAGGGGAAAAAAGGCAAGACACAGAAAAGTGACATGCCGTCGTTTGTGTAAAACACCAAAATGCAGAAACTCTCACACACGCCTGCAGAAGACATCACTGAAAAGAAAAGCTCAAGAATTGAGTGGCAGTGGTTAACTCTGAGGAGGGGAACTATGGGGCCATAGGGTCTGAGGGAGCTGTAACTGTTCACTGATCCCTCCTCTGTGGCTTTTGAATTTTTTACCATATGCATGTGTTACCCATTCAAAACTAAATTTTTTTAAAGAAATTTAATTGACGCTAGCTAGATACAGTTAGAGGAGATAGAGAAAACACTGGCACAGGAACTCAATATAAATAAGCAATGTGGATTTCACAAAAGTAGGGTGACAGTCTCTGAGACTTTTAAGTCGTATTCGTGGCATTTATTCTACTTTACTATACCAAGTTTAGAAAATTGGCTTTTTAAAAAATCCCTTCCTCCTAAGAACATAATATTCACCAATTATCTTATAAGAGCTTTCTTTCCAAAAAGGGGACAGAGCTGACCGATAATTTTGCCCATGGTCTTATATATTATTTTTCTTTCATCACAAGGCTTAATAATGTATATTGTTTTCTTTTTTGAAATTCTCTTTAGAAAATCGCTTTTAAAATTGTGTATCTAATTTCTGTCTTCACAAAGGATTCCAGGGGGTGTAGCTCAGCAGTAGAGCACTAGGCTGCACCAAGTACTGTAGAATCAATTGTTAGATTAGAGGAAGCTTCTTTCATAGCTCCTCCAATACTGCCCGGCTTGTATGAAAAATCAAATGCTGTTTATTCTCAGAAGCTAGAGTTCAAAACCCTAAATCACTTGGCTAAGAGCAACAGGAAATTGATGTCTTCAAATTGCAGGACTTTATAGACACACCAGATTGTTTTCAGGTTGGAGTGCACGCTGGCTGTCAATTATATACACGACGATGCTGACCTTAGTGATGGAACACGTTGAATTACGTTTTCAGGTGCAATCCCCGAAAAATGCTGCGTAACTCCATTTTTCTCAGGCTGCTAATTGTTCATAAATAAGCAGTTTCTAGTGTTCTATGGGTAAGCATTCCTCTCTACCCCTCCTTCTGTGGGCATTCCTCTCACACACATTCTCTTCTCCATTATTACAAGTAATGTTAACGTGATGACAGGAACACATTCCTACATGGGTTTATTACGTGATATTTTACCAAGCAGTCCTGGAACTCTAGATTTTAAATGGGCTGGAATAAATCTTATAGCAGAGTCAGCATTCACCTTCGTTATTTCTGCTGAAAGGATTCCAATAAATAGCAATAATTAAGGTGTTCATTTACTAGAGTTTCCAAGTTGAAAATTACCTGTGTGTGTGTGTGTGTGTGTGTGTGTGTGTGTGTATGTGTGTGTGTGTAAGTAAAAGATCCAAAGATGATTGAGTGCAGAGTAGATCATCAGGTGATGGACTTCCCCACCCTCTGGGCTCGCCACCTAGATCCAGCTGGACCTGAACTCCTCATGCACCTACTGGTCCATGTGGAAACAAGCAGCCAGGTTGGACATGCCTTCGTGTGTTCATACGCACGTGTTCTGACCTTCCCCATCTTTGGGGAAGGCTTCTCTGAAGAGGCCAAGATTTAACTGGAACAACAGAGAAAATCAGAAGTTCTGTCCTACCCCATCCATTCCCTGGCCCTGATCTCCCTTTAACGGTAATGCTGTTAGGTGAATGCCTGATGCCATCTGGGGATGGTTTGATGAATCGTGTTCTAATAGGTATGGACTTTGCTTGGTCTGTAGGTAATGTTTACCTAAAAAGGCTTGTGTCCCCTTTCACCTTGGTTTGTCTTTTCAATTTCATTTACAGGTATGACGTTGGCATTTGCAGGGATGTATTTATTTGTGAACTTTGCTCCAAATATCACTCAGGCTATCTCCGCAAGAACAGTGCAGTATTACTTTGTTGGCTGGCAGTTCATGATCTATGTGGTAAGAATTCTAAAAATGTTACCATCTCAGAAGAGACGTTATCTAGTGCACTGGTACATGCAGATGTTAGAGAACTGGTGTCATTTTTTTCTTCTCAGCATTAATATCTCATTAAAGTGTGAGTATAGTTGACTAGTACTAAAGTATTTGAAACACTAAACCAGCAACGGAAGCACGCTCGTTTCCCAAGTATGCTGTCCTTGGCGGTGACCAATGATTTAATGGAATTTAATCTGGCAAATTCAGAGCAACATGTTTGGGACAACACAGAGTAAAAACAAACAGAAAAAAACCTTTCTTTCCAAAGCAAAGGAAGATACCTGAAGACACATTCTACTGCCTTCACTGAATTTTATTCCAGATAGATATTCTCTTCAAAAAAACATTCATTGTGAAGTTCCCTTCATGGCTTAGTGGTTAACGCACCTGACTGGGATCCATGAGGATACGGGTTCAATCCCTGGCACCGCTCAGTTGGTTAAGGATTCAGCGTTGCCGTGAGCTGTGGTGTAGGTCACAGACGTGGCTCAGATCCCGAGTTGCTGTGGCTGTGGTGTAGGCCAGCAGCTGTAGCTCTGATTAGGCCCCTGGCCTGGGAACCTCTACATGCCGTGAGTGTGGCCCTAAAACAAAACAAAACAAAACAAAAAAAAAACACAATGGCCTTCTGAAGCGAAGCCGACAGCAGGCAGGACAATACTGAGATGTGTAAAAGAATGAAATGAGCTAACGTAGAAATTTGAAGCCACTAATTGGGATGTTTTCTTTGATGCAGTGGCTCTATCCAGGGAGTATAAAGAGAGAACGTGACTGAGATGGTTGGTATGTAACTTGTTATGGGAGTCAGTTTAGATTGGAGAATAAAAATATTCTGGAAAGGGCAGGCAGTCAGAAGAAAATGGAGATAGCCTAGATGAGCATGTAACCAAGAACTGAACTGGTAAAATAGTTGTGAATTCCTTAAAAAGGATCAAAGCACACAGAAGCGTACTTTTTTGGGGTTAGAAATGACCTTAAAAAGCTATCTAGTCCAGGAGTTCCCTTCGTGGCTCAGTGGTTAACGAATCCGACTAAGAACCACGAGGTTGCGGGTTCGATCCCTGGCCTTGCTCAGTGGGTTAAGGATCCGGTGTTGCCATGAGCTGTGGTAAAGGTTGCAGACGCGGCTCGGATCCCGCATTGCTGTGGCTGTGGCGAAGGCCGGCGGCTACTGCTCCTGTTAGACCCCTAGCCTGGGAACCTCCATATGCCGCGGGTGCGGCTCTACATAAAGGCAAAAGACAAAAAAAAAAAAAAAGCTATCTAGTCCAATGCTGTGCTATTGAAACAGGTAAAATAGTATGATCCTGCTGTGTACACCTTTTATTTAAAAGTGTGACACTGGCACTTGCAAGGACATGTTTATTGGTGAACTTTGTGTGATATAAATCAAATATCCCAGCAGGAAGTGCATGGTGTTACAGTATTAGGTGGCAGTTCCTGGTCATGTGACAGGAATTCTGTGTACATAATCCTGACCACTGGAACACAGATGTCTAGAGGGGTTTTCTCTTTATAGTCCCCCATTCTCCTTTCTCTTACTCCACAGATACTCTGTCTTTAAAATAATTCTTTACACACTGCGTGCCCTTTAATAAACTGTCCTGTTTCCCATTTACACACCAACAAAAACTTACCCCCCTCCACTTTCTCAGCTCCTAGTCACTCTTCACTCATCATAATCTATTACATCCCTCACCATGAATTGCCAAATGGAATTGCTTTTGGCGGCTTGATCCCTCTGCCTTGTGCAGCATTTACCCATAGCCCAGCCTCTTCTCCCTCCCTCACTCTCTTCTGGGGCTTCCTCAGTTTGCCTGTTTCCCTATTTCTCTTCCTCCTCTCCGATCAGTCCATCCCAGGCCCCTGGTGGGCACCACCTTTTCTTCTGCCACCCACTCTTACCATCCGTGCTACAAACTCTTCCAGCATTTTCTGGGGTGATCTCATTGCTCACCCCACCACCATCATTCTTTAGAAAGACTTCCAGGAGTTCCCATCGTGGCTCAGTAATTAACGAATCCGACTAGGAACCATGAGGTTGCGGGTTCGATCCCTGGCCTTGCTCAGTGAGTTAAGGATCCGGCGTTGCCATGAGCTGTGGTGTAGGTCGCAGACGCGGCTCGGATCCCGCATTGCTGTGGCTGTGGCGAAGGCCGGCGGCTACTGCTCCTGTTAGACCCCTAGCCTGGGAACCTCCATATGCCGCGAGTGTGGCCCTAGAAAAGGCAAAAAGACAAAAAAATAAATAAAAATGGAAAGACTTCCAAAACCAGACCTGCGTCTCCTTCCCAGGTTTCTTCTTTTTCCTTTCTTTCTTTCTTTTTTTTAAGGCCACACCGGTGGCATATGGAAGTTCCCAGGCTAGGAGTCCAATCAGAACTGCAACTGCCGGCCTGCACCACAGCCACAGAGATGCGGGATCTGAGCCGCACGGGCGACCTACATCAGAGCTCACGGCAACACCGGATCCTTAACTTACTGTGCGAAGCCAGGGATCCAGCCCCAGTCTACATGGATACTAGTTGGGTTCATTACTGCTGAACCACTGGGGGAACTCCCCCAGGTCTCTTCTGAGCTGCAAATCTGTGTCCTCATGTGTCCACGTATTTCTCATCCCTGCCTGGGTGTCCCATAGGTTCCTCAAATGTAACCTCTCAGAAACTGAACTCAACATCTGTAACATCTCAGAAACTGAACTCCCTTATATTTTCTCCTCTCTTAAATTGGAGGGTTCCCCTTACCCGGGCCCTCCATCAAACTTGAGGGTTGGGCTTCCCAAGTCAGAATAGGCTTCCGCAGGTCGGTCAGACACTATTTCCCGTCCCCATTTTATCTTCCTACTTGTCCGCCTCCCCAGTCCTCTGACTGTTACCGCTTTCGCCGACCCGATCTAAGCACGAGAAGCTCACGTTGAGCGTTTCATGATAGTCTAAACTTGAAGTCCTACCAGCACATTCTCATTCTGTGCCTACAGGCAAAACAAATTCTTCATCCGGTTAGAAAAGGGTCGCAGAGTCTGTGACCAGAAAATTAAAAGCCTGAGCTCCATCCTTTGGAGATTAAAGATGTATCAAGACTTATTTCCTGAAATAAACAGCATTGTTTGATGATGATGTTTCTGATATTGTTTTAACACCAGAGAAAACATTTTCAAAGAGGGAAACTACTTTTTTAAGCCTTGTATAGTTCCACAAAAATACTCTCAGGTCAATGGCATTTTTCCATTCTCCAAAGTTAACTCTTAAATTCATTCATTCATTTATTCATTAACTCATTCTAGGTGTTAGACACCTAGAATATAGAGGAAAATTCCTAAACAGTCCTGAGAGAGACCCATGTCCCTGTAAAATTATGAAAGTATATTTGAAAGGAAATGTCACCAAAAAATGTGAATAATTCCAGATATTTATAAGATAGCACCAAACTAGCCTTTAATAACATCGCATTCGAATAACACTATTGGCCTTAGACTCTGAGAGGCATAGATCTATGTCATCTTAGTTTATCTTAGTTTGTACAAAATTTAACACTTTGTATGCTGCATCTGTTAAAATCTTTAGACGTTGTCAGTTACATACTAAGATCTTGATCTGAAGTTGGTTTAAATCTGTTAAACATCTACATAATTAATACTTAATCTTTTGATGTGGCAGATTCTCTGCTTTTCCAGCAAACTATGACTGCAAAGATCATAATTATAGTAATTAAGATGATTCTTTGAAGTATTATCCATGTAAGGGATTTTGTATTATAGCATGTAAAAATACAACACCTGAACTGCCTTTCGGGCCTGATCAAATACCTAATAAACTAAATACAAATATTTTTAAGTCCAAAGAAGTTTTGCAATCTCAAAAGGAGATGGTGGGGTCATATTACAGACTAGCTAATGGCATCTCCTTGTAGTATGCGTTTGCCTGTCCCAAGTCCATGTCCATCTTCTTTGAAAATGTTTTCTCTGGTGTTAAAACAATATCAGAAACAAGGCCCAGGAGCTTACCCTTTGAGCTGGAATTTTCTGGGGCAGGAAGAGGATTTGAGAAGCCTGGTGTCTACCGGCCAAAGAGGAATGAAGTGTCTTTTGCAGCCTTTACCACCTGGTACTTGTCCAAAAGCAAAGACTAACTGGGTTTCCAAGGTCACATTAGCTTGGAGAAATGCTGTATAACATATATGGCCCCCTGAGAAATTCATCATCTCTGTTAGCATGTTAAAAAATAGAAGTCCTGGAATTCATGTTGTGTCTCGGCAGTCAATGAACCCAGCTAGTATCCATGAGGAAGTGGGTTCAATCCCTGAGCTTACTCAGTAGGTTAAGGATCCAGCATTGCTATGAGCTATGGTGTAGGTCGTAGATGCGGCTCGGATCCTACGTTGCTGTAGGCCGCAGCTACAGCTCCGATTTGACTAGCCTGGGAACCCCCATATGCCGAGGGTGTGGCCCTAAAGAGACAAAAAAAAAAAAAAAAAGAGAGAGAGAGAGAGAGAGAGAGAAGTCCTTTAGGAAGGAGACAGGCTTAGCTTTGTTGATCCTGCCCTGCCCGGTCTTATCTGATCAGGAGGCTCTTCTCTCAAAGGGCCTTTTGCTGAATAGCAACCATCAGTGTCTTTGCAGGACTCACGTGAGGGGACCGGTTCTAAGCCTCCGTTACTTCGTGTTCCTTGGCAGGCTTGACAGTGGCCTTTTTGCCCGCCCAGATTTCCCAACAGACTATTCAAATGGAAACCTGTGTTGTGAACACGCAATCCTTCACAAAATCATCTGCATGGGGCTCATTTTCTCTTCCCAAGACGAAAAATTAAATCAGCAGACACAGGGGCCCAGTCTGTCGTTTGGTGTAATTCTCTACCCCAAAGCCGATTATGAATTCAGCCTTTCTGGCAAAAACTGCTTCAACACCCACCAGCAGGTGTTAAAAACCTGAAGGGAGAAAATTATGTTTTATGAGGTCTCTGTATCAATTGCATGAGGTTCGTCTAGATGGAAAGACTACTCACGGGTCCGCACCAGGAATGCTGCTGCTCTCTCTGGCCACATGCTGTCCTTCCCCTGAGCGACAGCCCTAGACACTGGCAGATCGGGAAACGGAGGTTCAGTAACTTGTCCAAGGTCACGTAAATACGAAGTGGCGGAGCTGAATTCAGAACTAGGTCCTCCACCTGTGGAGTAAAACCTCCCGTTCATTTCCCCACACCCTCTCTGTGCAGAATAAAAACACCCTGATCTCCGGGGGTTGGGTCTTGGTCAAGGTTTAGGGTTAGAGAGAACCTTTGCGGAGCTCGTTTCTTTGGGACAAGGAAGCCGTATCAAAGGCTATGCCTTTAAGAAAGAATTTGGTGAGAGAAGATGCGGGGCACTCCAGCTCAGATTTTGGCACTGGGAGTGCGGTTTCCAGTGGCGGGATTTTGTGCAGCAGCATCCCAGGGCCTGCCAATGCTCTTCCTGTCACTGGAAACTCAGTGACGAGTGCCTTTACATCAAATTCAAGAATGTGGAGTTCCCATCGTGGTTCAGCGGAAACGAATCTGATTAGCATCCATGAGGACACAAATTCAACCCCTGGCCTCGCTCAGTGGGTTAAGGATCCAGCATTGCCGTGAGCTGTGGTGTAGGTCAGAGACGTGGCTCGGATCCTGCGTTGCTGTGGCTGTGGCATAGGCCGGCAGCTACAGCTCCAATTTGACCCCTAGCCTGGGAACCCCTATATGCCCTGGTGCGGCCCCAAAAGACAAAAAAATAATTTAAAAAAAGCAAAATAAAACTGCCTTCCTGGAGCATGACATTTATTTAAAAAAAAAAAATTGAGAATGAACCCAGAAAGCCCAGGATCAATTCAGAAAACTCACCCTGAAGATTTTGTTCTTCTGGAAAGACTTCAGGTACCAAAACCTGAATCGGTTTCCTCTTATTTCCAATAATCGATCGTCACACACTTAGGGGCTTCAGGAAACACACATTTATTTTCTTACGATTTTGAAGGTCAGAAGTCCAACACGGGGTCTCATGGACTAAAGTCAAGGTATTGGCAGGGCCGAATTCTTTGCTCGCGCCCCTAGGGGAGAATCTGTTTCCTTGGCCTTTTCCAGCTTCTAGAGGCAGCCAGCATTCCTTGACTCGGGTCCTTCTCACGTTACATCTCCCTCTGACCACAGCTGGGAAGGTTCGCTACTTTTAAGAACCCTTGGGGCTACTCCACGTCCCCGCGGATAATCAGAATCATCTCCCCATCTCAAGGTCCATAACCTTAATCACATCTGCAAAGCCCTTTGACATGTAAAGTGACATATGCACAAGTTCCAGATATCTTCGCCATCTCGGGGTGGGGGGCAGTATTCTGCCTGCCAGAGCTGGACCACTTAACCCCTCCTCATCTCCGAAACCGGGGTAGTAATAGCACCTGCCTCCTCAGGACATTGTGAGGATTCTGTGAATTAGTACAGGTAAAGCAGGTAGAGATCGTGCAGTCAGTGCTGCTGACGTCTCTGGGCTGGGGGAGAACAATTAGCAAAGCAGCCTCTTCCTGGGTCACAGCAACCTGCCGACATCATGGCTTCTTTAATAGCGATTTTGTTCAGAGAGAGGGAAAATGTGGCTAGAAAAAAAAATTATCCTTAACTCCCGCTGCTTGAATATTTTATTCCTGGGAGCTTGCCACGGGACAGAACCCAGGGCAACAGCAGTCATTCTTTGAATAATGGGAACTCATGTTTTATTTATCTGAAGCCACAGAGATGGAGTTTGCAAAGAAAAAGTCCTACATGATTTTTTAAAACTGATAACCACCCGCATCCTCCCCTCAAAAAATTAATAATCAACGTGTTAACAGATTTAGCCACCATGCTCTGTGCGTTAGTGCGGTTCTTCCCTCCAGCAATAAATACGGCTGGCGGTTGGAGTGCTGCTCTGAGCTCTTTGTAACTGTATCACATGAGAAGTGGGTACCTGTGGTTGAGGGGAGAGCAAGCTGAGAGGGATTTTTCTGGGTTTTTTTAGGCTTTTGTTGTTTTTCTTTTCTTTTCTTAGGGCTGCACCTGCGGCATATGGAGGTTCCCAGGCTAGGGGTCAAATCTGAGCTACAGCTGCCGGCCTACGCCACGGCCACAGCAACACCAGATCCAAGCCGCGTCTGCGACCTACACCACAGCTCAGAGCAACCCAAGATCCTTGACCCACCGAGCGAGACCAGGGATCGAACCCGAGTCCTCATGGATCTTAGTTGGGTTTGTTTCCCTTGAGCCACAACAGGAACTCAGCTTTCAGGACAGCAGAGAGGTTAGGAGTTTAATCACTTTTATAGTGACTTGATTAAATGAAAGGCCTGGCAAATAAATCCTATAAAGAAAAGTTAAAATAATTGGTTTCTGGAGTTCCCGTCACGGCTCAGTGGTTAATGAATCTGATTAGCATCCATGAGTACGTGGGTTCGATCCCTGGCCTCACACAGTGGGTTCAGGATCCAGCGTTGCCGTGAGCTGTGGTGTAGGTCGCAGACATGGCTCAGATCCCACATTGCTGTGGCTGTGGTGTAGGCCAGCAGCTACAGCTCCGATTCGACCCTTAGCCTGGGAACCTCCACATACTGCCAATGCGGCCCTAAAAACAGAAAAAGACCAAAAAAATAAAAAATAAAAATAAATAATTGGTTTCATTTTCCAGGAAAAGAAAAGATGAAGGGATAAGTTAATCTTCCATATGAGATGAAAAGGTTTTAAATGAGGAAAATATGGTCCTGCTGCTTTCTGCGCCCACAAATGATTAAAGGGAGAAACAAACCAACAAGCAATACCCGGAGTTCGAAGAGTAGAGACGGGTTTTTTTAGAGAGGGCTCTATAAGTAAAATGCAGTCCCGAAAATAACGAAAGAAAAATGATTAGGTCTAATTTATATTTTTATTACGTGTCATCCTGGATGAATCTCATAAACATAATGCACTGTGAAAAAAAAGTGACAAGTGTGATTCTACTTGTATAAAGGCCAAATGTGCAAAAATAAATGGCATCACTGAGGATTCATAGAAATGTGGAAAAATATTAAGAAAATGAATGGCAAACACGAAATTCAGTGTACTGTTTCCTGGGAGGTCCTAGGAGGAGAGGAGTGAAATTGGAGGAGGGGAGACTTCCCAGAGCTTGATGGGGTTCTGTTTCTCAGATTGGATAGAAGGCACAGTGGTACATGCCATATTGCTGTGAATACCTTATGTGTGTGTCATATATGTTTTCTATGAATGAAATATGTCTTTATCCAAATTGTGTTATAAAATGATTCCTTTTGCTATTGAATGGCTGGATTGTAAAGAGGCCCTGAAGCTGTTGCAGTAGTCGGAGGGGGTGGCAGGGAGTGGGGGAAAGGAAGGTATTTTCAGCTTGTGCAACAGGGAGGTGGTGATGCCGTCTCCTGAGGGGGTGGAGGCCCAGGAGGAACAAGCAGGGAATGAGGCAGTCAAGAGTTACCTTGTGGAGTTCCCGTCGTGGCTCAGTGGTTAATGAATCCGACTAGGAACCATGAGGTTGCGGGTTCGATCCCTGGCCTTGCTCAGTGGGTTAAGGATCTGGCGTTGCTGTGAGCTGTGGTGTAGGTCGCAGACGTGGCTCGGATCTGGCGTTGCTGTGGCTGTGGCGTAGGCCGGCAGCTATAGCTCCAGTTCGACCCCTAGCCTGGGAACCTCCATATTCCACGGGTGCGGCCCTAAAAAAAAAAAAGCAAAAAAGAGTTAACTTGTGATATGACAATTAAATGTGCATATGGAAATGTCTGGTAAGCAACTGGATAAATGAGACTGGAGATGCAGGGAGGTCAAGGCTAGAGATCTAGATTTGAGCATCATTGCCGTAGAGGTGGTGTGAGAGCCCTGGCTCTGGCTGGCTGAAGCTCCTTGCATTGTTCTCCTAGATTTATAATTGTCCCTGGGAACTCCAGTCCCCCTCCACCCTCATGTGAGAATTGTTGCGAAATCAAAACAAGTATGGCATTCTGAAGACTTTGCCAAGAATAATTTATACTTGACTGTCTTTTATCTTTTTTCATTTCTAGATCTTAGAGATATTACTTTTCTGCATTCTCTTGTATTTCCATAAAAGAAAAGGAATGAAACACATTGTGATTCTGCTAACCCTGGTGGCACTTCTAGGTAAGAACATGTTTTGTTTCCTTATTCTTGAATCTAGCCTTGCTAAATCATATAAGAGTGCGAAGGAAAATATTCGAGCATTCTATTTTTTTCTCATTGTTTCTACTTGTCGGTTCTGACCTAGAGAAACTGTCTCAATTATGCTAATTATAATTTGCATGTACATTGCTACGATCCATAAATGTTTAATTTTTTAATGTATTTAAGGATTTTTTTCTCCTTGATAATTTCATTTGCTGACAGTTTGGGGATTTTTTTTCTTAGTAAATAAGTGAAGAGTATTTTAAAATGAAACAAATGAATCAACTCAGTGGAAACTTTGGTATCAGAAATTAGTGATCAAGGCCTATTCTATTCACAAGTGTTTTAGGGCCGCACCCAAGGCATATGGAGGTTCCCAGGCTAGGGGTCGAATAGGAGCTGTAGCCGCCGGCCTACGCCACAGTCACAGCAACGCGGGATCCGAGCCGCGTCTGCGACCTACACCACAGCTCATGGCAACCCACTGAGCGAGGCCAGTGAGCAAACCCCACATCCTCATGGATGCTAGTCTGGTTCGTTACCGCTGAGCCACAACAGGAACTCCATCAAAATAGCACCCGTTCTGACTGGCCCTTACTGGTTGTGGATTTTTTTTCCCTTTTTTGGCTGCCCCAGGGCATATGGAGCTCTGGGGCCAGAGGTCAGATCTGAGCCAGTTACAGCCTGTGCCTCAGCGGCGGCGATGCCAGATCCTTAATCCACTGTGCCCGGCCAGGGAACGAACCTGCACCACAGAGCTCCAAAGATGCTGCTGATCCCGTTGCACCACAGCAGGAACTTTGGTTGTGAAATATTTTGACTTCATACATAAATTTCATCTAAAACAAATTAACTCAGATTGCAAGTGTAAGAAAGCAGAAGGTCATGATATCCCATCTGAGTTTAAATCAAGGCGGAGGCATTAAATGCACAGGGGATCCAGGAGGCCCCCTCTCAGTACTTAGGTGCTAATTAGGGCAGGACTGGGGCCTGGAAGGAGGAAGCACCAGGGAACAGGGGCCCTAAGTAAACTGGGCAGCAACTATTTTAGAAACTACATTAACAGAAATATAAGAAGAGCAGGAGACTTCTCTTAGCTCATGGGAATAAGTAAACAGAAAAATATGTAAAATTAGAGAAACTAAATGCTTAACTTTGATCTGGCAGCTCTAATGTTGAACCATAAAGCCGGAAAGCAGAGAATACACCTTCTTTCAAGTGCCCATGTAACATTTACAAAAGCTGATCTTATAATTGGCCACAAAGAAATTTTTTTTTATAAATTCCAGGAAGTTGAAATAGTACAGACCACATTCTCAGATCACATACCACCTGGGAATGTTAAACACTACTCTTAAACTGCAGCTGGGCCAGAGTAGAAACCACGATTTCATTATGGCATATATTTCTCAAACTATTATGAAAACACTTAGTATTGAATCTATGGTTTATGACTAATGCTGTATTCAAAAGGCAATTCATTGCTTTAAATATCAGTCTATTAAGCACTCAATGCAAGAAGTTAGGGGAAAAGGCACTGAAATGAAGCAGAGACAGGCAGAAGGGAGCAATTACTAAAGATAAGGGTAAATGAAATAGAAAAGCAATGGATTGATAAGTAAGCCTGAGAATCAGTTCTTAAAAGACAATGAAATAGATCTTCATAAGAAAAAAAAAAATACAGGAGTTCCCATTGTGGCTCAGCAGGTTACAAACCCAATTAGTATCCATGAGGATGTGCGTTTGATCCCTGGCCTCACTCAGTGGATTAAGGATCCAGCGTTGCCATGAGCTGCGGTGTAGTTTGCAGACGCAGCTAGGAACTGGCATTTTTGTGGCTGTGGCGAGGCCAGCAGCTACAGCTCCAGTTCAGCCCCTAGCCTGGGAATTTCCATATGCCCCTGGTGCAGCCCTAAAAAGACCGAAAAAAAAAAAAGATAAACAATACTTACCAAATACTCAGAATTAGAAATGATACGTATATACAGAAAATAAATATGAAAACTTGAATAAATCACTTTTTTTTAAAGGAAGATAACTATGGAGAAATAGAAGTATTGTTAAAAAGATACATCCTAGGAGTTCCCTTCGTGGTTCAGTGGTTAACGAATCTGACTAAGAACCATGAGGTGGCGGGTTCGATCCCTGGCCTTGCTCAGTGAGTTAAGGATCCGGCGTTGCCGTGAGCTGTAGTGAAGTTTGCAGACGCCGCTCGGATCCCGCATTGCTGTGGCTGTGGCGAAGGCCGGCGGCTACAACTCCTGTTAGACCCCTAGCCTGGGAACCTCCATATGCCGTGGGTGCGGCTCTACATAAAAGGCAAAAAGACAAAGAAGAAAAAAAAAAGATACATCCTAAAAAGAACCCAGCTTAGATAGTTTCATAGTTTATGCCTAAGAATCTGTAAGGAATAGATTTTTCAGATCTTGTTCAGTCTATCTGAGGGCATGAAAAAAAGCTCACTTTTTTTTTTAACGTAATTAGTATAAATACTGATCTCAACATATATTAAGAATCCTATGAACTAATTTCAGTATTGAATATTGATGTAAAAATCCCAAATAAGAAATTATTCAATAGAATCCAGAACAAATCATACTTCATAACCGAGTGGACTTAGTGAAACCCATTCTTTTCCTTTGTAATATTTGCAATAATTTGTACTTACACATTCTACTTATATGTTAATACATTGTTATGAGCTCAACTTCCTCGCCAGATTAGTTCCATGAGGCCATAGATTATGTCTGTTCTAGTGACACTATGTATATTAATTACCTAGAATGGAGCATAGTGAGCACAAAATAAATTCATTAACCAACTAGTTAATTTACTGTGTGATGATTAAGAAATCTATTAATGTAGTTCATCATTGTAATGGCCCAAAAGGAAAATATCATGTCATTACCTCAACAGATGCTAAAAAGGCATGCTAAAATTTAATAGACACTCCTAATAAAGAATTTGAAATACAACAGAGATAAATAGCTACCTGTGTGTGTTAAAAACATATTTCTCTCTTTTTTAAATTTTAGTTTTTATTGAGAAATAATTGACAAATATAATTGTATGTGTTTAGAATACACAATGGGATAATTTGATATATATATGTATATATATAATGTGTGTGTGTGTATGTATATATATATATATATATATACACATTATAGAATGACTACCAAGCTCAAGGTGATTAACACATCCATCACCTCGTATAGTTAACATAGTTAACTCGTGTATGTGTGTGTGTGTTATGAGGATGCTTAAGCTCTGTTTTCAGGAATTTTCAAGTACACAATGCCGTTTTCTTAACCACGGCCAGCATGCTGTACCTGAGATCCTCAGAACTTCTTGCGACTGAAACTTTGTGCCCTTTGACCTACATCACCCCATGTTCCCCTCCCCCAGCCCTATTTTCTGTTTCTATGAAACCAGAAAATCGTTTTTCTCTTAAACCAAAAGCTAAAGCCTCCCTGATGGTGAAATACCAGAAGTGTTCCTGTTACAGCAAGATATGAGAAAAGATACTCCCTTTATCCTCCTCAGTGCTGTTTGGGCATTTCACGATGATCACTAATGACTCTTAGAAGAAAAAGTGATTACGAAAATCATGTAGCAGCTTTGAAAAATATGTACAGCATCATGTTAGTTGAAAAAGTGGCACTTGTACCTACTTGTACCTACCTTCGCTGTGATGGAAAGCACGTGTGAGGCAGAAACTAGAAATGAAGGAGAGGCAGTGGTAATACAGAGGTGGATTTTTTTTGTTTTGGTTTATTGTTGTTATAATATTGTTTGTGTGATGGATAAGAAATGGAACTAAAGAGAAAATAGGGAAGAAAGAAATCTGGCTCTTCTTGCCTCTGCCTGTGATCCCAGGCTAGGGGTCGAATCGGAGCTATAGCCGCTGGCCTACACCACAACCACTGAAATGTGGGATCCTAGCTGGGTCTGCGACCTACACCACAGCTCATGGCAACGCCAGATCCTTAACCCACGGAGCGAGGCCAGAGATCGAACCCGCATCCTCATGGATTTTTGTCAGGTTCGATAACTGCTGTGCCATGAAGGAAACTCCCTCAATCTCCTTTCTTGAAGGAATTGAAAGACTCACAGCAGAAGCCTTTCAGTTGATCGGGAAGCTAGGAAAGCCAGGAGGTCCTTTTCTGTGCTTACTTGGCACACTCTGCTTGCCAAAGCCAAATTAATAAATGAAATATTTATGGCTCTAATAAGGAGACATTGAGGGCCATGCTGGAAAGTCGTTGGAGGGAGCAACTGGTGAAGAACCAGGAGTAAACTGAGAGGGCTGAATTGCAAACATGGGTCAGCGTAGTATAAGGCAAAAATGGTACTGATACAGGATGAAAGTCCTACCTATCTACCGCTAAGAACTAAGAAAACAGAGAAAGACACCAAGGAAATATAAAATATAAAAATCCAATTAATTGAGCACTGCCGGGTAATATGATGGGAGTGTGTTTGGTCCTCTATAGAAGACAGTTTGCTAATAGATTTCAGTAGATAGCAGTGGCTGTTGACACAGTAATTGCCCTATAGGTGATTTTCCTATGGAAATCAGCAGAATACAATACAAAGATTTACATTCAAGGCTATTAATTAGAGATTCATTTTTAATACCTCCCCAAAATGGATGTAATCTAAATATCCAAGAATAGGGAATTACCAAAATAAAGTATACATACAAAGGCTTACTTGCTAACTGATAAAAATCCTGCTTTAGAAAAATAATTAGTGACCTAGGAAATATTTAATGGCAAAGGCAAATAGCTTCCTAAGTAGTCATATACTGTATGATTCACATGTTATGGTATAATTATGCATAGAGATAGAAAAATAACTACAAAGAAATGGCCTCAAATGTTAAAAATGACTTGGAGATGAATGTTGAGATTACAGGTGATTTTTATTTTTCTTTGCAGACTCTGCATTTTCCAAATTGTCTTAGATGAGCATGTATACTTTTATAGTTTAAAAAACTGAGAGGTTATTTATAATCCTAGTTAGACATAACCACTGATGGTATCTTGATGTAGTTTCTACTTAGCCTTTTTTTTCTGTGCGTATGAAATGCTTTCTATTTTTATATATACAATGTTAGAACAGTGTACTACGTTAGTTTGGTTTTTCCACCCATCCTCATTGACCACCCTCCCCCCAGCCCTCAAAAAAAAATTTAGAAGCACTCAACACCAGCCTAGAAATAACTTAGAGTTACAATACATAGTGATTAATCGGGTGGTGATTGTGCATGCTTTGAAAATAGAATGATTAACTATAGCAACTGAGAGCTGGTTTAGCTGTTTCATAAAGAATTCTGCTTTTGTATTTGTTTTGCATTTAAGCGTAATTTAACATCAGATGGTGGTTGAATTAGGTGACCTTGGCAATCCCGAGGTTCTGAGGCTAAGGGAACAGTGTGTTCAGCTCTGTCTCCACTGATGATCCTTTTGGGAAACCTGGATGTTCAGACCACAAGCCCATCACCACGTAATTTCAAGCCAAGTGTTTAGGAGGAGATCAAGGGCCCTCAAGAGCTAACCTTACCCACTTAAACCATCAGGTGATGTACAGGTCTAGAGATGCTTAAAATGCCTGGATGAGCTAAAATATGACTGTTTTCTTAATCTGTAGAAAATATGTAAAAGGATCAGGCCAAAAAGCATTGCAGGTGAAGAGGGGCTCAGCTGCCAGGATCTTTGTTCAGATTGGGGATTTGTTTTTAGAATTTATCACCTGGTCTCTTCCGTTAGTTATGACTTTTAACAAAGAAAATGCCTGATTTGGAAGTGTGCCCTGGTACCCTTCGAGTCAAAGTATATAATTAGTTTTTAGAAAAGGAGATTATGGGAGGCTCTTCTTAGTTGGCCATCACCTGCTATTTTAAACATTATATATATATCCATATAATAAAGGATTTATATATATATGTATAATACACACACACACATACATATATATCCTTTTCAAAAGCTGAAAGGACTAAAGCTCAGGTATGTTATGACCAAGTAGATCAATAGCAGCAAAGGCAGTATTTTTTCTTCCCATCACCTTTGACTTAAAGTTATTTGATTTCATGTAAAAATTATTTTTTTAACTTTCAGTGGGTTTCAGCTAAATTACAGAATTATATGCAACAGTAATTTCAAGGAACCTAAGACAAAAACACTCTCTTCTTCCTATAGAAACGTGATGTTTCCAGAAAATGCTTCACTGCTTTCCTATTGACATAAGCTTTTATCAAGTCCCTTTGTCCTCATTGCTCTCTGGAACCTGTGAAAAATTTGTTCCTAGGGCTAGGTTCTCCTTTAGCATGAAAATAAATAGACATGACTTGTGTAAATCTTAGATTTATGGTTGGCTCTGAGAATTGAATACTCAGCTCTGTCCTGTTTCCTATTAGCGTCTTTGTCAAAAAATATTTTTAATGAAATTTCTGGGCCTCTACTGACAAAAGGGCTCCTATATAGACCTAGTATAACTCTCAGTAAAATCACAGGGTGAGTTGTTTTTCACTTGCCAGTCTTCTCATTTATTTGGCTTTAAATTTTTCCAGTATAGTTTAATAGTTATTTTCCTATTAATGTCACGGGGGCAACCTGCCTTTTCTTAGCTCCTCCTTTCATTGTTTTCTCCTTTCCCATCAACCAGTAATTATAACCTCTGCAGCATCCTTTCCACAGTGAGGACTGGTGAATAAGCATCTTGCTCCAAAGTTAAGAAGCACCCAGTCACACAGCAGGTCTTTAGCTGATTTAAGCAAAGCTTGGGCAATAGGACGACTGCCTGGCCAGTGTCACTGCTACCCTACTCCTCTCACAGCAGTCCTCCTTCATCACACACATTAGAAGCATGTAGCTCTGCTTTGTAAAGTTAAGATATTTTTTTGCAATTCTGTCCCAAGTATGTATTTTACTTGTGTTTTCTGTTTTCTTTTGCAGCCTCAGTGACTGTTATTTCAGTAAAAGCCGTCTCAGGCATGATCACTTTCTCTGTGACGGATAAAATGCAACTAACTTATCCCATCTTCTATATCATGTTTATCATCATGATAGCGTCTTGTGTTTTCCAAGTCAAGTAAGTTAGCTTCTACATACTCGCTAACCTTTCAGCATTCCTGCGCTTCTCTGAGCATTAATCTTTACTGGCTTCAGATGATAATTACAATGAGATGCAACTGATTTCTAAGGGTGAGGGGTCTACAGCTTATCCTCAGCCTGGCTTTATCCTTCACATCCAATAATAAGTTTTTCTAAGCATTGCCTTCACGTTTTGTGAGTTCTGAAGTGTGGCTATAATCCAGCTAAGTGCACTTTGATACTTTCCTGATGCTCTTCTGCTTGTAATTAATATCCATCGTACACAGGTTGTCATTAGCAATAAATCAAAGGGGCAGGTCCACATCCAAGATTTCTTTCTAAATATAGGAAATACATGAACCCTTCACTTTCATTTCTGAGCTCATGCTCATTAATTGCCCAGAGATGGACAAAACCAGACATTTGGCCAGGGGGGAAATCCTTTCTCCAAAATTTGGCATCTTGAACCAGCATTTTCTTTGTACCCATGGGATCACAGAATGATTGTTTTATGTTTCTCTTGGGGCCTCACGGTGGTGACACGGAACATTTTTAATTTTGTTCTTCTCCCCCACCGCCTCCATCGGCTTCAGTCTCTCCACGTCCATTTCACATCCTAATTTTGCCTTTGCTGCTGGGTTCTTTGGAGTCCACTAGAAAGTCTTCGTGCTTACCCCAAAGTGCTCTGCAAGGAGCACCATCCCAGTGCCAACCAGGACATCAGAGCCCAAACTCTGGAACACAGTGGTTCCTTCCTTAGGTCCAAGGAGTAAAGTCTAATTGCGATGGACTGAATACAGACCCTGTCACAAGGAGTGTGTTACCGGAGAAACCCCATGTCCTGTCATTGCTTCATTTGTCGTAAACAAACTGTTTCACTGGTTTGTATATAAGACCAAGCGTGTTTCTAATACTTGAATCTTGCTGTTTTGTTTCATCTCGCTTCCTTTGAGTTAATCAGTACTGGTATATCTTTTGGAAATAAGGGATTGGCATCGTTGTCTTTATGCTTCATGAATTTAAAAGCCAGCTAGAATTGAAGGTCAGCTGCATTCCCATCACCCTTGTTTAGTCGCTGCACCTTTCACACTAGAACTGTGGAGGGGTGGTTCTCAGCCCTGGTGCTCATTACCGTTTATAGTACCCGAGGAGCTTTATTTGTACAGATGTGTATACACGCACATACGTATTTGCATGCGTGTATACACACATGATTCAGGTACACGCGCACACGCTCTGCAACATCACTTGGGCTTTTCCCGCAAAAATTTTTTTTTCCATTTGCTCTAGAATAGGACCTAAACATTAGTGCTCTTTTAAGTGCCCAGGTGCTGGCTCTTTTAAGTGCCCAGGTGCTGGCAGGGCAACGCACTGTCTCAGAAAAGGTCCAGTCCCTACCTGACAGGGCAGCACAGCGTGGTTGTGGGAACCTGAACCGAGCTGGCGACCAGAGCGGGAAGCTGAGCTCCCACATGTGCTCTGCAGCTGGAGTACCGAGCATTGTTTTTGAAACATTAAACATTCCTTTACTTCTCCATCTCCTTTCTTGGCACGTGGCATGTCAGTGGATAGCTATACCATTCCCCAGATATGATATTTAACAGATTCTAGAGTCTATCCTAATGAATCGGTCCCAGTGTGATACTGGTCCAGCAGCTTGAATCGCTTCCAACTCAAACTTATGCGGCCTCGGAATATGATTAATTGCTTTTCATTGTTACTGTTGTTGGTTTAAACAGACCGTAAAACCTGACATCTGATCTCATACATCAGATGCGTATAAGCTATGACTGCTGATTGGAAATGCCCTTCCACTGCACTTCCTTTCCCTTTGTAGTGCTAGCTAAAGAACACACATTTCTTGATGTTATTGTTAACGCATTGTTGAGCGTCTCTTAAAGACAGAGCTTCAGTAAGTGCCTTCTGCTCTAGGCTCCTTAGTCAAGCCACGAAACTCTACAACACAGCGACGGTGGTGCCAATTAATCATATTTTCTTTACAACCAGTGCCATTATTGCAGGTGAGTTTCGACTTCTTATATACCTTACAATAAACATAGATGAAGTCTCTCTCAGAGTAATGAGAAAATCAAGGACTCTAAGGTTCTAAGGAAGCGGAGAGCCCGTGTCCTCCTAGCCACCACCCTGTGTCTGCCTCGAGGAGAGATTATTCTACTTTGCGTGATTGTCCCTCAGGGCTCTCTGCTGCCTGAGATGGCTCAGTCCCATTTGGAGTCACTCTGATTATTTGCGAGCACTAATCATGAGAAAGTGTTTCCTTGTATGGGCACTGAACTTAGCCTTCCTGGGAATTCAGGCTGCTCGTCTTGGTTCCATTTTCTGGAGTTTTCTCCTTGCCAGCCTTTCTGATAAAGCAGCTGAAGGGTCTCTTTGTATCCCGTCTCTGGGCCAGACATCCCAATTCCATTAACTCTTCCCTTTACCAGAGCGGAAACATTTGAAACAATTTAAAATGCCCTTAGAGAAGTGAATATTGTGGAGCACCAGTTAGCAACATTAAAATGATTACGAGGAAGTATGTAATCTCATGGAAAAAGCGCTTCAGAAATGTTGATTTATTCAGCAAGTATTCGTTGGAGCAAGACACGGATTGTTCCTGTAAGGAGTTTATTCTCCAGGTGAGGAGAGAGGCTTCAGACGGAGAAATCCCCCGTCTCGTTCACCGTGGCGTCTGCGGCGCCTCGACCACGACTGGCACTTAGGACTCTCGAGAAATAGTTGCTGACAGGGTGGCAAGGCTCACACACACACACACACACACACAGCAGGTTAGGGATGTGGCACTGCCACTGCTGTGGCGTGGGTTCCATTCCTGGCCTGAGGACTTCACGTGCCGCGGGTGTGGCCAAAGAACCAACCAAACAAACAAAACCATTATATAAAGATAGCTTGTTTAGTGAAAACTCGACCAAGACTTTGGAACCGGGGGCCAAGAAGAAATCATTGAGACCAGCAAGGAGAGAAGCAAAGGCCATCAGAATAAAGGACACGTGCCGGTTCCCTTCACCCAAAAGGGAAGGCCAGACGAAGGAGACGGGAGAGGGGGCTGGCGGCGAGAGATGGACCTGGGACAGTCCCTTCGGCACCCTCCAGTGCCTGAGTGAGCATGTGGCCAGACCCACAGGGCACTGCCAAGACCGACAGCACAGGGAGCAGCTGGCTGGAAGTGCAGGTGTTGCATCCAAAGCCTGCAGTCCACCCAGGCGCTCCGGTCAGGCTTGCTGACGCCTTAGGTAGGAAATGTCACTAGAGTTTTCTTTTCTTGGCTGTTCCACGGGGACAAATTCTGGAACTGGATAAGGAATTTCTCTTGGCCAAAGTTATGTCAAGTGGTGTTGATTTTACAATAATGATACTTACATTATATAAAACCTACAAATCTTTGTTCTTTAGAAATCAAAAATGTAAGTATGGATGACATGCAAAATTTATTTATTTGTTTGTTTGTTTTTATGGTCATACCCACAGCGTATGGAAGTTCCCAGGCCAGGCATTGAGTCCTAGCTGCAGCTGCGATCTATGCCACTTCATTCAGATTCCTAACCCACTTTGCCACAGTGGGAACTCCACCATGCAAGTATTTTAAAACAAAGCCACAGGATGTTCATTTTAAGGGTAACTACACTTAGGAGTTCCTTAATGAAGTTACCTGCATTGTCACGGCTGTGGCTACAGTTCTACTCTGGGACCAGGAACTTCGAATACCACAGGTGTGGCCAAGAAAAGGGGGGGGGGGTGCTGGGGTTAACTACACTTAGAAAAAATAATATATTAACATAATTTGAAAAACAAAGTATAGCTATGGTAAATATTCTCACCCCTGAAATCAATTTTACCGTCCATTCTTGTTATAGGTATCATATTTTATCAGGAATTCCTTGGTGCAGCTTTTCTCACTGTATTTATATATCTTTTTGGGTGAGTAGATGTCTCAGAGGTGAGGGTATGTGAAATCCTATTACTTTTATGTGAGATTTTTGGCATTATACCCGAGGCATAGAAAACTGGGAAATAATACAAGAAACACTGGTTTCCTGAGTGCCTAAAAGAAACATATTTTTCAACTTCACACCCTACCCAGGGCTCCATGTCTTTGACTTTGTGATTTAAATATCTCTCTGGAGGTTCTGAAACGTTGAGGATTTTTGGGTTCCAGCCAAAGTCAGGGTGAATCCACTGGCTCTGTGGCTACTCTGCCTTTTTGTGCTCTATCAGACCTCTCCACCCTTGGGACACCCTAGGTCAGGTCTCAATCAGAGAACCATGGATGCCTCTGAGATCACCTAGAATAAAAGGCCAAGACGGGAGCAGATCCCTAGCTTTGGACCTAGTGACATCAGGTCGGTACCGTCCCTGTCCTGTGTCTGGGTGTCCAGCTTTAACCCTCTCTGGAGATTTGGGGGGCACTCACCGCTTGGCATTCTGGTAAACAGCGAGCAGAACCTTGACAGAGTCTCGCCAGCGTGTGGGATCTTCTGTTGGTTCCAACTGGCACACTGTTCAGGCTTCAGTGCTTCTTGATGTGGTACTCTGCATGACCATTGTTATGCAAACTTAAGCCCGGACTATTTTCAGTGTAGAAAAACCATCTATCTTGAAAATTCAATTTCATAAGATTTTTGGGCGAGGCTAGACTTCTGGGGTCTGGAAACTATGACTCGTCCTATGGCCAAGGACAACGAAATATCTTAGGAAATTAAAGAATAAATTATTTTTTTGCTTGTGTTGCATGCCAGTAATGGGTCTAGGCATGCATGGATAGAAAATGAGACCTAGTGTCTACCCAAAGGGTTTAGAGCCTGAATTAGCCTCCAGATGGTAAAAACCTGGGGCAGAGATGGATTGGAAGCTGCCCAGGTCTTGGTTCTGGGGACAGATATTATTGGCTGCAGCAATTAAGGCAAGTTCTAGGCAGCTTACCATGAGAAACAGAAAGAACAAAACCAATGGAATTTGTGTCATCATGTAGAATATGGAATTCAGTTATTTAATACCATGAGTCGTTTCAGTGATCTTGTGTTCTTTATTAACATTATTCTTACAGGTGTTTTCTGTCATTCCTTGGTGTGTTTTTGGTGACCAGAAATCGAGAAAAGGAACATCTGCCACAATCTTACATTGATTTTGGAAACGTTCCTGGTAAAACTGTATATTTCTTCATTTACAATAGAAAATTTTATCCTTAGAAATTAATCATGATTTAGAGAGTTCCGTTAATAGAAAACGTAATTCTTATCCTCAGAGAAATGTACATTTATTCATGAAACCAGAGGTGATATTTTAACCATAAATGTTAACTCTCATTTATTTGAATGTGGGTTTTGCGCAGAACACTGGGGATAGGAAAGAACTGACGCTATTTTCTTGATCTGTGTGATGTTGCAAATACCCTTGCTAGGTTTCCTTAAATTGGAAAAGGGTAAGCAAAACAGCGGGACTGGCTGCCAGCAGCAGACCCTTGGAGCCTTTGCGGGAATATCTAAAGACGGCAGGTTAGGCTGCCAAGAAACATCATTCCTTGGGAAGCGTGAGGCGGCCCGAGAACTGTGGGGCCACCTGAACATGACCGTGTTCACGGTCCTCTGAACATGAAGAGCTTCTTGCCCTCCTCCTCGCCTCATTCATCCTGAGCACGCGTCGTCTCCCCAGCGCCCCACTCTCAGTCGTGCAGACGACAGAAGCAGTGTCCCGAACAAAGGCGGTGGGCTGCTGGGTCCTCACCCGCTCACAGCCCCCAGCGGTCTCTGGCTTTGCTAGGATTTGGGGTGACCTGGAGGTTTCTAGACAAGGCATAGCCATGTTCTCACAGTTTCCTGCACCCTTCTCTTAGGACCAGGCCGTTGAAGCAGAAACCAGGAGTTCCCATCATGGAACCATGAGGCTGCGGGTTCGATCCCTGGCCTCGCTCAGTGGTTTAAGGATCCGGCGTTGCCGTGAGCTGTGGTGTAGGTTGCAGACGCGGCTCGGATCCCGCGTTGCTGTGGCTGTGGCGAAGGCCAGCGGCTACAGCTCCTGTTAGACCCCTAGCCTGGGAACCTCCATATGCCGTGGGTGCAGCCCTAAAAGGACAAAAGACTGAAAAAAAAAAAAAGGGGGTGAAGCAGAAACCATCAAAGCCTCGTCCCTACAACTGAGAAAAACGTGACCTTATGAGTTCTATGTTCTTCTCCCCATTCGAGCCATCTTATCGGCTAAGAGTGTTCAGTGCAAGAATTGGCGTTTGAGGCAGCGGTGTGCGTTGAGATGCCTTATGTGGTTAGGGGCGCTTTGAAGCCAATGAAGTTTACTTAGATTTCAGTCTAGTTTGCATTTCGCCCAGCCTCATACCTGGGATCAGTAACAGCTTCAGCAGCCCCGGTGAAAGACGGTTTTCCTCTGTTGTTTTACGCATTAGACTAAACACGGAAAAGGAGGCAGAACACCAGGGAGGGAGGTCTGGAGATGGGCACGTCTGATCTGTTAATCTCCTGGCCCACCCAGCCTGATTCCTGTGCCCGGCGTGGTAGATCCGGGTCGGGAGACCACGCAGTCCTGGGGTCAGCCTTGATCAGTCCTCAAGGGACATGGGGCTCCGAGAGCCTTTCTTCCTTGGTGTTCGTCTCTTCTATTTAGAGGCTGACCACACAGTATTTTAAAAAGGAGAATAAAATGTGGCCTAGATAGAGGAGAAATTATTACGACTTCTTCTTCTGTAAAGGGCTCAAAAGATTCTTTGTGATTATGTATCTCCGCAGGGAAACAAATGCTGGACAAAATACAACCAGATCCAAATGGCTTATCCTGTGGAACGTTGCCTGATGGAAGTGACTCCACAAAGAGCCCGAGTGGAGAGAAGAAAGAGGTCTGAAATGCCGAGGGGGATGGCTGCCGGCCTGTTATTTGATACCCCCTTTTAAAACGTTGCACATGTTCCATTTGTGTCAGCGGCTATTTCACGCCGGCATGTGCGCGCTTTACTCTCGGCCCTTTACCCCGCTTCCATGTCTGCGGACGATCGGGGCCTTCCTAAGCTTTGACAGTCTAATGTTTTCATGGAATGTAATTTGAAGTGTTCCCCGCACCCGGGACCTCTCCCTCGTGATCATTTCACTGGCTAGATCTTAATTAGAGCCTGGCTGCCCAAGCAGGAATGTCACACAGAAATGTGCATCCACGATTTGGCTACAGAACACATAGGTTGCTTTTCCTACACGGCTTGCCGTGTCACTTGCTCTGCTTTAAAGAGACACGTTAGCCCGCAAAGCAGAGGTCTGAGAGCATTCTTTTTTCCTAAGACGTCCTTTATGGACCTCCCCACAAAGATTTCACCTTTCTGTTCCCGAATTAGAGTGGTGAATTGTCTTTTCTGAAAACTAACCCTATTGTAAACATCCTTTGAGAATTAACGTTGTCTTTGAAGTTAGAATTTATAACCCATTCTGTCTGTGACAGGGTATACTAAAGCCAAGAGACCTTGGTTGGTGGACTTTTTAAGTTTAACAAAGGAAAATTTTAAGAATTAGTGGCGTTCCCGCTGTGGCGCAGCGGAAACAAATCCGACTAGTATCCCTGAGGATGCGGGTGCGATCCCTGGCCTCACTCAGTGGGCCAGGGATCTGGTGTTGCTGTGAGCTCTGGTATAGCTCACAGACATGACTTGGATCCCGCGTTGCTGTGGCTGTGGTGTAGGCCAGCAGCTGTAGCTCCAATTTGACCCCTAGCCTGGGAACCTCCATATGCCACGGGTGTGGCCCTAAAAAGCAAAAAAAAAAGAGAGAATTAGTACTGGAGTTCCTGTTGTTGCTCAGCAAAATTAAGAACCCCACTAGTATCCATGAGGCTGCAGGTTCGATCCCTGGCCTCACTCAGTGGGTTAAGGATCCGGGACTGCCACAAACTGCAGCGTAGGTCACAGATGCAGCTCGGATCTGGCATTCCTATGGCTGTGGCATAGGCCCGCAGCTGCAGCTCCAATTCGACCTTAGCCTGGGAACTTCCATATGCCTCGGGTGCAGCCCTGAAAAAAAAAAAGGAAACAAATCAGTACCAACTTGGAGTTCCCACTGTGGTGTAGCGGGTTAAGGACATGGCATTGCTGTAGCTGAGGCATAGATCAAAGCTGTGGCTCAGATTCGATCCCTGGCCCAGGAACTTCCATATATCGCAGGTGTGGCCAAAAAAAAAGAGTCGGTGCCAAATTTTTAATAAAAATGTAGGATGGTGACGTTTTCTTCAGCTATGTGATCCTGTTGTACCTGAACTGAAACAGGAGAAACTTCATTTCTGATGCCTTTGTTTAGATCTTATAATTTATCAAGTGGGTTTTTTTTTTTTTTTTGTCTTTTTGCGTTTATCTAGAGCCGTACCCGCGACATATGGAGGTTCCCAGGCTAGGGGTCTAACAGGAGCTGTAGCCGCCGGCCTTCGCCACAGCCACAGCAACGCGGGATCCGAGCCGCGTCTGCAACCTACACCACAGCTCACGGCAACGCCGGATCCTTAACCCACTGAGCAAGGCCAGGGATCGAACCCACAACCTCATGGTTCCTAGTCGGATTCGTTAACCACTGAGCCACAACGGGAACGCCTATCAAATGGGTTTTTATGTTTTAACCTTCAACATAAGTCTCAAAAATCATATTTAAATTCCTAGTGATATTTTCACTTACGCACTGTTTTTCCCAAATCATTACTTCCAGCTTTCGAATAAAATAAAATTCTTCTATTCTTCTATATAAAAGAACAGTTCTGACTAGAGAACTGAATTTCAGCCATTTGAAGCTGAGAACACGGCCAGGTGGTCCAACCTCAGTCTAGGGCGGAAGCCCAGGTGTTCCTGCATCCTGAATGGCTCTTCTGTTGCCACAAGCACGTACCTAAGAAGCTGCGTTTGCAGCTAGAGTGCATAACCATATCTGTTATTATTCGTGATCTCCTAATATGTAAGTGAGAAGAAAAGAGCAAGCCTTCATTATAACCGACATCAAATAATAAGCGCCAGTCTTTAAGGACATTTCAGAACCTTCAGATCACTTCTGACATGAAGGTCCAATATTACTCCAGCCAACTATCTTGCATTTGTTTGGTTATTTTAACTCAGAGCTGTTGAAACTGTAACATTAACTGCTTCAGGCCTCTTAGCTCTGTTCTTTGTCGTGACCTGCACTCCCTGACCAGATCAACCAAACCTGGCCACAAAGGCAAGATTCGAATCCATCACCAGTGTATGAACCTGGAGCCCATGTCTGGCTTTTGAACTCCTAGTAACAATTCTTGCCCTTGTGGAAAGTGTCCCATTAATTCGAATAACATAGTCATATAATTTATAGCATGTTTTACTGAATTGGTCCAACATGTTGGCACGGGAAGTCTCAGTGAAAATGTGTCTGGTGTCTTAAACTGCAGATTTCTGGTGACTCTTGAAACTGTTTTCAAAGATTTGGAAAATAATTAGAAGCGTTTTCCTTGAAGTAGGGCTATATTTATAGCTACAGCACGTGGTTTTGTGCATCGTAGACTTTTGCACAGACACAAGCATAATGCCAACACTTTAGTGGTCGCCAACATTTGCATCTTTTAAAAGCTGTAAGAAATGACATTGACTTATGCACATTTACGCAACTCAGCAAGGCTTTACAAGTCCAGGTAACTTATAAAAAATATTCAGACCTAATTTCACTTTCCGTATTTTGTCTCCAAAGTGAGGTGAATAGGAGTTCTATGTGTACCAGCTTGTAAAGATTTTTTAAATTACGCGATGCATGACAACAACCAAACCCAACCCAAGTCCTTCTCTTGGCATTGTGAGTTGGGGACCCTTAGCCAACACTTGGCTCATCTGACTGTCTAGACCAGGGGTCTGCAAACTTTTCCTGTAACGACACAGAGAGTAAACATTTGGGGGTTTGTTGGCCATACGGTGTCTGTTGCAACCACTCGAGTCTGCCCTTGGTAGCTTGAAAGCAGCCGTAGATAATATATAAACAAGTAAGCATGGCTGATGCCAGTTAAATGTTATTTGCAGAAGCAGGTGGCCAGCCGTGGTCTAGACTCCTGTGCCCTTTCTGTGCAGCTTCTTTCTTATTCCTGGGGCATTTGAAAATTTAAAACACAATCTGGATACCATGTGAGTGCTGGCCATGTGTTGAGACTTCCATGAAGATCTTGGTGCTTGGGTAAGATACAAACGGAAGCAATGAGCGTATTATTGGTGCTCAGGTTTCCCTCCCTTGAAGGCAGTGGTTCTTTTGTGAGCACCGCTAACTGTATTGCGAGAACCTCTCTGATCCCACACTTCAAGTGGATAATTGCTTCCAAACTCTGTAGCAGTTACCTCTCATGTAGTAGATTAAGGCAGAGGTCCTTACCATCTGCAGTCCCACTTTCATCACCAAAATCACCTGAAAAAAATTACACTAAAAATTTTTTTCAGTCAGTGACTCCGAATATAATTTTCAACCTCCTCCCTCCCCACCGCCAGCTCTCCCCCACAAGGTCCCGGAGAGTCTGTGTTGTGGCCGAGAAACAAAGGGAAAAAGCAGATTTCATAGACGAGTACAATTTTGGTGGTGCTCTTGAAGTGTAATGGTGATAATGTGTAAGCCTGGCTCCAGAAGAAGCAGGTGCAACAGCGGACGTGACTCACGTGGGTAGAAGCATTGAGCCAAAATCTTAAAGCCAGGAACCTTCTTTATGCTCCTCGTTTCAAAGCACATGGCTTATTCAGGAGTGACGGCTGTACACACTCAGCCACGAGGAAGGCCGCCTCCTGCTTGCCCGTTTAGTTGTGATATTACGGACATAAATATAACCAGTTCATAAAATGAACCTTCCCAACACCCTTCCAGACTGCTTCACTTAAATTCCAGGGCTGGTTATCGAGCAGTCCTTGAACTAGGCAATTGCAAACCTGATGCACATGTCTGGCGCTAGCCAATACGGGTGCTTTAGAGAGACTGCTAAACGCCGCAGAGTCTGAACTTCCAGAACGAGCTCAGAATTGAACCCAGCGCAACTGTGTGGGGAATTTAGAAGCTGCTTCTAATCGTTAGACTCATCTACGGTCTGGCTCTTATTATGGCCGCCTTGAAGTAAAAAAATAAAGTAAAATTCCACGTACACACAGTCTCCGTGCAAATATAGACCAGTCTTGAGCTATTAAGAGTAGTGTTTTAGCAATTGTGGTAAATGCACGGAAGAGCCTTCCCACCCAGGAATTCTTGAGTCTGTCCCCTTTCTCGCCAGCCTCGGGGTACCACACAACAAGCTGTCCTGTGCCAGGAGAGCAAATCAGTTACAGGAGCCGTGGCCCATCCAAGGAAACTTTTTTTTTTTTTCTAGAAAGGGAGGAAACTCTGCCTTCAGTGTTGCTCTTCTTTTGAGAGTTAGTGAGTCCCAACCACAAAGTAAAAGAGACCATCGATCTCAGTATCAAATAAAGAACGTGTTTCGGGGTGCCCCCAGCCGGGCCCGATGCCCCCAGAGTTTCACGGAGTTCCAGGCAAGATGCAAGATAGTCTCCGTGTTCCAGGAGACAATCTGCTTCCCAGGGAGCTGGCAAGTGCGTGACAGCGAAGGGGCCATCCGTTCCTGATGGACCAGCACGCGGGGACCAAAGCCGCTTTGCACATGGGAGCTGCTGCTCTCCAGACGCGAGCCGATGCTTCCAGCACGCACGCATCCCGCCGCTGGAGCCTCTTCCTTCGTGCTTCTAATTTGAAGACCAGCCTCAGCAGTTTTCGGAGGCCTGGGCTCCACTCCTTCTGTCCACAACACCTCACCTAAACCTTCTTAAACACAAACGAGGGAGTGAATCCGTTCGAGAACCCCTGAGCCAGAGACTGGAAGCTTGCGTCGTTGGCCTGGGGACGGACACCCAATTAGCATATGCCTCAAACAGCAAACAGGCATTAATGCACTCACGCGTGATTGATTACCCACTCTTTTCAATGTCACATGTTTAAAGTTATTAAAAGCAAGTTAGACATGAAGCCCAGCTCTTCGGGGACTTACTGTCTGGTCAGAGAACCAACAGCTTTCACCCATTAAGCCCTCACTGCGTTGTCTTGTAATCCTGCCCTTCATTTAGTCCTTATAATTTCTCTTTCAGGGATGTCACTATTCCTACTTTACAGACTACAAGGCCGGAGCCAGAGGCGGGGCAGGGACTCGGCTAAGAACAGAGAGGGAGCCTAGAGCACAAAATGTAAGGAAGCTCACGGAACTCTCACGCTTCAGGGCAGAGAGAGGGCCCGCCCTGCCCTTGCAGGCCCTGAAGGCGGGGGCTCCCTGGAAATGGGTGCCCCGGCCGCCTCACCGTGTCCTGGCCCTGGCCAGAGGAGTTCCGTCACTTGACAAGTGCCATTCAGCTGGCTGGTGGAGAGCTGAGATTGCAACCCAGGACAGCTCTGCAATCCACACTCTGGCTACTAGTACCAGAGTATTCAAACCGCATGATGGGACATCAGAGTGCCTTAAGAGTCTTGAATAAAGGGCAGAAGTCGTGAATAAAGGGAGCTCAGAAGGGGAAGTGTCACTTTGGGGTGGGTGACAGTCTTCAAGGGAATTAGGGCCTATATGAGCTAAATGACCCCCCCCCCCAAAAAAAAAGGTACATCTGCCTCCTAACTCCCAGAACCTTGGAATGGGACCTCGTTTGGGAAAATGGTCTTTGTAGATGTAACCAAGACTCTTGAGATGCTGGCGTCCCGGATGGTCCCTAAATCTAAAGATAAAGATCCTTATAAGAAACAGATGGAGTTCTTGTTGTGGCTCAGCGTGTTAAATATCTGACATAGTGTCCATGAGGTTGCAGGTTTGATCCCTGGCCTCGCTCAGTGGGTTAAGGATCCAGTGTTGCCGTGAGTTGTGGTGTAGGTCGCAGACGCGGCTCGGATCCCACGTTGCTGTGGCTGTGGCACAGACTGGCAGCCGCAGCTCCCATTCCACCCCTAGCCGGGAACTTCCACTTGCAGCACATGCAGCAGTAAAAAAAAAAAACCACTCACAGAGACCACCACTTAAAGACAGAGACAGTAAGCCAAGGAACGCCTGGAGCCTCCAGAAACTGGAAGGGGTGAGGGAAAAAATCTCCCCTGGAGCCTCTGAAGGGAGTGCAGCCTATGGACACCTGCTGTTCTCTCTGCTGGGCTAATTCCTGAAAGTTCTCTAAGTCTCTGCTCAAATGTTACTTCCCCCTTCAGGAGGCCTACTCTGACCGCCTTCTTTAATATTGCAACCCATTCCCCTTCACCCAGCATTCTCAGCTCCCATCACCTCTTTCTCTTCCTACATAGCTTACCTCCTAAAATACCGTCTAATATATGCATTTATCATGTTCGCAGAGTTCCTGTCTGGCTCAGTGGTAACGAACCCCGACTAGGGGTTTATTGTCTGTCTCTCCACCCCCACCTGCCACAATGTGAGCCCCTCAAGAACAGGGAGCTGTGGAATTCCCATCGTGGCACGGTGGTTAATGAATCCGACTAGAAACCATGAGGCTGCAGGTTCGATCCCTGGCCTTGCTCAGCGGGTTAACGATCTGGTGTTGCTGTGAGCTGTGGTGTAGGTTGCAGATGTGGCTCGGATCCCGTTGCTGTGGCTGTGGTGTAGGCTGGCAGCTATAGCTCTTATTTGACCCCTAGCCTGGGAACCTTCATGTGCTGCGGGTGCGGCCCTAAAAAACAGGGAGCTGTGTCTGTCAGGCTCACAGGTACCCCCGTGTGCCTGGTATGTGGTAGATGCTCGATAAATATTTGTTACATAAATGAATCTCTGTGTTCTGCATACACGGGGCTATGACAGTCACTAGCTTTCCAAATCATGCTTTTTTTTTCCCCCCCAAGCATAACTGCCTGGTTTCTTGGCTGCTCATCCCTGTGCTGCCATGGAAACCGACAGCCCAGGGACAAGTTGCTTCTCATGGAGTCGGGCAACGTGTATCACCCACCCACACACACACAACCCACAGATGTGCACCCACCCCCTCCTGGGGCATGGCCGCACTGGCCAGTCATCTGGGAGCATCCAGGATGACGGTGGGACCAGCACCCCTGCCAGCTCCACAGACAGCCTTGAGATTCCCCTGGAGGGGGGGCCCTGTGCTGGGAGTCGTGAGGTTCCCTGAAGGCCCGGCCCTTGGCTGAGGTGTGCCCACGCAGATCGCACACTCCAAACGCTCCAAACGCAGCTACAACGGACGAGGCACTTTACGGCTACTTCTTCCAAACCTCAGACATTGCAAGGTACCACTTATTCCCGCTGTCACAGACGAGGGGGGCTACGGCTCGGGGCGTCTAAACAGCCTCGCTTTAGGCTGCAGAACGAGTCAGTGGTAGGTATGTATGCTTGAGTCCAAGCATCAAAGCTTGCAGCCTTTTCACACTCCCAGCTTCTCCCGCAGGAACGCAGGATGCGTTCGAACGCTGCCTTTGTCTTCATCCGGATGCCGGCGGAAGGGGGCAGAGACCGGAAAGAGGCACAGAAACCCCAGAGCGCATCACAGGCTCTCACGCGGCTCCACGTGGCCTGGGGAACATTGTCTCACCCGAGCAGTGTTCCGAAGGAAGCAGAGCTCTCTCTGGAGGTCTTTAAAAAATAACCACGAATAAAAAAGATCATTCCTCCTCTGGAATGACGTAGGTGTGGTCGCGCCTTTTAAAAGCAGGGATTAGTTGACCCCTGATCGTCCCCTTTAGCTTTATAACTGTGATGAACTGGACAGGGGGACGCACTGCTCGGAACATTACTAAGTCTGTTTTTAATAACATCGCCACCCCAGGACCAAACTCTGACCCATCGCTGCAATAAAGGTCCATCATCGCTGGGGAGCGAGTGCTGCGTGGTGGAGGGCGGAGGCGGGAGAGTGGGTTCGGTCTGTTTGTTCTCCGGGATGGGCTTGATGAGTCATAGACCAGCTCAGGGAAGGGTGGACGGCTCGAAGATTTATCTCAGATGAGGTCCGAGGAATAAAGAAGAAAACAACGGCAAGGAGACCAGACCCACAAGGATAAGAGCCTGGCTTGACAATCGCTTAGGGAAGGGACACGGAGACCAGGCTGTCACTGGCATTCACACAAGGTGTATATAATGTGCACATTACAGGCATACAAAGCGAGGAGTTCCTGTTGTGGCTCGGCAGGTTAAGAACCCGACTAGTGTCCATAAGGATCCAGGTTTGATCTCTGGCCTCACTCCGTGTGTTAAGGATCCAGCATTGCCATAAGCTGCTGGGTAGGTTACAGATGTGGCTTGGATCCAGCGTGGCTGTGGCTGTGGTGTAGGCTGGCAGCTACAGTTCCCATTCCACCCCTAGCCTGGGAACCTCCATGTGCCACAGGTATGGCTCTAAGGGGGAAAAAAAAAAAAAGGCATACAAAGAAAACACTCAGTGTGTCTAGGATTATTCAATAAATTTGCCTCCATCTATATATGCAGAAGCCACCTCTCACCTATTACGTGACTCTAAGATCTAAACATTAAATTGAAAGCCCACCAGGTGCTGAAGAAACAAGAAGGACCTAGAAAGGAGGACAGGCCCCATCAGCCAGCCAGGCAGGGGACATGCGGCATGACCAGAGGAGAAGTGGGGGGACAGGATCTCGGAGGAAGGGAACCCTGGTGGCTCGGTATGAAATCCTGGGACATCTGGCCGGGCGACCCGGGTCCTCGGCTCCAGATGCTCGCACCTCAGTCCTGCCCTGACCGCTGCTCCACCTAGAACATTCCGCTCCTTGGAATCACGTGACAGCTCCTCACCGCCTTCCTGACTCGCAGACTAAAACTGCAGCCACCTCCCGACTGGCGCCCCTCTTCTTTCATTTCCCTCACAGAACCTCTTGCTACCAAACACTCAACGGAATGTCTTTGACTTATTTTGATTATTGTCCATTTCCCCAACCAAAGGTAGGTTCCCTGAGGGCAAGGACGAATCTGTTTGGTTCCTGCCAGCGTGCCAGAGCTGACCCCACACCCAGCAGGTTTTCGTTTTCGTCTGGGGCAGGGGGAGTGGTTTTAATTTATTCTTCAGTTTTTTATTAAAGTATAATTGATTTACAATGTGCCAGTTTCTGCTGTACAGCAGTGACCCCATACACACACACACACACACACACACACGCATTTTCTTGTATTATCTTCCATCATGTTCTTTCCCAGGAGAATGGACACAGTTCCCTGTGCTGTACAGCAGGACCTCATTGCCTGTCTATTCTAGATGCAGTCATTTGCGTCTACTAACCCCACACTCCCAGTCCCTCCCCGCCCCCTCCCCAGGCAACCACAAGTCTGTTCTCTAGGACACGTCATTGTTGAATGAATGAATGAACGATGAACATAAGAGAGAAATGTCACGCAGTCCCTGCTCCCAAGGCCCTGGCTGTCTAGTCGAGTAGGTTGTTTTGCTTAGAACAACTTTGGAGCAACACAGGTTCATTGCTCTTGTCAGATGTTTTAAAATGTGTCCGCATTTGCAGCCCTGCCCTCCAGACCCCAAGCAGGAAATCCCACTGATCTCAGTCTTTTATTCTGAAACACGCATGGCCAAGACTCTAAGGGACTCAGGGGGAATGTCATCGGCTGCCTCGTCGTCCTCACCCAAAGCAGACAGCAGGGTCCTCACCCGAAGCACACAGCGGGAGGCCCGGGGCGGAGTGCCAACAGCAGGCAGAGCCCGGTGCCAGCGGTGCTGAGCGCTGGGGCAGCCACAAAGGGACGCTGGCGACGCACAGGTGTGGGGAGCCAGAGCAACAGCAAGCCTGTGAAGAGGGGGCTGGCGGTAGGGCCACAATGTGGAGCACGCGTGGCAGGAACGTGACTTTAAAATGCTCCCAGCCACACGGCATCAGCCTCACCCTTGGAGTTGGCAGCTCAGGTCTAGAAAGAGTCTTGATGTCTGAAATTCTACCATTTGTGTCCTGTGTGTATGTAGTTAGCTAACACTGCATAACCAATCACTCTAGAACTTACAGACTTCAACAGCAATAGCCACTGATTATCCCTCAGCATTTCTGTGAGTCAGGAATCTAGGAGTGGTTTGACTGGACATTTCCGGCTCAGAGTCTCTCACGAAGTTACAGTGGGTTCCAGTTAAGGCCGCGGCTCCCTGAAAGCTTGCCTGGGACTGGAGGCTCCCGCTGCCTTCTCATCAGTAGGGATGGAGCAGGCGCAGGTGGTCGTA
>PVHT020000229.1:7195347-7208570 GCA_004024745.2 Catagonus wagneri | reverse complement strand
TTTTAGTTTCCACATGTAAGCGGTAGCATTGGGTGTTGCTGTCTAATTGTCTGACTGGTTTCATTTCGCATGATAATTTCTAGGTCCATCCATGTTGCTATAAATGTTGGTAATTCGTTCCTTTTAATGGCTCACTAATATTCCATCCTGTGTATGTACCAGATCTTCCCTATCCACTCCTCTGTCGATGGGCATTTAGGTTGTTTCCATGACCTGGCTACTGCATAGAGTGCTGCAATGAACACTGGAGTACATGTGTCTTTTTGAGTCATGGTTTTCTCTGGATAGATGCCCAGGCATAGGATTGCTGGATCAAATGGTAATTCTATTTTGAGTTTTCTGAGGAATCTGCAGACTGTTTTCCACAGTGGTTGCACCAATTTTCATTCCCACCAACAGTGTAATAGGGATCCTTTTTCTCCACACCCTCTCCAGAACTTATTGTTTGTAGACTTTTTGATGATGGCCATTCTGGCTGATGTAAGGTGGTACCTCATAGTGGTTTTGATTTGCATTTCTCTAATGAGGAGCGATGTGGAACATCTTTTCATGTGTTTATTTGCCATCTGCATGTCTTCTTTGGAGAACTGTCTGCCTAGATCCTCTGCCCATTTTTTGATGGGGTTGTTTGTTTCTTTGGTATTGAGCTGTAGGAGGTGTTTGTAAATTTTGGAGATTAATCCCTTGTCAGTTGATTCATTTGCAAATATTTTCTCCCATTCTGTTGGCTGTCTTTTCATTTTGTTTAGGGTTTCCTTTGCTGTACAGAAACTTTGAAGTTTGATTAAATCCCATTTGTTTATTTCTCTTTTGATTGTCCTTACTCTGACACATGGATCTGAGAAGATGTTGCTATCATTTATGTCAGAGAGTGTTTGGCCTATGTTTTCCTCTAGGAGTTTTATAGTATCTGGTCTTATATCTAGATATTTAATCCATTTTGAGTTTATTTTTGTTTATGGTGTTAGAAAGTGTTCTAGTTTCATTTTTTTACATGTGGCTGACCAGTTTTCCCAGCACCACTTATTGAAGAGGTTGTCTTTTGTCCAATGTATATTCTTGCCTCCTTGTCATAGATTAGTTGACTATAGATGCGTGGATTTAATTCTGGGCTTTCTATCAGGATGGGGGTTGAACTTACTGGGGATCATGTGGATGGGATTCATTTTTCTAGTTGAGAGCTTTTAAAGTTGTTTCTTCTCTAAGGTCCTCTTTAAAAACTCATGGGGCCTTTTCAAACTAGGATCTTGGGAGTAGACTCTGCCCCTAAAGAGGAAATATTAATTGACCCGAGTTAGGAGGCGTTGACTCAAACTCCCCCATCCTAGTGGCACACACACACCTGACTGAATTGTGTTTTAGTTCTGATGTTTTTCCAGAGCAGGCCGTTTTCTCGTGAGGTCTTGGCACCACCTACTGGCTTATCAGCCCATTACAACATATACTGGGGATAAACGGGATTGCAGTTTGTTTTGTTTTGTTTGTCTTTTTAGGGCCACACTCACGGCATATGGAAGTCCCCAGGCTAGAGGCCGGCCTTCGCCACAGCCACAGCAACGCGGGATCCAAGCCGCGTCTGCAACCTACACCACACGCATCTCACGGCAACGCCAGATCCTTAACCCACTGAGCTAGACCAGGGATCGAACACACAACCTCATGGTTCCCAGTCGGATTAGTTTCTGCTGCGCCACGATGGGAACTCCAGGATTGTAATTTAACACCAACACCCTCTTTGATTACGGCATCGATTCAACAAAAATATATTAAATACAAGGTGGGAGTAGGGATTGTTCCAGAACCTGAGGCGCAACAGCAACCTGATAAGACCTGGTCGCCCCTTCATGAGACTCCCAGCCTAATGGAGTACACAACAAACAAGCAGACAAAAGGATGATAGGAGTTCCCCGGTGGCTCAGCAAGTATTGTCACTGCTGTGGCTGGGGGCACGGCTGTGGTGCGGGTTCAGTCCCTGGCCCGGGAACCTCCATATGCAGCAGGTACAGCCAAAAAAAAAAAAAAAAAATCTTTGTACCTTGCGATGTCATCAGAAAATAAACCCATTATGTGATAGAAAATAACACAGGCAGGAGAAGGCCTCGCTTGAGCGATGACGCTCAGCAGGATGAGCTGAGAGGGAACAGGGGGCAGAAAGCCTGGCGGGAGGGGCGAGAACGTTCCATGAAGGCAACACACAGCACATGCCAAGGCCTGGCGGCATGAAGAGCCTGGCTGTTCAAGGAACCTAAAAACCAGTGTGTTCGGTGCAAAGTGAGGAGGCCAAGGAGGATGCAGTGAGGCTGGGAGAGGCCCTGGGAGCGGTCGGCGTTTGTAAGCATTTTCCTAAGTGAAAACACGCAGAGGGTTACAGTGGCTTCTGAAAAGGACAGCACCTGGTTGAATCTTAATTTTTAAAAAGGGGGCTGGGAGTTCCCGTCATGGCTCAGTGGTAATGAACCCAACTAGTATCCCCGAGGACGCAGGTTCAAGCCCTGGCCTCACTCAGTGGGTTAAGGACCCGGCGTTTCCGTGAGCTGAGGTGTAGGTCGCAGACTCGGTTTGGACCCCGAGTGGCTGTGGCTGTGGTGTAAACCAGCAGCTGTAGCTCCGATTAGACCCCTAGCCTGGGAACCTCCATATGCTGCGGGTGTGCCCCTAAAAAGACAAAAAGACAAAAAAATAAAATAAAATTTAAAAGGGGGCTAAGGAAAATGCCATCTTGTGAACTTGGCCATTGGCTCAGATGTGGTGGGACCCCATCCTGGGGTGTCAGTGACAGCTATGTGCTTTGCTCAGGCCAGCCTCCTGCCCTGCGTGTTTCCTCACAGCCGATAAGCTTGTGTGTCCTTGGCTAATGGCGTCGAGCCTCATAGAAAAGTCTAGAATGGTGATTCTCATGCCCAGCGGCAAGTCACCTGGAGCTCAGAAGGGTCCCAAGGGCAGGCCACACCCCTGACTCATTAAATCGCATCCCAAGGGCAGGCCACACCCCTGACTCATTAAATCGCATCCCGGGGATGGGCCCAGGAGCCAGGGCTTTGAAAGCTCCCAGGAGATTTCAGTGCGCAGCCAAGACTGAGAACAGCTGACCTAGAAGGCTTTGGTTTTCCCAAGGGAAAAACCAAAGATGACCTCATTTTATACTCCTAAATAGTGAAGGTTACACAAGGAGGCAGGCTGTTTCCTTCTGCGAGAGCCAGCCTCTTCTCTGGAGGAAGCCCGCACCCTGCTCCCCTGGCTCCCGCCCGGCTGCCTCACTGATCAGCAGACCTGTGAGCTGAGCCCGCTAAAGGCACAGGAGTTGAAAGGTTTCGCAGTCGAGCAAAGGCTCGCGAGCCCGTGGAGCATGTAGCCAAACTCTGTGAGGGGGATTTGCAGCAAAGGAAGGGCTGATTTGCAGGTGCCAAGCAAGGCGTGGGAGACAAGTCTCAGATCCACTCTGACTTGGTCTCCGAGTTAGGGGTGTTTCTAAAGCGGAAGATCAGAGAAGCTGGGATTCGTCATTGTCTGGTGACATTACTGTGACATGTCTTTTTTTTGTCTTTTTGCCTTTATGTAGAGCCGCACCCGCGGCATGTGGAGGTTCCCAGGCGACATGTCTTAATCGCAGTTTCCCGGGGCTCAGGATGTGGTTTAGGATTCTCTGACCAGGGGGGTCCATGGCTTGGGGTCCTGCCAGCTCATCCTGAACTGGAGACACAACCTAAGTCTGTATAATAGCGATGTTATCAGTTATCAACAGCAGTTTTAGTTAATTATCTGACTCTGATGAGTGTTCAGTGAGCACAGGGTTGAGGTCAGAGGGGTCAAGCGAGAGAATAAAGTTTGGGGTAAAGAGAGTAACTATAAACTTGCTAAGGGAACTGGAGTTTCCGTTGTGGCCAGCGGAAGCGAATCTGACTAGGAACCATGAGGTTGCGGGTTCGATCCCTGGCCTCGCTCAGTGGATTAAGGATCTGGCGTTGCCGTGAGCTGTGGTGTAGGTTGCAGACGCGGCTCAGATTTGGCATTGCTGTGGCTGTGGTGTAGACTGGCAGCTGTAGCTCCAATTAGACCCCTAGCCTGGGAACCTACATAAATTGCAGGTGCAGCCCTAAAAAACCAAATAATAATAATAACAATAATAATAATAAACTTGGTAAGGAAACCCAGCTTTAGGAGGGGCCGGCTTCAGTGTCCACCACCTCACGACTCATTCTCATTTTCCCACAGTGCAGGGCTCCGTCCGGACTGTGCTCAAGGAACCCCAGCCACAGAACTCAACCCGAGTGACACATCAGAACAGCCCCGGAGCTTGTAAGAAATGCCGAGGCTTGGACCGAACCTGCAACTGCTTTCCAGAAGAGGCCCGGGCTACCAGGTGGTCCTAACGTGCGGTCAGGAGCAAAAGCCACTGCTGCCAAAGACAAGGCGGCACCTGTGGTCCTTTACAGCCTGGGGCCGCCAGCATGGCTGTGTGACTGAGTCACTGCTGCTGCTGCTCCGAGCGACCCCCAGTTGCTCTGTTACCTCCCGTCACCAGCTAAGCATCCCAGGCCCGGCCCCAGCTCTCGCACTCCCATGGCCTCAGACTGGCTGCTGCAAGCAGGCCCGGTGAGGCCCACCCAGCCACCAACCGCACACCTTGTCTCCCACTGGCTCGGGTGAAAGAACTCACCTGGGCACGTGACAACCAAGACAGTGATGTGACACGAGACACAAAGGGCTGGCTGCCTGCTGACTTCCGAATAACAGGAGGGTGAACACCATGATCAAGCTAAGGAACTAGCAACATGAACGTACGTGGCACCTGTCCCGTGTGGGTTTTTATACATCGTGTATGGCTGACGCCGCCTTCCTTAAAGGACAACTGCCAACACGCGCCTCAAGCCTCAAAGGATATAAGGTAAGAGTGGGGACATATGGGTGGTAAAAATCCAGGTGACTTCAGTTTTGTTATTGGTGTTGCTTATCTGCATTTTCTAACTTTTGATGGATATGGATTATTTTATTTTTCTTTTTAGGGCCACAACTGCAGCATATGGAAGTTCCCAGGCTAGGGGTTGAATTGGAGCTGTTGCTGCCAGCCACAGCCACAGCCACAGCCACGCGGGATCCGAGCCTCATCTGCGACCTACACCACAGCTCATGGCAACGCCGGATCCTTAACCCACTGAGCGAGGCCAGGGATCAAACCCGCATCAGCAGCTACAGCTCTGATTCGACCCCTAGTCTGGGAATCTCCATATGCCAAGGGTGCAGCCCTAAAAAGACAAAAAAAAGGGAAAAAAACCCCACTCATGTAATATTTTAAGAAAGGAGAGCATAATCACACACAGAATCAAGTCTGTCTCACCGCAGTTTAGGTCTGTAGCTGGTCTCCGACTCTTGAGCTCACAGCTCTGCTGTTCCGCACACTTCCTGAGCGAACAAAACCTCTGTCCCCAACAAGAGGGCAGGGCCTCGGTGCACCTGTTCGGCAGCTCGGCAGACACCCAGGGAGATCACGATAAACGGGCTCCTGCATCCCGCTGCCGTAAAGACCATTCCTATCGGTCTCCTTCCTGAGAGAAGTGGATCCTTTACTGCCTGTGTGCAGAATCTGTCACAGTTTTGCCAAGTATGTTCTACGAAACCAGGGTTCTCTGGACAACAGGTATGCAATACGGGGGTGGGGGAGTCCGTGGAGGAGATGACAGCCTTCCTGCGGTGTGTGCAGAACCTCGGCCGTAGTAATACTGACTGTGAGTCTGCAACAGGAGGTGACAGTGTTTGGCTTGCCCCAAACGTATGTGGCCGTGAAACACTTTTTTTTCCCAGGGACCAGGGCTCTCAGGAATACTGTTTTAGGAAATGTCTGTCTGTGCTTTCAGGATGTAGTTCTTTGACGTGTCCCCACAAAGCAGAGCAATTGTGCCCTGTCCCCCGTGACAGAGGCCGGGCAGCAGGCCCCACGCAGGGTGCTGTAAAAATAAGATGCAGTGACACGGCTCGCTCAGACTTGTCACCAAGCGAGCTGAGCCACAGAGGAAGTGGCTTAGAGCCTAGACAACAAACGAGGAATGGCACACTAAATATTAACAGTCAAGCATCAGGTGACAATTTATTCTGTTTATAGGAGCCACTAAGTTATACTTAACTTTTTTGTTTGTTTTTAGTCTCATTTGCATGGGACACAGACTCAGAGGACTGTAGAGAAAACAACAGGCAGTGCTTTGGCTGCTGTAAAACTTGCCACGTCTCTACCCGACTCAGCACTTCCAGAGACGGTCACTGTCAAATGCTACTGCAAAAACAGCTAACTTAACATGCATTTACTTAACAACACCTAACTACATACTTAAATTAAAATATAACAATAATCCCACATACGCACTACTAGAAATGCATGGCAGGAAACAATGGACTAAGGCTATGAGTGAGGCAGGCATGGCAAAGGAAGTTGCCAAGCACCTAATTGCCTTGCAAGTGACAAAAAGCGTGACGACCCCCCTCTTCATATGGGACAGGATGAGAGCTCTCTTTTATACCCTGCTCAGAGTGCCGGGTGGACAGTGGAACTGCATGAATGGTTAACAGGAGCTGGTCACTTTAGTTGCCACCTTTCAGAGGTCATTGCTGCACTGCATGGCCACATTCCCCAAAGTATGTTTCTTAAGAACACTGGCCCTTCAAAGTGCTCCTTGAGGTGTTCCCAGCGTGGCTCAGTGGTTAATGAACCTGACCAGTAATCATGAGGACATGGGTTTGATCCCTGGCCTCGCTCGGTGGGTAAAGGATCTGGCATTGCCCTGAGCTGTGGTGTAGGTGGCAGACATGGCTTGGATCCCACGTTGCTGTAGCTGTGGCCGGCGGCCCAGCTCCAATTCAACCCCTAGCCTGGGAACCTCCATATGCCACAGCTGTGGCCCTAAAAAGAAAGAAAAAAAAAGGAAACAGGCACCCCAATATTCATTGCAGGACTATTTACAATAGCCAAAGACGGTAGCAACCTAAAATGTTCTTTGACAGAGGAATGGATAAAGAAGATGTGGTACATGTACACAATAGAATGTTAGCCATAAAAAAGAATGAAATAATACCATCTGTAGCAACATGGATGGACTTAGAGATTATCATACTAAGTAAGACAAAGATAAATATCATATGATAAAACTTATATGTGGAATCTAATAAAAATGATACAAAAGAACTTACTTATAAAACAGAAACAAATTCACAGATTTCCAAAGCAAACGTATGGTTACCATAGGGAAAACCATAGGGGGAGGGATAAATTAGGAGGATAAGAATAACATATACACATTACCATATACAAAACAGGTAATTAACAAGAACCTAGTGTATAGCACAGGGAAATCTACTCAATGGTCTGTAATAACCTATATGGGAAAAAAATGGATATATGTCTATGTATAGCTGATTCACTCTGCTCTGCACCTGAAACTAATACAACACTGCAGGTCAACTAACTCCAATAAGGTTTTAAAAATAAAGATTTTAAATTAAAAAAAAATCATTAAATGACCATTGTCACTTATCACATGACTACAAGATTTTTCAAACAGACTTGACAGCCCTTTGTTCCTGATAAAAAAAAAAAAAAGGTGGGGGGGACAAGAAAACATGGAGTTTTGATTATTTTCAGGAAGAATTACAGAAACCAAGATATCAAAATACAAAAGCTTTTGGCCGTAAAAGTATTACAGCAAAGACAGGGAAAGACCGACACCAGTGAGATCACTGGAATCTGGGCGGAGATTGCATTGCATCCATTTGCATAAATACGTAATGTTACTTCTCGTTTCCAAGGAATTTCACAGGACATTTTGAAACAGAAGGCGAAAACTCTCCAGTTATGGGACCTGGCAAATACAGGTATCATCTACACCTGCCAGGGTGTAAACGGATCCTCAGACCTCAACAGCAATTCTCGCGAACCGATACTGCAGAGAGGCAGGCGGTCTCAGTAACACGAGGCCCCTCTCTGCTCCTGGCTGGCTGGACAGCACAGCCAGCAGGCCCGTCAAACTGGCAAACCCCAGGGCCTCTCCAGAGCCGACAGCCATGGAAAAGTCGCCCTGTGTGACAAAGCCCAGCAGGACTCTGGAGCAGTGAGAGGTCACAGCCGGGAGAGGGCCGGGCCACAAGCCCAGGGTCAGAGCCTGGGGCCCGGTGGGGTCCCCGTCGGCCAGGCCGTCAGAGGCAGCGGGCCCTGGCTTCTGCCCCTTCTCCCGTTTCTTCTGCTCCCTCTGTTTCCGGATCTTGCTCTTGAAGGGGTCGCCGTGCCGGGGTTCCTGGGGCCCGCGGTAAAGCCGGTCCCGGCGGAGCTGGACGAGGTCCTCCTCGGCTGGGACGCAGATCATGGTGTGTGGCTCGGGGCTGCCCTTGCCGAGCAGCGACAGCCTGACCCACACCAGGGCCCTGGGGAAGCGGTCCGAGACGGACAGGCAGGCCTCTCTGGTCAAGCCCTGCTGCGCTCTGCCGGGAGCTCGCCGGGCCGCCTGCCCGCCCCCGCACCAGGCTGACAGCTGCCTCAGTAACTTTCTGCTCCTGCATGAAGTGGCAGATAAACGTTTTGAGGATATTTTGTTCAGGGAAAAAATATCCAATTTTCTAATTGGGTACTGCTAGAGTTCAATTTTTTTACATCCCATTCATAAATGAAATGGTGGGAAAAGGATCAAAACTTTAATTTTTTTTTTTTTTGCTTTTTAGGGCCAAACCTGCAGCATATGGAAACTCCCAGGCTAGGGGTCGAATTGGAGCTGCAGCCGCCAGCCTACACCACAATCGCAGCAACGTGGGATCTGAGCCTCATCTGTGACCTACACCACAGCTCACGCAACGCCGGATCCTTAAGCCACTGAGCAAGACCAGGGATTGAACCCATATCCTCATGGATATTAGTCAGGCTCGTTACCACTAAGCCACAATGGGAACTTCCAAAACTTTAATTTTTAAAAAATTAACACATTTACATATCTTTGCAATGATGTTTTTCTTTTATATGTCTACCATTCTGTTGACTCAAGGATTCAAGGTTTAAGAAGTTGAAGGCAGGAGTTCCCACTGTGGCAAGGTGGATTAAGAATCCGACTGCAGTGGCTTGGGTTGCTCCAGAGGCGGTAAGGGTTCAATCCCCGGCCTTGTGCAGTGGGTTAAAGGATCTGGTATTGCCACAGCTATGGCACAGGTGGCAGCTGCCCTTCAGATTCACTCCCCGGCCTGGGAACTTGCATATGCCACAAGTGCAGCCATTTAAAAAAAAAGGTTGTTGAAGGCTGACAAAAATAAGAAATACAGTAGGGTAGATTCTATGGCTGTAATCACTGAGAGAGAATTAGGAGCTGCTATTTTTGCAGAAAAGAAACTCTAAGGGACAGTTATAAGAAAAGTAAGAGGGAGTTCCCGTCGTGGCGCAGTGGTTAACGAATCCGTCTAGGAACCATGATGTTGCGGGTTCGATCCCTGGACTTGCTCAGTGGGTTAAGGATCCGGCGTTGCCGTGAGTTGTGGTGTAGGTTGCAGACGCGGCTCGGATCCCACGTGGCTGTGGCTGTGGCAAAGGCCGGCAGCTACAGCTCCTGTTAGACCCCTAGCCTGGGAACCTCCATGTGCCATGGGTGTGGCCGTAAAATGACAAAAGGCAAAAAAAAAGAAAAAGTAAGAAAGAAGGATATGAAATTACAAGGTTACTATACAGAAAAATAAGTATCAAGCAGGAGGGGTGGCGCTCTTTTAAAATCCGAGAATAAAGGGCAACTGGTAATCGGGACTGAAGAGCCTGCAGCAGCCCTGAGAGAAGAACACGGTGGCCTCTGTAACATAGCGATATCGCCACGAATGGGGACCCAGTCAGCCACAAATGCAGATCTTTCAAAAGCAACTGCAAGAACTCTCAATCCGCGATGTAAAGCAAAGCAGGCTGGCGCAGGTGCCGCGTGACCTGAGCTCACAAGCATGAAAGGTCCTGCTTTGTGAGCGAAGACTGACTTCAAGAGGCCGTGGGGAACACCGGCCCTGGTTTAGGTCTGCTGATGAGACGACTGCAAATCATTTCATCAGCGAGCATCATGCCCCAAATCAAATGTGATTTAACTCTCTCCCTGAGCCCCCTACGATACACCGAAGGGCTGGCTTTCCCTTTGAGAAGGTCCATAAATCTACCTGGGCTTTGCGTCAAGGGACAAGGATAAGTTGGCGACCTGCAGCCTGAGCAGTACCAGAAAAGAGACGATCCGAAATGCATCCGGAAGATGCGTGCACTCACCTCAGGACGCAGAGGAGACCACGGGTGGCACCCCGGCCGGCCACCCACTCAGTCCCCGCCTGCGCTGGACAATCGGTGTCCATCACGTCTGCGTCGTTTAGGGACGTGCTCACATCATCGGAGAGCTGACGAGCCCTTTCGGTTGTGGGAGCAGAAGGCACCACGTCTCTCCTCGGGCCACTCTCCTCACCCGCTGGAGAGGGAGCTGCGGACAAGTCCTCCCCGGCCTGGACCCTTGCTTCCCAGTCTCGAGTTAGCTGCTCCCAGGGGCAGCAGAAAGGTGCCAGGGTGCCGAGCTTAATGTAGTTGGGCCGTTTGGCAGGAGGGCGTCTAATGGGAATCAAAGAGGAGAACCAATTTTGAGCGGTTTAGGATTGGACAGTCAAGATAACCACGGCCTTATACAATTCAACAGCAAAAAAGTCAACAACCCAATGGAAAAATGGGCATAAGACCTGAATAGACATTTCTCCAAAGAAGATAGACAAATGGCCAATAAGCACATGAAAAAATGCTCAACATCACTAGTTATTAGAGAAATGCAAATCAAAACTACCATGAGATACCACCTCACACCAGTCCAAGAATGGCCATCATTAACAAGCCCAAACTAACAGATGCTGGAGAGGGCGTGGAGAAAAGGGAACCCTTCTGCACTGTTGGTGGGGATGTAAATTGGTACAACCACTGTGGAAAACAGTATGAAGGTACCTCAGAAAACTAAATATAGAACTACCATGTGACCCAGTAATCCCACTCTTGGGCATATATCCGGACAAAATTTTCCTTGAAAAAGACATATGCACCCCTATGTTCACTGCAGCATTATTCACAATAGCCAAGATGTGGAAACAGCCTAAATGTCCACTGACAGATGAATGGATTAAGAAGATGTGGTATATATATACACAAGGGAATACTACTCAGCCATAAAAAAAGAACCAAATGTCATTTGCAGCAACATGGATGGAACTAGACTCTCATATTGAGTGAAGTAAGTCAGAAAGAGGCAAATACCATATGATATCACTTATTTCCGGCATCAGATATGCAGCACAAATTAACCTTTCCATAGAAAAGAAAATCATGGACTTGGAGAATAGGCTTGTGGTTGCCGAGGGGGAGGGGGAGGGAGTGGGATGGACTGAGAATCTGGGATTAAGAGATTCAAACTATTGCCTTTGCAATGGATAAGCAATGATATCCTGCTGTATAGTCACGTATGGAGCATGATGTGAGAAAAAAGAACGTATATATGTGTGTGAGTGGGTCACCTTGCTCTACCGTAGAAAATTGACAGAACACTGCAAACCAACTAGGATGGAAAAAATAAAAAGCATTTAAAAAAAAAGATAACCACGACCTATTTAAAAGACAAACATACCCAAAAAAGCGTGCTGAGAAATACAAAAAATAATAATGACCAACCCTACTGGCCGAGTTTTTTTGTTTTCTTCAGTTCTTGCTGTAATAAATAACACACGCACAAGACCCCCTGGCAGAGCCCATTCTGGTGACATTCAGCCCCCCACCTAGTCCACTGCAGCGTCTTGACTGGCCGGACACGGCTGGGGAAGGACATGCAGTAGTCCTGCACGGTCTCATGGTATAAACACCAAACTCAAGAGGACGCTTACTTTTCTTACAAATCTCTTTTCTGTTTCTCCAGTCAATTCCATCTTGCACTCTCCCAGACGCTGTTTACATCAATCCCTCGCCTCAGATCTCCGCAGCTTCTCGCCCCCTCTTACTGCTGGCGAATAACCTTGTCTCTTTCCTCACAAAGCAGACGTCCCCATCAGGAGGCTGCTACTCAGTCCCTCCAGAGTCTAACCTGCCTAAATCCTATTCACATTGCAGAGCCAGCCTTCCAGCCTGTTACAACGAGAGCACTGGAGTTCCCGCTGTGGCACAATGGGACCAGCACCATCTCTGCACCACCAGGACGTAGGTTCAACCCCAGACCCGGCACTGTGGGTTACAGGATCCGGTGTTGCCCCAGCTACAGCGTAGGTCGCAGCTGCAGCCAGGATTCGATCCCTAGCCTGGGAACTCCATATGCTGCAGGGCCGCCAAATTTGAAAAAAAATAAGATTTTTTTCCTTTTTAGGGCCGCACCCATGGCATATGGAAGTTCCCAGGCTAGGGGTCGATCTGAGCTGCAACAGCCTACACCACAGCAACGTGGGATCCAGGCCACGTCTGCGACCTGTGGGGCTACACCAGATCCTTAACCCGCTGAGCAAGGATTTGCAGCCTGGATGGACTATAAAAGCCAGATAAAGACAGTCTCGTGACCTAAGTAATACCTGCCTTCATTGTGTTTCAGGAACTAACCTCTCAGACAAGGCTGGGAACTTGACATCACAGTAAGTCACTGAAACCAGGGCAAACATTGGCCAATATGTATTTAAGCCAGTTCTTACCTTGTGTACTTTTCCAGAAGATTCTTCGCCTGCTCCTGAGCAAACCGAACCCCAGCAGGGCAGTCTGGGAAATCACCTGGGATGTTAGGTGACCCTTTATACTGAGAATGCATTACTGTCTCTTTTAATCCTCCGACTCGTGCGCCTCGATAGATCTAAAAGAAATGCCACAGACATCTGTCACTACACTAACGAAAAGTGAAACTGCTGAATTCTCTGTACGGGGAAAATGGGAAATGTGAACACACATCAAAAAGAGAATGGATAAATACACTGGGGGATTGTCCTGTAATGGGTTAGCATACAACAGTAAAAATGAATGAAACAGAGCTTCCTCAGTCAACACGGAAAAAATCTCAATGCTGAGTGAATATAGCAAGTTGCAAAAGCACACCTACAGGGAGTTACATAGAATTTAAAAGCATGACAGTCACAGTTATTTTATTTTAGGATACACACATATTTAATAAAGCTGTAAAAACATGCATGATCGGAGTTCCCATCATGGTGCAGCGGAAACGAATCTGACTAGGAACCATGAGGTT
>PVHT020000229.1:7183392-7195247 GCA_004024745.2 Catagonus wagneri | reverse complement strand
ATGCTTGAAATTGTTCATAACTGAAAAGTTAGATTTAAAAATATTCCCCCTCAAAAAAAAATCCCCACTCCTAAATGATTAACTGGATGTCCCTAAAGGCATAAACACTAAAATTAACTACCCATCTGAATCTAATAGCCTGATGTGTCCTCTAATACTCAAAGAAATATTTAACTAACCAGTGAAAAAAAGCACACTAGATTTTAATAAAAACTTTAGTTGCCGTTAATAAACAGATATATGTGGTCAGCTCGTAAAAAAGAGAAGTATTCTAGGGCGTTCCCCAGAGGCCCAGCAGTTAAGAACTCAGCATCTTCACTGCTGTGGCTTAGGTTTGATCCCTGGCGGGGAATTTCTGCATGGCACAGGTGTGGTCAAAAACAAACAAAAAACAAAAAGCTTCCAACATTTTTGTGCTACTACTATTAAGAAAATCAGACCACTTTTTTTTTTGTCTTTTTTTCCTTTTCTAGGGCCGCACCCGCAGCATGTGGAGGTTCCCAGGCTAGGGGACTAATCAGAGTTGTAGCCGCGGCCTACAGCAACACTGGATCCTTAACCCACTGAGCGAGGCCAGGGATCAAGCCTGCAACCTCATGGTTCCTAGTCGGATTCGTTAACCACTGAACCACAACGGGAACTCCCAGGCTATTTTTAAAACCTCAAAAATTCACCAACTGTCAGCACAACTCTAATAAAAATTTAGCTCCAGGGACTTTATGAAGTTATCTCATATGCAAGATTCTAACTCGAAGAGAAGAAAAAAATACACTCCATTTCTAGATTGTGCATAAAGTTAAGAACATTTTCAGCACTTGGTATTCATTAGGAATGTATTTTAAACGTTGTAACTGATAGCTGGAATCAAAGAGTAACTTACAAACGGAATCCAGAAAGCCATGCCCCAGCCCTTCGGGAGCAGGACGTCCCAGCCACTTCCCCAGCCTCGCTGGTTGTCACCGGTCACTTTTCCTGGCTGTTGAATCAAAAGTATCGGAACCTTGGATTCATGGGGACCTAAAAGAAGCTGTGACCCAGGCACCAGCAATTCGCTCCTCTTGCGGTTCAAATCCTAAAGTGGAAGAAAATAATTCAAGACAACTCTCATCTTCTGGGAGCTCCTGCTGGGTCTCCTCCCTACAAGCAGCTTTAGAAAGTTAAACGTTCTTTTAAAATGCAAGAGCAAAGTGTTCTCAACAAACGTGTTAAGTTCAAGGTAACCTCCTAGGATGTTTTCCCTCTATATGTGTGCTTTGGTAGAAAATGCCAAATTGTCTTAAATTTGGGCTAGAGTATATTAGATGATCCACAGTTACAAAATAATATACATACATTCTGCCAATTTCTTCTATCGAAATTAATCTTGTATTTTGACACTCTGTCCCTATATTTATGTAAGATTTGTGGTCATGAAGTTATTAAAAAGGGTACCAAAAAATAACAACTTCCCAAGCAGGGGCAAGTGGGCTGGAGAAAATTTCTCAATAGGTCTTAAAATAAAGTGTGCTATAAATTAAATGCCAAGTGAACTGCAGGGAGGGGACAACAGCCTCCTTTTAGACTATTCTTGCTGGCTATAAAAAGAGATGAACAGGTGGGAAAGAGGGCCTTCCACTGAGGAAACTACACAACAAACTCCCTCCAGGAGTTCCCTGGTGGCTCAGGGGGTTAAGGATCTGGCATTGTCACTGCTGTGGCTCTCAGGTTTCCTCCCTGGCCTGGGAACTTCCACATGCTGCAGTTACAGCAAAAGAGAAAAAGAAAGAACGAGAGAGAGAGAGATGAAAAAGGAAAGAAAGAAAGAAAGAAAGAAAGAGAAGAGAAAGAAAAAAACGAAACCACCTCCATGCTACAAAGTCTAACTCCTGAATGAATTCATGCACGACCAAGTCCTGAGTCTCCTTGTTTTGAGCTTAAGTCAAGTTTCCACTACTTTCTACATGTTGGTAATTCCAAAATATCTACCTTTGTATCCCCTACTCTCCCTCCTGGGACTGGGACCTATCTCCTGGACATCTGCTCATAGGACGTCCCAAGGCCCCTCAAACTCAGTTTCTCCAGGAGCAAACTCTTCTTCCTCCCTCCATCCCTTTCCTCCTACATGCCCCGGCTGGCTGAAAGACGTACAGTTGTCACAGTTCATTCACCCCTTCAAACATGGACTGTTCACTCATTTACTCCTTCATTCAAGTATTTCCTGAGCACCTGTTATGAGCCAGGCACTTTGCTAGAACTTAGGAACAGCAGCGACAAGTCAGATCTGGCCCCCGCTCTAACAGCTGAGCTCCTAAAACCAAGCTAGACGTTCGGAGCAAGCTGCAAGCCTCCTCCTTTCTCGCTTTCCAGCTTCCAATCAACCACTGAGGCTTGTCGGCTTTACCTTCCAGGGACGTGTATTAAACCCCAGCCCCTTCCTTCCAGCCACACTGCCACGGCTCAGACGTCCAAAATGCCATCTGGACTATTTCAGGGTCTCTTTAAAAGCCATCCAACCACAAGCCTCTCCTCTGCGCCGTCATCGCCATCCCTTTCCCCAGAGCACTGCCAGAGTGACATCTGACCGTGTCAGGGCCCAGCTTAAAAATCTTCAAAGGCCCCCTACAATCTTCAGTCCAAATCCTTTAAATGCCTCAAGGTCTTTTATGCTCCGGCCCCATTTTATCTCTTTAATTCCATCTCCTGCCCCACGCTTAGCTCCAGGTTACTGGCCTTGGAGATGCCTGAACACATCATCCCGGCTCATGGGCCTTTGCACAGGCTGTTCTCAATTCTGACAGTCCTTTCTCCCCGGCATCCTTGGCTCCTGGCCCCAAGAAGTCTGGTTAATGCTGCCCACCCGCCTAACAGCTCAAATGCCAGCCCCTGCACCCTGGAAGCTTCCCCCAGTTTCCCTAGTCTGGGCTCAGTACCCCTTCTTTGGGCTTCTCGCGTACCCTGTCCTTCCTCAACCATCTGCTCGTCACCTACGCTAACATCAGCACGATGCCCAGCGCTGGTGGGCGTTCAAGCACTGAAATTAAAGACAGAGAACATTGAAGGGGAAAAAAGAAAAACATATACTTAAACTGTAAGATCATCATCATCAGTATTAACTTTTTCTAGAGATTATCTTTTCCAAGAACAGAAAAAAAAAAAAAAATCCTAGCATATACTGTAAGGGATGAATACATTGAAAACAAAAGGAAGCCTACAGGAGTCTACAAGGTATGAAATAACTTCTGCAGTCTCTAGCAGGAAGACTTTCAATCTGTCATCACAACTTTACCATTAGTTACCTGATCCGAGATTTTATTCTCTGTGACACTCTTACAGATATCTGGGTCCCAAAGAAAGCTATGCGAACACTCCACAGGCACACCCTCCAGCAGCAGCTGTCTAACTTTCTCATTATCTAAGAGGGAAAAGAAACAGCCTTAAACCACATTCTTTAGATCTGGGAGGTCAAATTCCAAACAGTGCCAGGTGACCTTCTGTTGTTACAAGAAAATATTCCATAGGCATTTACTTCACTTCTCTAGAGGAATTTATTTGCTTGAGCTGAAATTGTTATTCCTATAGTTGGTTTCATAATCTGTGAAATAACAAAGGCTCCTAAACTTAGTTCTTTGACATTTTTTTCAGGTAAGGTGCAAATACCATAGTAAACTGCCTCTAAATGACTGCTGAATTCCACATTTAAGATAATCAAGTCCTGGAGTTCCTGCAGTGGCTCAGAGGAAACAAACTCGACTAGTATCCATGAGGACACAGGTTCGATCCCTGGCCTCGCTCAGTGGGTTAAGGATTCAGAGTCAGTGTGAGCTGTGGTGCAGGTCGCAGATGCGGCTGGGATCCTGCGTTGCTGTGGTTGTGGTGTAGGCCGGCAGCTGCAGCTCTGACTGGACCCCTAGCCTGGGAACCTCCATATGCCAGGGGTGTGGCCCTAAAAAAATAAATAAAACAGAAGATAATCAAGTCCTAGGAATCACTGCATTTCTTGATGATATGCAATGATGGCACAAGCCAAATTTTAACTATTGGCTTCAGGGCTCTTTATATCACCCCGAGCCCAATGGAGGTAAGCCAACAGATCTCATCCTTGTCTTCTGTCCCCTTATTTCAAGTCTCTGATAACCACTTTCCATTGAACTGAATCGTTATTCCTTTCTATAAAAGGCATTTTTCACATTTCTTTAAAATGAGTGCTTCCCTGTGAAATACAGTTTTCATCCCTTTAAACAAGTCCCGTCAGTTCTAAACATCTTGATAGATGATTATATCGATATATTGATAGGAGAGACTTCCCACATGCAGTCAGGCAAAAGTCTTATTTTGTTGGGCTGAAGAATTTTTTTTTTAGGAAAAGGGTCAGATAATTCCTGAGTGTAGACCAAGGTCCTAAAATGCCAACATAGAGAGGCCAGTCCACGGCACATACCTGCGTGGGGCTGCTGGCTGAAACAAAGTAAGCTGGAAGTGACTGGGCCCATAAAAGGACAGGTACCAGAAATAAGTCTATGTATATTTTATACAGACGTGTGTGTACATATATGTAGATTTTATACAGATATATATATACACACATATATATGCACACAGTGGCCTACTCTCAGCCATTTGCCATTTGCGACAACACAGATGGACCTAGAGGGTATTACGCTAAGTGCAAGGAGACAGAGAAAGACAAATACTATATGACTTCACTTATATGTGTAACCTAAAAAACAAATGAACACATATAACAAGAGTCATAGACACAGAGATAAAACTGCTGGCTGCCAGAGGGGAGGGGGTAGGGAATGAGTGAAATAAGTGAGGGAGATTAAGAGATACAATTTATAAAAGAAGTCAGGGGGTGTGCTGTGCAGTGTAAGGCACATAGTTAATAACACTGTAATAACTGTGTACTGTGATAGGTGGCAGCCAGAGTTACTGTGCTCTTCGTTTTATAATGTAGAAAAATATCAAATCACTATGCTGTATGCCCGAAACTATGTTATATGGTCAGTCAAGTATACTTGAATTTTAAAAAAAGACCAAGTGTTCTCTGGTGGCCCAGTGGTGAAGGATTTGGCATTGTCACTGCTATGGCTCAGATCCTATCCCTGGCCTGGGAAAGTCTGCAAGCTGCAGGTGCACAGCCAAAAAAAAGGAAAAAAAAAACCAATATGGTGGTAAGCTTTTACAGTAGAAATTAAATCAAGTTTTTAAGGTAGATTTTAATTTTCCTTTAACCGATTCATTGTAAAAGCATTAGAAAGGATCTGATACATAACCGCCTTATTTCAAAAAGGCTAGAGAAACTAGTTTAAAACTTTGAGGCAAATATGACAGTTGACATTTATCAGTGCAGGAGATGCTGTGACTTTCATGGCTGCACCAGACCATGCTGCCATTAAAAACAAAAGAGGAAGAGGCAACGATGCATTGGTTGAAGTGTTAGCCTCCACAGTGAACTAACTTACTTATGTATCTCAGATTCCTCTCTTGTCAAATCCACCTTCCGTGTGAAGTTCTGAATAAGCTAGCTAACTACATGTGGAAGTAAAAAAACAAAATAAACAAAAGTTGGTACTACACACACCTGTATCTTTTCTCCAAAAAATTCGAAAGCTGATTTTAAGTATTCTGCCACTTAATCTTGTTTAAATGCCAGTAAATACAATGAGACATTATTTAACACAACTGGTGCAAACTGCAGATCACACTCAGATTTTAGCCAGCCCCCACCCACCCCCCTCTGCCGGCACCAAGGACTCCCTGAGGCCACTCTACTGCGTCTAAACCGAGACCTCTTACCCTCCAGCACCTGGGATGGCCTTGCCAGGATTCGAACCTGGATCATCTGTATGGTTAGACAGAGGCTTCCAGAGAGCACAAGACCAGCGGCGGGTGCCGATCCCTTCCTCACAATTACAATTCTGAAAAGCCGGGCCTTTGCAGAGAACCCAGTCTGCAGGGAGACGGGTTTTACTGGCTACCGAGAGGAAAGAACTCGGGGGGAGATGAACATAAGGATCAGGCTACGTGTTTCACAGCTAAAAGATACTTGCACACACACCACCTCCCTGGACCGTCATCACCTTGAAAGGAGGCAGGTAAAAATCGCCCCCTTTTTTTTTTTCTTATAGGCCAAGGTCACTGCAGAGTCATCACAGACAGAAGTCTTCTGAAGAGACTGACTGCTCAAAATAGTAAGGAAAACTGGGGGGGGTGTCTCAAGAACTTTACCTTGGCTTGTTTCTGGACTGGGCAATGCTCTGGACCTCTTCTGAGGCAGATTTATTCGTGGATCACCAACCGTCAGTCCCAGGACAGTACCTGCTGGGATTTCTGCCGGGGATGTAATTCCTTTAAAAAACAAAGGAACAAAAAGAACAAAGCATATATGAAACCTTTCATGTACATATCTGCTTTTATTTTCAAATGTGTTTCATGAAACTTTCATCTTGGGCTAATTATTAAAAGGCCTGTATTCTTTCCCATTGATACTTTTAGGGAATTAAATTAACATTCATGAAGAGTGAAGTTTCTTAGGAAAGGCATTCAGTTAACACAACAGGTTATTTGAGAACATGAATACATATGTTTCTGTCAATAGTAACTACAGGGGCTCTATATGCAGATACAATCATGTGCCGGTAAATACAGATTCGAGTTTAGTACCTGGTGTATGTATGCGTTTATCTCAGAATACTAACATCTCCTTTCTTTGTTGTACCGTAAACAAATTAAAGCAGTGTTTACGCCCTGAGTTCAGGTACTTCTCCTACTTGCTTTCCTGCTGTACTACTAAGTCGCTACGTGGAGGCAGGTCAGCTGCCGGATGCTCTTTGAACCCAGCTCACACTCCCTCCCTCCCAGCAACCACCCGGTCCTCCCGGGATACCTCCCAACAGTCCAAAAACGCCTTCTTGTCTGTGATGAAGGGAGACGCTCTCAGGGTTCTTACAGACTTCAGTCCACCATCGGTGCGGCGTCTTCTCTGTGTCCTCTTCCTCCTGCAAAACAGTAACTCGTGCTGACCGCGCAAATAACGAGTCGGGCTTAATCATTTTGGTTAAAACGGTTGGGAGACCAGCCCCTGTCTTGTTATTTTGCTTGTGGGAAGGAATGTTTCATAGAGACGGAACTAGGAAAAGTGCCACTATCGTTAATACAGTTACTAACACTAGGAGTTCCCGTTGCGGTGCAGCGGAAATGAATCCAACTAGGAACCGTGAGGTTGCGGGTTCGATTCCTGGCCTCGCTCGGTGGGTTGGTTAAGGATCTGGCGTCGCTGAGGCTGTGGCGCAGGCCGGCAGCTGGAGCTCTGATTGGACCCCTAGCCTGGCAACCTCCATATGCTGCGGATGCGGCCCTAAAAAGCAAAATACATAATACATATTTAGTTACTAACACTAGACTAACTACAGTGCTCTTCTAATTAGAGGCGGGGCACAGTATTAAACGTCTCTCAAGATTTCACATACTGAGGAAAACATCCACGCTTTTCTGAGAGACCACCTGACTAACCCACCTCATACCTGTGGTCTCTCTCGAACACAGTGCCGGCAAGGAAAAAAAGAAAAAAGCTCCTTGCTCTTCTCCCAACATTACCAGCTTCATCACCAGGACTTAGGCAATAAAATCTTCCTCACCAAAGAAAAACCTTTAGAGGGAGTCATTAATGAAAGAACATATTACAACTGCAGTATTTCTAGGAATTTCTAATAAAATACAATTATTTCACTTGCATTTTTTTCTGAACAGGACTAAGAACTGAGCAAGGTTTCAGGCAGCACATCAGGTGCCACATGCACACCCAGGAAGAGAGCACCGGAGCTGGGACTCATTCATACCCAAGGTCGCTGAAGTAGGATGTGCCCCTGCCGAATCTAAAGACGCAACCTGTACTGTGTGTGCTAGTTACCTCGCAGAGGCTCAGGGGCATGGCTCAGTGGTTCAAAATATAGGCCCTGGAACTGAACTTGCTGGATTCAAACCCTCCCTCTGCAATGTAGTCACCAGAGGGGAGCAGCTATTCTGCACCAGGCACTGTGCTGATAAGCCCGGGGGCAGGTTACAGAACAGACACCCCGTCCTTGCCATCACAAAGCTCAGTCTAAAGGGACATGAAAAACACACAAATATGCAAGCAAATCTAGACACACAAATTGAGGGAACGTGCAAGAGGGGAGGAAAACAACAGGAGGGACGTGATTTAACTGGGCGGGGGGTGATCAGGAAAGCGATATAGATGCCGAAACGTGAAGAACGAGGAAGGCTCAACCGAGAAGAGTGTGGCTGGGGGAACATTCAGACGGGCTCCAAGGGAGACGAGGGCTGACACAGCCTAGAACCTGAAAGAAGGCCAGTGTGGCTCCAGGGCAGAAGGCGAGGACGGATGAGGCCACACAGGCACAAGACCACCAGTCCAATTAAGGGCTCTGGACTTTATGGCAGAAAATGAGAATGGAGTGAAAGGAAAGAGACGACAGTGGTTGAGACCGGTGTAGGAAAAGTGGAGAAAGAGAGAGACGTCTCCTAAAAGCTTGAACTCTGTTCAGATCTCTCACCACATTCGACATGTCCAGTCTGCACGAGGCACAGGTACTGGAAGGCTAACGGCGCTAACACAGGAAAACGAGCCAAACCAGAACCCCGGGTCCACTTCCTGATCTAGTCTCTACTCTCCAGGCCCGCACCGTCAGCAAGGAAGCCACTAGCTGCAGAGAGCAGTTAGAATTTAACTGTTAACTCAAGTTTAGCGAAGGTGCAAATTCACCTCCCCAGTCGTACCGGCCCCACTCAGCGGCTACACGTGGCTAGTGGCTCCCGCACTGAGTGGCACACTCGCAGAAAGTTCTACTGGACAGAGATGCACTTGACATAGTGCTCCCACCTTTTAGATATCACCCTTAAAACTATCCCCAGAAAATACACGTCACACAAGTACAAACAAGAAAAACCTGGTATGCACTTTCAGGGATTTTAGGGGCTCCCTGTTACCCAGCTATGGAGTAGAAATTAAGACCCTTCCACGAGACTCAGAAGCTGCAGGAGCAGTCTGTATTTAAATAAGAACAAGTCAGGAGTTCCCGTCACAGCTCAGCAGAAAAAGAATTTGACCAGCATCCATGAGGATGGAGGTTTGATCTCTGGCCTCTCTAGGTGGGATAAGGATCTGATGTCACCACGAGCTGTGGTGTAGGTCACAGACGTGGCTCGGATTCCGAGTGGCTGTGGCTGTGGTGTAGCTCAGTGGCTACAGCTCCAATTTGACCCCTAGCCTGGGAACCTCCATCTGCCATGGGTGTGGCCCTAAAAAGACCAAAAAAAAAAAAAAAAGGAACAAGTCAGTTTACTTAATACATTCACTTAGATTTGCTCTTCTAGGAGAAATGAAAGATAAAAGCCTTGGATAAAATATTGCTCTTCTAGGAGAAATGAAAGATAAAAGCCTTGGATAAAATAATAAGTATAAGTAGTGAAACAAACATTTATAAGCCATAACCCAAAATGTTACCAGCTTATGTTCGGTTTCACAAACTTGCTAAGAAGGAGTTGAATACACCATTACAATCACATTCACTCTTACGGTGTGGACAGAAGCAGCTTTTAACGCCTCGGTCAGGACGGAGTGGGAAAGTGGGCCGACCAGCCGGAACCTGTTCATCTCCATCGTCAAATCGCTGCAAGAAAGAAATGGTCTTAAGATGGAAACTTCCTGGAGTCCCTTGGCTGCTCAGTGGGTTAAGGATCTGGTGCCACTGCTATGGCGCAGGTTCAGTCCCTTGCTTGGGAACTTCCATGTGCTATGGGCACGGCCAAACAAACAAAAAAAAAACTTCCATCATATATAATGTCTGTTTCACCGGCAAAAATAGAGCACTCTGGGGATGGAAGGATTGGGAGTTTCGGATAAGCCAGAGCCAAACTATAACAAACTATATAGTGTGGACAAACAAGGCCCTACTGTATAGCACCGGGAACTATTTTCAATGCCCTGTGACAAACCGTAGTGGAAAACAATATGAAAAAGTATATATATACTGAGCCACTCTGCTGTATAGTGGAAATTAACACATCCGTAAATCAACTATACTTCAATAAAATTAAAAAAAACAAACAAACAGAGCACACCTTCACTGAAAACACTCAGAACTTAGTTCAGAGCAAATTCAGCCCGTACCTGATTACAACGCCTGTGGCTGGAGACAGCCAAGAATATGGTTGAAGTGGGTCCCTGGTTCCATCACCAACAACCTTCTTAATTGCTTTAGCGTTTTCTCCATCATCTTCCCGTTTTCTTTTCCTACCAGTTTTCTCCTCCGGCAGGTCAGTTTGGCCTTTTTCTTGGGACGGTGTCAGAAGGGAATCGGGGACACAAACGGCTGACCTGGTGGGTTCCACACACTGGCACATGGCTTTTATTTCCTCTAAGATATCCTAAGGATAGATTTAAACATTTTGCTTTTAAACTCTGGAATTTAAATACCTTATCAGTTCACGTTGGTTTCATTTCTGTTATTTTTTTTTCTGCCTTTGACAATTTACATTTTAATCCCACACAAATTAAACTAAATTTATCATGATCAAAAAGCCTTTTTTGATTCCTCTGAGTAGTGCTTGGCACTTGAAACCAAAAAGAACTTAAATGTCAAAGATTAATGAAAACAACATGACTACTCTAATTTTTTAAAAACTAGTTTAAAAAGAAAATTTACAGTCTATTGTATAAAAGCAGTGACTACACTAAAAAAAGGGAAGCTAAATGCAGTATTAGACAGTCGTAAGAATTACTCAAACCAGCTTCTCATCGTCAAACAGGCTCTAACAAGCACCTGAACACCAATGAACCCAGTCAGGCTGGTGGAAGCATTAGTCCCAATGCATTTTAAGCCCTTTGCATAGTAAGACTGGTTTTCATCACTGCTTCCACTTAGGGCTTACTAAAGGTTAGGTCAAGATTTTCTTCATTTGGAGTTCCCACTGTGGCTCAGTGGGTTAAGAATCCGACATAGGGTCCACGAGGATGCAGGTTCGATCCCTGGCCTCACCCACTGGGTTAAGGATCTGGCATTGATGTGAGCTTCTGTGTAGGTCACAGATGCGGCTCAGATCCCACATTGCTGTGGCTGTGGCACCGGCCTGCAGCTGCAGGTGATTCAACCCCTAGCCCAGGAACTTCCAAATGCCGCAAGTACGGCCCTAAAAAGAAAAAAAGAAAAAAAAAAGATTTGTTTCGTTTAATATTCACATAGTTTTCATCCCTAGACTCAAATACCAATCTATTGGTCAAACTTTTATACTATTTACATTTCCAGAGCACTGATTTCCAACAGTAATCAAGCACAGAGTAACAAAGCCATGAGGAAAGAGATAGTGTCAAGAACTATACCTGTTTCAGAGTTGGGTGAAGCCAGATCCACAACTGCCTGTTCTCAGAAGTGTCGGCTGGGGTCCTCTGGGACTTCCAAATAAATGTCACCGGCCCCAGCATTTCCTGAGGATATTTATTTGCCCGGTAAAGCACGAGACTACCTTGGCGCTTTCCAGACAAGCAGTGAACTGCTGCGAAAGTCAATCCTGACATCAAAACAAAATTCCAAGATTTTAGGCACTGAGACTGCAGGATTAGTTCCTGAGAGCCAGACTGTCATTTATTACTATTTTTTTTAATCTTTTTTTAGGGCCACACCCACAGCATATGGAAGTTTCCATGCTAGGGGTCGAATAGGAGCTGTGGCTGCCAGCTTACACCACAGCCACAGCAATGAGGGATCCGAGCCGCGTCTGCGACCTACATCCCAGCTCATGGCAACGCCGGATCCTCAATCCACTGAGCGAGGCCAGGGATCGAACCTGTGTCTTCATGACCACTATTGGCTTCA
>PVHT020000229.1:7141967-7177315 GCA_004024745.2 Catagonus wagneri | reverse complement strand
TTAAGCAATTTCAGTACACACTGGCAACTCAAGTGCAAACTACAGCTCAGGTTCTGGCAGACTCACACTGACCGATGCCGTCACTCACACCTTCGCAGCATCTCACTGAACCTTGAACATCTGGCACAGCGTTCTGAACGCTGCTCAGGGCACACAGACGGTTCTCAACTCTCTGTGGATATTCAGAATGACCGCTAAATGTATCAGTGCTGAATGAGATCCTGAAGTGGCCAGCAAGACCCCTTCTGATCTGGTTCCTACTTATTTCTCCAGAACCATAATCTCACTCTAGTGTTAGCCCGGCTCTCCCTCTCTTCGTGTCTGTCGCACAGAACTTACCCCAATCCTTCTCTCCTACCTGGCTGCCTTCTGCCTACCCCCGCTGTGCCATTTTTCTATCCCTTAGAGCTCTGCTCAAACATCACGCCTACAGGGAAGCTCTCCTGTCCCTGCCATGAATGCCCATATAGTATTCGAGTTGTCCCTTACAAATTGTGTATCTGGCTTATTAATGACAGTCTCCCCCAATAACCTCAGGCTGCTTCATCTCCAGCATCTAGCAAAATACCTCTTCCTCAGTAACTTTTTTTTTGGCCACACCCACGACATGTGGAAGTTCCCGGGGCCAGAGAACCAGCATCACAGCAGCCACCTGGGCTGCTGCAGTGACAATGCCAGGTCCTTAACCCACTGAGCCACCAGGGAGCTCCCAGTGATTATTTTTTAAAACGAATAATCCCAGATACCATTTTGGCACACCATGAAACTATTCTAAAAGTCTAAATCAGAAAGGGTCTAAGCAAAAATAAAGAGGAAAGCAACTGGAAAAACATACCTGGAGGAGGCAGCGGCTGGTCATGGCTCGATAGCAGGCTCTGTGGCTCTTGGCTGTCGGCCTCTCTCCCAGGCAGTAGCCCCACCTCCTGACCATGTGAAACCGCTTCGCATGCCAGATGTGAGTTTCTAACCATATGTTCTTCTTTTGTCTCTGGTTAAACACGAGCGTCCGGTTTATGTGACATCGTCGAGCTTTATGGCACTTGGTTTTGGAGTGTTCCTTTTTCTGGTGAACTGCTTTCTGTGCCTATAGTTTCAAGCAGACGGGCAGATCCTAGTTTGTAACCGTTTTGAAACAAAGCTGAATGCTGAGGGATTCAAACAGCTCGTTGTAGGTGAAGTGGGGTACCTTACAGAGCCACTAGTTGGCGTAATATTTTAACTTGGTGATTTCTCCAATGAAAGCAGGGGAGGCAGCGGAAAGAGTGAATGTTTTATGGAAAGGCAAGCCCGGGAAGGAAGCACAGTTCTATCACATACTAACTGGGCAAGCTTTGGAGACTGGGAAGATTAGAATCTTTATAAAACGTTCAACACGGTAACGCAAACTCATTTGCGGCTGTTAGTATGACAGAGCAAGAAGGAACACATCAAGTGCTAGCTTTCTGTTGGTTTTCTTTTTGGGTTTTCTTTTTTAACCTCTAAGACTGTAACCAAATCCAACACTTAGAACAAAAAACATAAAAGTGGGGAAGCCTACACATTTTATATTACTTAGATAATGATGGACAAATGCTACATGCTATCACTAGGGGAGTTCCCATCGAGCCCCAGCGGAAACAAACCGGACTAGTATCCATGAGAACTTGGGTTCAATCCCTGGCCTCATTTAGTGGGTTAAGGATCCAGTGTTGCTGTGAGCTGTGGTGTAGGTCGCAGACTCAGCTCAGATCTGGCGTTGCTGTGGCTGTGGTATAGGCCGGCAGCTACAGCTCTGATTCAGCTCCTAGCCTGGGAACCTCCATATGCCACAGGTGCGGCCCTAAAAAGACAAAAAAAAAAAAATGCTATCACTAGGAAACAGACCTCACATTAAATTTTAAAAGTGCAAAATTCCGGTTTCGTTTTCACTCTTAATCTCTTGCATAGCTAAGCTAATAAACTTGTGGAGAAAACTTTTCTCCATTAGTTTGTGGGCCCCTTGAGGATAAGGACTTTACCTTGATGGACTCTAACCCCAGCACCTGTACATAGAAGGCATTCAATAAAGAAATTTTTAATCGATTGGTAAAGACAGGGTGTTCAGACAATCACAGAACGTCCCAGCCAAGAATTCTGGTAAAGCCAAAAACAACTGGACTTGAACAACAATGAAATCTAAGTTCCAGTTTCCAACTTTGAAAAAGACAAAAGGCAAACACTAGGCATTGATGCTGCCATTTTTTACCTTCCAGCTTCAAAATGGCCACACCCCCAAAGTGCAGAGCTAAAATTACTTATCTGGTAAGAAGGTCGGAATTTTACTTTAGGGGTTCCCGTCACAGCTCAGCAGAAACGAATCTGACTAGCATCCACAGGGACACAGGTTTGATCCCTGGCCTTGCTCAGTGGGTTAAGGATCCGGCATTGCCGTGGGCTGTGGTGTAGGTTGCATTCGTGGCTCAGATCTGGCATTGCTGTGGCTGTGGCGTAGGCCAGCAACTACAATTCCGATTTGACCCCTAGCCTGGGAACCTCCATATGTCCTAAAAAGACAAAAAAAAAAAAAATTTATTTTAAATATAGCAGGGGGACATCAACCATTAACATCATTAAGAGAGATGGATTCCAAATGCTATATTTTGAAATGAGCATGTTGTTTTTAAGTTTCTGTTTTTAAAAATTCTATTAGGTTATACTACTTCTCAGTTTCTTTCAGGAACTACTAACCTAAACATTTACATTAAGGCAAACTTCTACCTCTTTCCGGGCGATCTCCTGCAGGCGTCGTGGAAGGCGTTTGACATTATGGCTCATGGCCCTTCGTCTCATGTGCCGTGGCAGAGTCTGGAAGACCAGTGAATTAGAAGACTTCTGCGTCACTGCTTTCAACATGGCACTGATTTCAGCAGCTCGGGCTTGTGCAAAAGTAGAAGCTGCCGAAGGAAACAGCACCATCATTAAAAACTAGTCTTAGACCAACCATCTTCCCAGGAGGTTTCAGAAGGAAAACAGATTTGAAGTACGTGAGCTTACAATTCACTCCACACCCTAACCCCCTAACGGATGAACACCAATAGTAGCTTTTTCTCTTTATGATTGTGAAACTGTTCTTTAACTTGTCTATTTTTCAAGTTTTCTATAAGGATTCAGTTTTATTTTTTTTACTCATAAAAATTAAAAAACAAGTTTAAAAAGAGGGTTTTTCTTAATAGAGGACTACATGCAATATAGTTACAACCATTCTTAAGTGTAATAATCCCAGAAGCTAAAAAAAAAAAAACAAAAACAAAATTTTAAATGGTTTTGAACTCAAGGATTTGTTTTCTTAACATTTTCTGATTTTTTTGCAACTACATGACTATACCTATTTTTAGTTTTCTTTATTGAAAAAAAAGACTTTTTTTCTGAAGAATAAAACAAGTGCTGGAGAAATCTGAGTTCCTCCAAGGAGGCATGAAGACCAGAAGGCACTCCTAAGCTGTGCACAAGGAACATAGGGTTACATGGCGGAGCAGGTGAGGACGACGTGGGGCGTCCCAGAAACGGGGCCAGACAGCGCCTGGAGACAGCTACTTAACAGGTCTGGGTTGCCCTCCGAAGGCGTTAAATTTGGTTTTACCTTTGAAGATGCTGCGCTGAGGAGTGTGGGTAGCATTTTATATTTTTTTTACAAAGGCGGGGAAGGGGTGGCAAAGAAGACTTGAGACACAAAAGGAACAGTTGACAAATCGGGAGCTGTGAGAAGACAGAGGAAGAGGGAAGCTGAAGGAGGGAGGACAGTCGGGCCCAGGTAGCTCTGGCCCAAGTCAGAGGAGACGTGGATGGAGGAGAGGGATAGAGAGGCAGGGCCAAGACCCGGCAGAAGGCGTCAGAAAGCTGGCTGCGTGGGAAACAGAGAGCTAGTAGTACGAACTCGGCTTCGGCGCAAATACCTACCGGTTATGTACTTGGGAATGTCCTGAGAAGCACCCTCGGGACCTGCTTTCCATCCTCCCTTTCTCTTAAAGGTTACTTTGGAGGAAGACTGCTCGTTCGCATCAGACTCAGCCAGGGCATGCGGGGACGTTCTGGGGTACCACTGTCGTGAGGTTCCGGAGTGAGGATCTAGGGTATTTTCAAAAAAAAAGCACGTCACTTTTATCACAGATAAGGGCTAGGGCGCTGGGTGGCAACACTGACCCGGTTTTTAATCCTATAGCCACCCTGTAAGGTGGCTATTTAGCATGGATTATTTAATATTCAGTAAGAAGGCTCTCACGTAGGAAGGTGGGTTAACTAACCCCCCAGGGTCAAACAGCTGGCAGGCAGCGCACTAATCAAGTCAGTGTGACACATGAAAAATCCCTGGATGCAACAGATGAGGGAAATCTTCTCCCTATTAAGTAATGCAACCTGGATTTTACACCTAAGCTCCCTTAAATATACATGATTTTGTATATTCAGTCTTTCTTCATAATTCTCTGGCACAGTCAAGCTGAAAGCCACTGTGCTAAATTAAAGAAAGGAATACAAGCAGATTCTCTATTCAGATGAAGGGGCGGTCAAACCATTCTGACTTTAAGACAATAGCAAATCCCTTTCTGTGAACAGGGAGAAAGATCAGTAGAGAATTTTACAGCATTCCTGCTTATTCCATGGTAGTATCATTATTAAGCCCCTATAAACACGACACACATTGCAAGGTCTGTCCTTATGAGGTTTAAATGGGATAATATGTGTAAGCTTCTCACTTGGCATCTTGGGCATCAGTGTTCGATATGAATTTCTTTTCTACTTTCTACTGCTGCCTAATGAACAATTATCACCTCCATATCACCATATAAGGTTCAATAATCACCACACAAGTTAAATGCAGATATGATATACACTGTTATTTCTTTTAGGAAATATATAAGTGTAATTTAAAAGTAACTGTTAAGGTACAGATAAAACATATCAGCTCAAAATAAAAATATATTTTTTTGTAGTTCCTGTCATGGCTCAGCGGAAACGAATCTGACTAGCATCCATGAGGATGCAGGTTTAATCCCTGGCATCACTCAATGGGTTAAGGAGCCGGCATTGCCGTGAGCTGTGGTGTAGGTCGCAGACATGGCTCGGATCTGGCGTGGCTGTGGCGTAGGCCAGGGGCTACAATTCCGATTCGACCCCTAGCCTGGGAACTTCCATATGCTGCGAGTGCAGCCCTAAAAAGCAAAAAAAAAAAAAAAGGTGTATATATGTGTATATATATATGTGTGTATATATATATATACACTTATTTGTTTATTTTATATATATTTATATATGTGTGTGTATACATACATACATACATATATATATATATACACACACACATCAGCTCAAAAATACATAGAGCTAATTCTCTTTATTCCCAGCAGTTACATTCTAGAAAGTCACAGAAAATACTAAATTAGTGAATACTGAACCCTGCTCCTACAGAAAGCATGCATGTATCTACGTACGTATGTATGTATACATACATCTCACACAGATTATGATTTTAAATCGTAAAGACAACTCATCCTAGTAGATTCTATTTCCTTTCTCCTACAAAGAGAAAATGAGGCTCAGAAGTATTTAAGGGGGAGTTCCTGCAGTGGACCAGCGGGTTAAGAACCCAACGCTGTCTCCATGAGGATGTGGGTTCAGTCTCTGGCCTCACTCAGCGGGTTAAGAATCCGGCATTGCCACAAGCTACAGAAGTAGGCTGCAGATGATGCTCGAATCCAGTGTGGCTGTGGCGCAGACCTGCAACTGCAGCTCTGATTCAACCCCTAGCCTGGGAATTTCCATATGCCACAGGTATGGCAGTAAAAAGAAAAGAAAAAAAGAAGTGTTCAAGTGACCAGCATGGGGCCACCCCACAATTAGAATTCAAACCCCAGCCAGACTGGAGCTTCTAGCGCTAAGCTGCCCCGTCCCACCAATCACCATTCTTTGGTCCCCTCCCTAAGAAGCTGAAACAAGAAGGCAACTGGGAGTTCCCGTTGTGGCTCAGTGGTTAACGAATCTGACTAGGAACCATGAGGTTGTGGGTTCGATCCCTGGCCTCGCTCAGTGGGTTAAAGATCCGGCGTTGCTGTGAGCTGCGGTGCAGGTTGCAGACGCGGCTTGGATCTGGCGTTGCTGTGAGCTGTGGTGTAGGTCGCAGATGCAGCTCGGATCCCGCCTTGCTGTGGCTGTGGCGAAGGCCGGCAGCTACAGCTCCTGTTAGACCCCTAGCCTGGGAACCTCCATATGCCGCGGGTGCAGCCCAAATAAGGCAAAAAGACAAAAAAAAATTAAAAATAGTAAAATAAAATCGGGAGAAGTCTTTAAAAAAAAAAAAACAAGAAGGCAACTGGGAACATCCATGTCAGGTGACCCCAATTTTTTCACATTCTCTGTGTGTCCACGAGTGGCCGCAAAAGCGCCATGAATATTAATTTGGGGCTACAAACTTCGCAACTAGGTGAATTTGCAAGTACAAAGCTTGTAAATAATGAGGGTCAACTGCAACTGTTTTTTTTTTTGGTCTTTTTTAGGGCTGCAACCGTGGCACATGGAGGTTCCCAGGGCTGAATCAGAGCTAGAGCTGCTGGCCTACACCATAGTCACAGCAACTCCAGATCCAAGCCACATCTGCAACCTGCACCATAGCTCATGGGCAACACCAGATCCTTAACCCACTGAGCGAGGCCAGGGATTGAACCTGCATCCTCATGTATACTAGTCAGATTCGTTTCTGATGAGCTACAACTGGAACTCCTATAACTATTTTTAATTCAGCTCATTTATCATTTAAAGACTATCAAAAGAAGCTGACAAGAGTTCCCGTCGTGACTCAGCAATAATGTCTGACTAGTATCTATGAGGATGCAGGTTCGATCCCTGGCCTTGCTCAGGGTCCGGTGTTGCCATGAGCTTGGTGTAGGTCACAGACGTGGCTTGGATCCTGAGTTGCTGTGGCTGTGGCCCACGCCGGGATCTGCAGCCCCAATCTGACCCCTAGCCTGGGAACTTGCATATGCTGCATTTCGGCCTTAAAAAGCAAAAAAAAAAAAAAAAAAGGGAGCTGACAAAAGCAAGCAATCTGATCCAAATGGACGGTGTCTAGAGAGCTTCTTGTGTATCTTACCTCTGTGAGCCTGGAAAGGTCTTCCACCTCCATTATGGTGCTTTACACCTCCACCAGCCACAAAGCCAGAGGATAAAGTCACATTGGTGGGCTGGTTTCTCATTTTCTTAGCATGTTTCCTTTCTTTTGCATTAGACATTTCTGGAAAGAAAGTAATAAATTTAGTACAGGGAGAAGGAATTTCCATTCAAAAATACAAATAAATTTAATGAATACATATTCATGTGACTCAAAATTTGATTCTTCAGTACAATGGATCTGTATTTAAGTAGACTGATATAAAAATGTTATCGTGATACCGGTCTACGGCAGGGATTTTTTTTTTGTTTTTTTTGGCTTTTTAGGGCTACATTTGTGGCATACGAAGTTCCCAGGCTAGGGGTTGAATCAGAGCCACAGCTGCCGGCCTACACCACAGCTACAGCAACACCAGATCCGAACCACGTCTCGATCTACACCACAGCTCACAGCAACACTGGATCCCCGACCCAATGAGCAAGGCCAGGGATCAAAGCAGCATCCTCATGAATACTAGTCGGATTCATTTCCGCTGCGCCACGACGGGAACTCTTACAGCAGGGATTTATAACCAGAAGGATTTCAGTGGGAGCCGTGAATGGTAGTAACACCAAAAACTTGATTCAACAGAAAAAAATTCTATCTTGTGCTGTCAAAGAATTGAGTCACACGCCAGTCACAATTTGTTGGAAGAATGAAAAATGAGGTGTGAGATAAGATCTCGATGCCACGGTAAAATCATTAAACTATCTAAAACATTACATCAAAATTCTAAGATGAAAGGAGAGGCAGGTAAATTGAAATATGAGACACACTCTTCTCATATAATAACCTCACCAAAAACTGAACATAAAGTACCCATGCCTTCATTTCCACTGAGATGAGGTCAGCTGTACCCTTTAACTTATAACAGCAAAAAGATTTCCACTTGAAATAAGGAGAAAGGACAAACGCCTCGTGGAGCCCAATGGGTTTATTGTTCTCAACTCTCAAACTCCACACCTCCGTTCTTTTACTTAGTAGTTTGAAACACCTGTTTTCCATTTTTAAATGAAATGCATTAAGTACATCAACTACTAGACTTAACTTTTATGAGAACATATCCTACAGGAGTTCCCGTCGTGGCTCAACCGTTAACGAATCTGACTAGGAACCGTGATGGTTGACGGGTTCGATCCCTGGCCTTGCTCAATGGGTTAAGGATCCGGCATTGTGGTGAGCTGTGTTATAGGTTGCAGACGCGGCTCGGATCCTGTGTTGCTGTGGCTGTGGTGTAGGCTGGTGGCTACAGATCCAATTAGACCCCCTAGCCTGGAAGCCTCCACATGCTGCGAGTGCGGCCCTAGAAAAGGCAAAAAAAAACCCCAAACAAACAAAAAAAGAACATGTCCTACAATATATGCCCTCATTGTAATGTAAAGGAGAACTAAAAATAATTTTAATAAAATAATAATCTATTTTTCCTGTACCATAGCTACACCGCAGGACATTATGAAACAGGTATTTTTAACCCAGGGGGATAATCACTGACCCAGGCATGGGCACAACCTGTAGAGCTAGAGAAGGGTCCTGGAAGCCCCCACGCAACAGTCGTTAACTCTTTCCTTGCTGACTGTAGTGAGGTTGGACGGGGGGAAGGGTCCTGCAAAAAGGAGACACTAGGAGGCTGGGAAGTTCTGAGTCACAGAACCAAGCTATTCTCCAAGCATTTAAATATTTTAATACCAGTCTTTATTGATAGCTCTACACAGTATCACCATGACTGCAGCAGCTACAAAGGCAAAGTAACACAGGTGTGTGTGTACTAACACCTCAAAGAGAAGGTAGCAATGCCAGTGGCAACGTAATTTTCCAAACTGGTAAACGCTCCTTGATAAAGTACACATTTTTTTAAAAAGTACGATCTTGCCTTGGTTTACTGTATTCCTTGAAAATTCAGTGTATGAACTCCACGCGGCCAGTGCTTTTCTGGGAACTTTCTGCACACTGCAGAATGCCCAACATCCCTGGTCCCCATGCAGTAAATGGTAGCATTACCCCAGTCATTACGCCGACCAAAACACCTGCTCAAACTTTCTAATGCCACATCAGGCGCTGCACCACACCCAATGAGTACCACCCACTCGCTCACATCCTTTCCACAGTAAGACTTCATACAAAATTAAGAGTGACTCATGCAGTACAGTGTCTAAGAGCTCTCACTTTGGAGTGAGAAAGACCTGGATTCAAGTATCTTCCTGAACGCTTTTCGGTCATATAATCTTAGGAAAATTACTCTCCCTCTTTGAGCATCACTCTCCCCTTTGACAAGTGGGGATAATCAGGAGGTTGCTACGAGTATTAAATAAGGTAAAGTACATAACACACAGCACGCGGCTTTGCATAAACTCAGGGCTCAGTTGACAATAGCTATTATTGCAAACAATACATGAAATAACAGAGATGTATGTCATTTCGCTCTCTCGCTCCATCCCGCTTTGACCTAAATGAAAGACAACTACATCTACACCCAAAAACATTTTTCGAACTAAAAAATATAAACGAAGTAAAGGGAATGCTGCAGAACTGGTTGGCGGGTGAGGGACATGATTCAGATTAGTCTACACTAAGAACCATTCAAAACGATCTTATAAAACAACTTAGTCCACCTACTAGTACCTGCTTGAATCAGAACTTGCCTAGCAAGAAAGAGCACGTCTCTGCTCAGGACCACAATATGCCAGGAGCAGGAATAGGGTAACCTTCAGAAGTCACATCTCCACGCTTAGGTTCCAGGCTAAAAAATAAGCAGACTGAACTAACAATGGTCCTCTAACAGCAGAGAATGAATATAGAATATATCTCAGGATTTAGCTCAGCACAGCTTCCAGAAGCTATGTCCTATATTGAAGCTACACTGAAGAAATACACTCAGTATCCTGTGATTAAACCATAATGGAAAAGAACATGAAAAAGAATATACAGAGATATAACTGAGTCACTTTGCTGGACAGCAGAAATTAACACAACAGTGTAAATCAACTATAACAGAATTTTTAAATGCTCTCAGAATCAATTTAAAAAAAAGAAAACTTCCAGAAGGAATCTTAACTTTTTTCAAGTGACTTTTACATCCAGTCCTAATATTCAGTTTGCATTTGTTTTCATATCCATTTAGTCAGAACTTTAATGAGCACTAAATATGTGTCAGGCTTTATAAAAGCGTTTTCTCCAAAATCAGTAATGTTCAAATAAATTGGGCACGTCGTGTTTTCTCATACAGCATATGATCAGACATAACCCTCGGTAGAGTGAACAGCAGTTTGAAAACCTGGGAATTAAACAGATCATCTCTAATTTCTTTCAGATATAAAGCACTGGTGACTCCAGCTTAATATAAAATCTGCCTTAAGATTTTAAGTTCCTGCTGTGGCTTAGCGGTAACAAAACTGACCAGTATCCATGAGGACCTGGGCTCTATCTCTGGCCTCGCTCAGTGGGTTAACGATCTGGTGTTGCCATGTGTACTACAGAGCCTAGATGTGGCTTGGATCCCAAGTTTTGTCTGTGGGGTAGCTGTGACTTAGGCCTGTAGCTGCAGCTCCGAAAGAACACAGTATCAAAGTTCCCCCTGTGGCTCAGCTGGTTAAGGATTCCACTTGTCATTGCTGTGGCTCTGGTTACAGCTGTAGCAAGGGTTCAATCCCTGGGCCAGGTACTTAGCATGTCAAAGGTGTGGCCGAAAAGGAAAAAAAAAAAATTCTAATTACCCAGTTTAATTAAATTTACCAAGCTTCTTGGTTCCTACTCTGTGCATAATAGTTTTGAGCTGTGTGTAGACCAAAGTAGTATACAGGTGTGGCCTCTTAAAAAATTAGTCATCTTAGGCAGCCAATACTTATTAAGAACTTTATGTGCCAGCACTATTCCACATGCCTCACTCATTTCATCACAACTCCATGAGGAACGAAGGAGCACTATCCTCATTTTATAAATGAAGAAACAGAAGCACAGACAGGTTAACACTAAGCTGTGATTATCCTGGGATTCAGCCCAGGCAGTCTGGCTCTTTTCACTATTTATAAAACAAAAAAAAAATTCGAGACTAAGACCACATAAAACGAAAGACTAAATTCTGCTATATAACACAATAAGAAACTGCATGAGAGAGAGAAGAGCATGAATCTGCAGGAAAAGTCAGTGAGAAAACAGGATTTCATGAGCTGGAACTTGGCTAGGGAAGAAAGAGTATCCAGGAATCTACTTGGTGAATCCAGGAGAGAGGACTCTGGATAACTAGAGTGGGAAGAGAAAGTAGAAGAGGATAAAGCTGAGTAAGCAAGGGGAGGCCAGAACTCTCAAAGAACCTCTAAAGGTTCTTGTGCCAGAAGCAGGAAAGCCAAAACCTTATGGGTCTGCATAACAAAATGGGGGGGGGGGAATAAAGAGGATTTTCTTATACGACATTTCAGAAGTACCGTAGGACAAGGATCTTGCCAGTCTTTCACTGCTGCATCTCCAGCACCTAGTAGGGTGCCCTGCACAAACATGCGCAGGCATAAACGAAGGAGTGAAACGTTCCTATAATGTATATACTAACAGTAAAAAAATACTGAGCCAAGCAGCAGTGCTTCTGACACAGCATGACTGAATATCTGCCAAGAGACCAACTCTGGGGCAACTGAATTCAGATTCCCGTCACTAGGCTTCTACTGAGATGGAAACAGAACACAGAGACACCCTGTAAAGCTCAAGGAACATTCCAAAAAAGGGAGCATGGGAGAGGTGGAAGGCGAACAATGCCCAGGTCTCAGCGTGCTCTCCTGAACGATCCATCTTATTCCTTTTGGGGTTCAGATGGGTACAATGGCCACCCCCAAGATGGCCACCCCAAGGGTGGCATCTGTCCCGTGGGGCAATCCAGAGCAATGACAAACACAGGTGGCTCCAGCACAGGAGCTGAAGTGTAAGTAGATAAGGTAGGAGGTTCCTGGAGACAGAGAACCAGGCATGGCTTTCTTGACATCAGAGAAGCCATCCATTTTTGACCTAAGTCATTTTGTGATCTAAGCCATGCCTCAATGCTTGCCTTTGAATCGGTCTCAGTAATCATGATCTTAAGGGAAAGTAAGACAAGGGAAGTAGCAATAGCAAAGACCAGTTGTAAACTCCCAGATCTGGCTTTTGCAGTAAAGATCAACCAGAGGCACTTTCTTGACCTGTTTTGCATTGTCTTAACCCGCCTCGGGCACTCAATCATCAGATCAACCGGAACCTAAGGGATACTGACCTTTTCTCTGACCCTTGAGGGTTTCAATCAACGAAAGCTTGGACTCTGTTGCCCTTTGCCCCAATTCTATGCTAAACTCTCCTCTGCTCAAGCCCCCTCATGAATACGCACATACCTTAGCTTAAAAGTTCCCTAATTTTTCGGTTGCTTTTGGAAAGACCACCGGTGTTCGGCAAGTAAGAAGTACTTCCTTCTTCCAAACTTTGGCTTAGTTGGTTTGTTTTTTTTGGGGGGGGGGTTCTGGCTTGATACCCACCAAGAGGTGAACCCAGTTTTCGGGTAACAGAAGGAGGGGCGGTAGGGAAGAGAAGGCAACAACGGGAGAGTAGGTCAGCGGGTGAGGGAAAGAAAGAGAGGGGAGCCGGGCCAGTGCTCCGGCACCGGTGGAAGGGACTGACACTCCTCCTATCCTCGCGGACCCTGGTTAGACGCCAGCCTCTCACAACCTACCTGCCAGGTGCTCCGCGCGTGGAAGCCAGAGATGTCCGGGTCAGAATGACAATGTTCTGCGGCGGTCACGACGCCGACGTGCGTGGCGAGCGAGCTAGAGGGCGCATGCGCCGGTGCGACCGCGAACTGCACGTGGCCCAAAATCGCGCGGAGACTACAACTCCCAGAACCCCCAGCGAACCCAGGCCCGGGCGACGCTTTAAAAGAGGAACTTCAGCCCCAGCTAGTTAGTCTCCTGAGAGGCCGGTAAGAATGCTCTACGGCTTTGTTGTCTAGGAGCGGCAGCCAGAGAAAAGCGTCAGCATGTCGGCTTTGGTCAGAAAGGTGATCAGTACTGTGAAAGCCCCAGCGGCCATTGGTCCTTACAGGTACGGATGCTCGCGGGGCCGGGATGGGCTCGGGCCGGTGAGGTCTGGTTTGAGGCAGTCGGGGTCCGAGCTGCGGTGGCCCTCCGAGGTCATTGCGGGCAACTTCGTCGAATACACTGAGCCGGGAAATTGAACTTGGGAAAGGGGGCAACGCACCCGGAGGCCCACTACGAGTTTAAAGTTATCAATTGTATATTTAAAATTGTGAAGAAAAAAGATTTGGTCGGGAAATGAGAGACGTCATGAAGTTTGCAGCATGTTAAGACACAAAACATAGGGAACTGGAAGGTTAGAAATGAGACTATCTTGTTGCTTAATAAAGGTGAAATGGTAAAACTTATAAATTTAAATTGATATTAAAGTTTCTTTAAAAAGCTTTTTAAACGAAGGTATTTAGTGCCATTGAATTGTATACCTAAAAACGGTTTTTAAAATGTTACATTTTGTGTTTGATAAATACTTTTTATCATAATTAAGAAACAATGGTGGGAGTTCCCGTCGTGGCTCAGTGGTTAACGAATCCGACTAGGAACCATGAGGTTGCGGGTTCGATCCCTGGCCTTGCTCAGTGGGTTAAGGATCCCGTGAGCTGTGGTGTAGGTTGCAGACGCGGCTCGGATCCCGCGTTGCTGCGCCTGTGGCGAAGGCCGGCAGCTACAACTCCAGTTAGAGCCCTAGCCTCGGAACATTCCATATGCCTTGGGTGCGGCCCTGGATAAAAGACCAAAAAAAAGACGGCAAAAAAGACAAAAGAAAACAATGGTGGTGCTTTCTTTATCTGAAAATGAATGTTGCTTTTAAAGTTTGTTTGGCTCTCTTTTGTGTAGTAGTGTAATTTATGCTTTTTCCTGTGATTTTATCCTAATTCTGAAATTTAGTGTTCTCATTACCAAAAGGAAAAAAAAATCAGTTCCAAAAGTAAGCACTTTGCAAAAAAGATGTATAACCTCACAGGTGGATCTTTAATTGATCCTTCAGTAATGATTTAACCTTGTCTAATTATTTTCTTGAAAGTGCCCTTGGCATTGCTTTCTTTTGTTTTACAGCTTTATTGAGGCATATGTTACATGTAAAATTCACCCATGTTAATGGAAAGTCCCATGAGTTTGGGTAACTAAAGAATTACGCATCTGCTACCACAATCAAGTCTTTGAACATTTACATCACCCCCCACACCTCTGTCCAGCCCCCACAAAAAATTCTCACTCATTTATGGTCAGTCCCCATCCCTACCCCTTACCCCAGGCAGCCACTACTCTATTTTCTACAGCTTTCTTTTTTTTTTTTTTGCCTTATCTAAGGCCGCACCCACGGCATATGGAGTTTCCCAGGCTAGGGCTCTAACAGGAGCTGTAGCTGCCGGCCTACACCACAGCCACAGCAGCGCGGGATCCGAGCTATGTCTGCAACCTACACCACAGTTCACGGCAACGCCAGATCCTTAACCCACTGAGCAAGGCCAGGGATCGAACCCGCAACCTCATGGTTCCTAGTCGGATTCGTTAACCCCTGAGCCACGACGGGAACTCCTCTACTGCTTTTTTTCTATGTTTGTTTCTAGAATTTTATATAAGTAGAGTCAAATAATATGTAGTCTTTAGTTGGATGTATCAGTGAGTGTTTATTTTTTTTTCATTTCTGCTGTCAATAATAATGCTGTTCTGGGAGTTCCCTTCGTGGCTCAGTGGTTAACGAATCCGACTAAGAACCATGAGGTTGCGGGTTCGATCCCTGGCCTTGCTCAGTGGGTTAAGGACCCGGCGTTGCCGTGAGCTGTGGTGTAGGTTGCAGACGCGGCTCGGATCCCGCATTGCTGTGGCTGTGGCGAAGGCCGGCGGCTACAGCTCCTGTTAGACCCTTAGCCTGGGAACCTCCATATGCCACGGGTGCGGCTCTACATAAAGGCAAAAAGACAAAAAAAAAAAAAGAAGAATGCTGTTCTGAATAGTCAAGTAAAGTCTTTGAACATATGTTTTCATTTCTTTTGGGTAGTTTCCTAGGAAAGAAAATTGCTGGGTTGTATGTTATGTGTATGTTTATATTTTTAAGAAACTGCCAAACGATTTTCCAAAATGTCTGTACTATTTGGCATTCCTACCAACAAAGTATGAGGGTTCCAGTTGGTTCACATCCTCAGCAATACTTGTTATCAGTGATGCCTTATTGCGTGTGATGGTATCTCAGTGTGGTTTTGGTTTGCATTACTCCTTAGCCCTTTGTATGTCTTCTCTTGTGAAGTGTCTATTCAGATCACTTGCCTGTTTTTCATTGGCTGGTCTTTATATTATTGAGTCATAAGAGTTCTTTATATATTCTGAATACAGGTCCTTTGTTAGATATATGTTTTGCAAATACTTTCTCCCAATCTGTGACATAACCACATTTTCATAAAGATACCTTTCAGTAAGCAAAAGTTTTTAATGAAGTCCAGTTATCAGTTTTGTTTTACATGTTGTGCTTTTTGTGTCCTTAGCATTGAGTTTTATATTTTATATTTATATTTTGTATATACATTGCATTTCTGTTTATTGCAGTCAAGCTGTGTTAGTCGACAGGACCATTTACATTTCAGGACAGATAGGCATGGACCCTGCAAGTGGACAGCTTGTGCCAGGAGGAGTGGTAGAAGAAGCTAAACAGGTAGGTCTTTTTCCTCATTTGAAGTTCCCTTCTCTACTCCTTTTTATATTGAGGAGTATTAAGAATCCATTTGGCTGATTTGTCGTATAGAGATGATCAGAGAAATGCTCTTTAAGTTGCTTACTGACTGAAGACAGTTTTATGTCAGTAGAAAGTTGGAAACGTAATGAAACATTTAACAACCAAAAAAAATTTTTTTTTACTTTCCAAGGTGACTTTAAACCTGAACTTTTGGATAGTAACTAAACTTATTGTAGTAATCATTTATTAAATCATCACAGTATGCACCTAAAACTAATACAATGTTTGTCAGTTACATTTCGATAAAATAGGAAATAAGATGGGAGGGGGGCCCCTGAATTATTGAAATCAGAAAAGATGTTGCCACTTCCACATGAATTGGGAAATTTTCTAATCAGGGCCAATGACCTGCCAAAAAAAAAAAAAAAATCTACCACCACAGAAGTAAAAGTCAACATTTGTTAGAAAGAGAAATATCTAAAGGTTACACGCAGTATGTTTTTTAAAATTAGAATGAAGGATATAATTCTAATCCAATAAATAGAATTAAGTTGTAACTTAATACATGCACTGGGTCATTTGTAATATCCAAATGTCCACCCATAAGGAACTAGTTAAATCATGCTAGATCCATACAACTAAATTAATATGGAAAGATCTCCAGGATTGTTACATGATGAAACCAAGACGCAGGCCAGCACCCACAACAAGCTACCGTCTGTGTTTGTGTCTAAGAATATATACATTTATGCTGGTATGAGCATCACTGTGGAAAGATATATAAGAAACTAGAAACAGCGGTTATTTCTGCTGAAGGAAACAGGGAAGCAGGGAGTAAGGGTGGAGGACAGCTTTTCACTATCTGTGCTTTTTTACAGCTTTTGAATTTTTCACCAATCCATATATTACCTACTTGGAAGGTTAATTTTTTTAAATCATTAACTATTATAATGCAACTGGTCAAGTAAAGTGGAAGAATGAGTTGAAAAAATAGTAAAGACAGGTTGAAAAAAACCAATCTTTTTCCAAAGGCCAGAGGGTCAGACATAGACACAATTTACTAATTTTTTTGAGGAAAAAGGAAGAACTCTTTAAAATCAAATACCGCTTTAAAGACAACATGTTTTAGAGTTCTCTTGTGGCACAGCAAGTGGGTTAAGGATCCAGCATTGTCACTGCAGTGGCTTGGATCACTGCTGTGGCTTGGGCTCAGTCCCTGGGCCGGGAACTTCTACATGCCATGGGTGTGGCCAGAAAAAAGAAAAAAATTTTTTTTTGTTCTTTTTAGGGCCGCACTCGTGGCATATGGAAGGGTCCCAGGCGAGGGGTCGAATCAGAGCTGTAGCCACTGGCCTACGCCACAGCCACAGCCATAGCAGTTCGGGATCTGAGCCATGTCTGCGACCTACACCACAGCTCACGGCAAAGCCAGAACTCTAACCCATTGAGCAAGGCCAGGAATCAAACCCGCGTCCTCAGGGATACTAGTCAGATTCTGCTGAGCCATGATGGAAACTCCAAGAAAATATGTTTTAATGCTTAGTAGCTCATATTTAGCCTCAGAGTGATGCAGAATTAGAAGTAACTATTTCTGTTTTAGCTTAGTGGACACTGGTTGAGAACTTCACATATCCTGGCACTGAAGAAACTGAGGACTTCAGTCTTTTGTTTTTTTGTTTTGTTTTGTTTTTTTGCTTGCTTAGGGCTGCATCCCCGGCATATGGAGGTTCCCAGGCTAGAGGTCGAATCTGAGCTACAGCTGCCAGCCTACACCACAGCCACAGCAATGCGGGATCCAAGCCGCGTCTGCGACCCACACCACAGCTCACGGCAGCGCTGGATCCTTAACCCACTGAGCAAGGCCAGGGATCGAACCCGCAACCTCATGGTTCCTAGTCGGATTAGTTAACCGCTGCGCCACGACGGGCACTCCAGGACTTTAGTCTTTCTCCTCACAAAAGGAGACAGCTTCTCACTATATATTTCAGAAAGAGTCATTCCATTAATGAAAGCCAGGAAGCAATTCACTTGTATAGAAGTGGCCTACGGGGAGTAGAATTTTCCTAGAAGAGGAAGTTTTTTTGTTTTTTCTGCAACATAGGTGATTCAAGGAGCTGTTAGTAAAAGATGGTTAATTGCATTGAAGCATTAATGTAGCATCAGTGCCTTAGGCCTGTTTTGCTTTGGTTCACAGGCTCTTACAAACATGGGCGAAATTCTGAAAGCTGCAGGCTGTGACTTCACGAATGGTGAGCCACTTGATATTTCACGTTTCTGTCGGATATTTCTTTGGTCTTTTTGAAGAACACATGGCATCCAGTAATATGTCATGCCACCCCACATCTTTTTTTTTTTTTAAGTTGGTTTAATTTCATTCCCATTTGAATTGAGCCAGTCACAGAACATATACATACTCGGGGGAGGGTGGCGAAGCAATAGTCAATCTAAGAAAGAAAGAAATGGAAAGTTTTATTTGAGCCAACGTGAGGATTATAACCTGGGAGACGGTCTTTCAGACAGCTTTGAGGGCTGTTCCGAAGAGATAAGGAGAGACACCAGAGTACATATGATTTTGGTGAAGAGGTCTGTGCAGTCAGAATGGCACCCGTCTTGGTCGGCAGGGTTACTGCTGTTCTCCGGGAACAGATGATCTCACTTAGTTAATGGTTTAGTACTTTTCTAAGTGTAGAAAGATGCGAAAAACTAGGTTCATAAAATTTTCTCTTGCAAATATCTGAGGGGCAGTTCTGGCAGTTCTCCCAGAACACGAAGTCCAGAACACAAAGTCCTTCTCCTGACGTCTCTGAATTCCTTTCTCCGGGTATTACAGGTCAGTGACTGCAGTGGCCGATGACTCGATTCTTGTAGAACTGGATGGTGGGCGGCGTTCTCTATTTTACAGTCCCCTCACTTTCTATCTTCATTTCAACCAGGGTTGGGAGACATTTCACTGGCCGTTTGTCCCGTGGCACCGGGGATGTTCATTCCCAGATCAGGCGAGCATCTCATCGCTTGGCCGCTCAGTGCCATTAGTGGGTGAAGGCTCTGTTAACGTAGCCAAAAGCCATGGCCCAGGAAGTCGTTCTGTCTTGTTGCTTCTTCTCATATCTAGAGTTACGCTGTTACAATCACTGATCTTGTAGAGGTATATTTTAGGTCAGTCGTTTCAAGTCATCTAGTTATCATTTTTGTTGGAGGCTTAGTCATATTTGGCAATAATGCAAGAAGCAACAATCTTATAGGCAGAATGCAAGTAACATAGCTAGTGACATTAATAAGCTCAGAGGTAAGTAATGTTCTATTCTAGGGAATTAACTTGGCTGCGACCAGAAGAACTGAACTTTATAGTTGGGCAGGTGTTTCTTCCACTGGAGAGGGCTGGTTAACGCCCAGTGCAGATGCGCAAGGCACACTAGAGGGGAGGGAGGACGACTAAATGGGCAGAGAAATTTTTGTATTTTTAAGAATTTGTATTTTTTAATTTTTCTCGTCTTGCCTTAAAATATGAATTTTATTTCATCAGTCCTGTTTTTCTAAGTACGGTTTTGGATCAGACCAAACAACTAAATAAACCTAATGACAACATATGTATCTTCTAGTGGTAAAAACAACCGTTTTGCTGGCAGACATAAATGACTTCGGTACTGTCAACGACATCTACAAACAGTGTAAGTTGTTTAGTCTTATTACTATTTAACATTTTAAAGAGAAGTAAATCTGTTAACCTTAATGAGTGGCCATTATGAATTAAGAGTGATAGGAGATGCTAAAGAAACGGTTAGACATCCTGTCCTAAAAGAATGAATCGTCTGCTCGGAAATGTGCAGTGTGCCCCCCATGAAAAAGAACCAAGACGTTTCTGTTGCATTCCCTGGAATAACATAGAGTAACGTACTGCAACCCATCAAGTCCATTTTCCTAACGCTTAAGTTTCTTACATCCTTCTCAGGCTTTCTAAGCCCTCCTAAGAATTTTCTAACACATAGATTGTGGTTATTATTGCTGTGATAAGGTCCACCCACCATCTCTGTTCTGCTCTCTCAGAATCATTGGCTGGTTAGTTAATATTTCTGTGCCTTCGTTTCCTCAGATGCAGAGTGAGGATAAAACCTTAATAAGGTTGAAATTTTAAATGAGTTCATACACCATGTAAACACTTGGAACATATGCTGGTCCACTGTAAGCACTTAGTAAAGGTCATCTGTTATTAACAGTGAGGTCCTAGTCAGAAAAATGAGTATCGATACCACCTGGTGAGATGAGACGACGGTATTACACAGAAAAGGTATCATTATTCTGTCCCGAACAAGTGGCTAGACTGGACCAAAGTAAATGGTAAAAGTCTCTGCCAAAATCACTGGAGATGGCCAGTTGTTCCTTACTTAGTAACTATATATAAAACAAACCCCCTTCATGTTAAATAAGGTTAAAGTGTCAGAGTACATGAGTGTTTTCATTTTTTTCCCAGAAAACTATTTTTTAAAGTATGAAAATCATAGGAATCATATGGCAAAATATTGTATCAGTAATATGAACATGAGCTTCTTTTTTCAACGTTGCTTCTACTTGAGAACTGACAAGTATCTGAAGCACTTACCAGATTCTTGACTACGCAGGGCTGAATAACAATATAGTATCTGAAAACTAAAATGAAATTCTTTTAAATTTAGATTTCCAGGGTAGTTTTCCCGCAAGAGCTGCTTACCAGGTTGTTGCTTTGCCCAAAGTAAGTACACTGTAAAATGACTCACGTACACAATTTTAAATTTCTATTTTTTTTTTTTTTCAGAATATGACAAATGAAACATTGTGGCAGGAAATTTTTAAAAAGAAATAGTCCCTGCTTTCCTGGAACTTAAAAGTCTAAAAGGAAACACTATTTATATATTAAATATATGGGGGGAGCTAGGGATTAAGAAACCTAAGAAGGAAAAAAATTAAGAAACTTATAAAATTTGTCTTAAAAATTAAGAAAATTAAAAATCAAAGCCAAATACGAACGCAAGAGGATTAGAGTACATAAATTGTGAGCAAAATTAAAATACCATCTGTGTTGTTTTACTGTTACCAGGAGACCATAAACCGAGCCAGGTCTGTGAGTTCTGTAGTAAAAATTTTACTTTTCTCTCATATAATAAAAAATCTAGGCCTTCCATTAGAAAAAATAATCTCAAGACTAGTGACTCGGATATTTCTCAGCATTCTCGTCTTGGTGTGCTGATTTAAGTAGAAGCCCTTCCCATGCCCCTTAGCCACACAGTATTCCCACTTATAAAGAAGCAGCACTTGTTGACTTCCACTTACAATTTTCCACTAAAGAAAATTTATCTTCTATGAATGGTGGTTTTTTTCCTTTAATTGGTTGTTACTGGGAATGATCAATATCATTAAGTTTATTAAGTTATAGTGTGTGATAGAAGGGGTTCTGAACTTGGTCATGGTTTGAACCTGTTGTTTAGCTCTGTGCCCTAGGACGGGTTAAAAAACCTTTCTAAGCCTCAGTGTATCCTCCTGGACACCTGATAATAGGGGTGCGGTAAGAATCACCGGAACTTAGATGAACACATTTAGCGTCGTAACCTAGCCTCTGATAGATTCTTGATGAGTGTTCCCCTTTCTTTCCTTTTTTTTTTTTTTTTTTAGGCAAGAAATAGATTAGGATAGGACACTTGTGGACAGGCAAGGAAACTCTGCCCCCCTTCTTTCCTTCTTTGAAAAGTTTCATGTTAAAAATGTTTGTCTTGTGGAGTTCCCATCGTGCCTCAGTGGTTAGCAAACCCGACTAGTATCCATGAGAATGTGGGTTCGATCCCTGGCCTGACTTAGTGGGTTGATCCGGCATTGCATGCACTGTGTATAGGTCACAGATGCGGCTCGGATCCAGTATTGCTGTGGCTGTGGTGTAGGCTGGCAGTTACAGTTCTGATTCGACCCCTAGCCTGAGAACCTCCATGTGCCTTGGGTGCGGCCCTAAAAATACCAAAAAAAAAAAAAAAAAAGGCTTGTCTTGGGAGTTCCCAATGTGGTACAGTGGATTAAGGATCTGCCAGTGTCTCTGCAGAGGCGAAGGTTCAGTCCCTGGCCCAGTGCAGTGGATTAAGGATCCAGCATTGCCACAGCTTTGATTCAGTCCCTGGCCCGGGAACTTCCATATGCCGAGGACATAGCCAGATAATAATAATGCTTGTCTTGTGTTAATTGCATATGTTTTTAGTGGGTCTTATGGCCATCTCTTAATTTGTTCATTATTTTCCTGATAGGGAGGCCGTGTTGAGATTGAAGCAATAGCCATCCAAGGACCTCTCGTGACAGCATCACTTTAAGTCTGTCCAGTGCCATTTAGTCTGAAATTTTAATATAATTTGTAAATTAACATCTTAATTTTTACAGTTGACGTTGGAAAGTGTAAAGCCAACTGCAATGTCTGAAATTATTACGGAAACACCAGATAATAAGGGGAACTGAAGATTAATGATGAATCTAGCTACTGATGTTATGAATTACACTTAACACATGTATTACTGGCTGTGGGAAAAGAGACACATATGACATGGTTGCTCAGATAAGTGAAAGTCAAGGGAAATAACATGTAGGGAAGATGAAAAGTTACTATTCTTGAGAAATAATAAAGAGCACACCGAAGTCAATTAAACCCTATTAATTTAATGATGTGAACTATTTAGTCTCATATCAGATACGTGATTCTGCTTTTACGTGAGTAAAATTAAAGTGAATTTGAATGGTAGAGATAAAGGAGAAGAAACTGGACCAAAATTTTATATAGATAATATTTTTCTGATTTCTAATGGGAATAATATAGCATGCAGATTTCCCTTGGTGTGATTCTATTCACTTACTTTTTTTGACAGTTTAATTTATACATCAAATCACATGCTTAAATAAAAGTGGGAAGAGCCATGAAGTTTAAACTGCAACTATTTTTTTTCCCTCAAAGCTTACTTCTAGCTTTACATTTTTACACTGTTGAGATAAGATATAACCATTTCACATTTGTTTTTTGACGTCTTCTAACACTTTTAGACAACTACTGCACGAATACGCCCTCAGGGTACAAGAAATGCCAGCACAGAATTATGTAGATTGAAAAGTAAAAGTCCTCTTCATTTGCTGTCCATTCCTCTCATCTCCCCAAAGATGACCACTGCCAAGAGTTTGGAGTGTAACCAGCAGGTAGTTTTCTCTTCACCTACTTTAGTTTTTGGCTTGTTTATACATAAATGGAGCTTTAGGGTACATGTTATTCTACAGACAGCTTGCTTTTGTCTTGAACGTCTTCCATATAAATACATGTAGAGTCACCTCATTTTTAAAAGTATTGCAGTCTTCTTTTGTGTGGACATACCTTAGGTGATTTAACTGTTCCTCCAAATGCTTCAGTGTTTGTAAGACTATCATATTGCATCAGTGCTGCCATAACATTCTTACAGGCACACGTGACATTCTTATATATACCTATTTGTTTCTGGTTGTTTTAGAAATGTTGTGGTAAAAATTTGGTCACCCAAAGGATAATATTAGAAGCAGTTAAGAATGGAAGTTTTGTTTTGTTTTGTTTTGCTTTCCTTTTTAGGGGCACGCCTGCAGCATATGGAGGTTTCCAGGCTAGGGGTCAAATTGGAGCTGCAGCTGCCGGCCTACACCACAGCCACAGCAACGCGGGATCTGAGCTGTGTCTGCAACCTACACCACAGCTTACGGCAATGCTGGATCTTTAACCCACTGAGCAAGGCCAGGGATCAAACCCACAACCTCATGGATACTAGTCAGATTTGTTCACTGAGCCCCAATGGGAAATCCAAGAATAGCAGTTTTAAGAGCACAAACTCTGGAGTAATTCCAATAGATTTCTAAGCCCTGATCTACCACTTATTAGCTTTATGTTCCAAGATAGTTATTTAGCCTCTTTAAGCCTCAGTTTCTTTTTCTTTCCTTTTTTTTTGGTCTTTTTAGGGTTGCACCCGAGGCATATGGAGGTTCTCAGGCTAGGGGTTGAATTGGAGCTGCAGCTGCTGGAGTGTACCACAGCCACAACAATGCCGGATCCGGGCCGCATCTGCAACCTACACCACAGCTCATGGCAACACCGGATCCTTAACCCACTGTGTGAGGCCGGGGATCGAACTTGTGTCCTCATGGATGCTAGTCTGATTCATTTCCACTGAGCCATGCCAGGAACTCCCAAGCCTCAGTTTCCTAGGAGAGAATAATCGCACCTTCTCAAAAAGTTGACTTAAAGATTAAATAAGGTAACGTACGTGAAAGTACTTAGCAGTGTCTAGCATACAGCAAAGGCTCAGAAATCTAGCACTATTCAATATTTAACAATTAATTAGCACATGGAATAATGTGCTAGATGGAAAAGTTTCTGCTATTTAGGGATGTAAATTTATTAACATAAAAGGTAAGGATGAGGATTCTTCCATTAGGCAGAGTTGGGGACTACGGCACTGGGCACTGATAAAACAAAATTAGGTGCTGAAAATGACTTTAGACATTTTTATATGAAGCAGTATAATACCGTAGTTACCACAGGACTCTGAAGCCAAAGTACTCGAGCTCAAGTCCTGTTCCACCACTTACCAGCTCTGTCACTTTGGGAAAGTTACTTAAGCTTTCTATTCTGTTTCTTCTATAAAATGGAAATACTACTGGTACTTGCCTTATAAATTTGTTGTAAGGATTAAATAAGTGAATATGTATAAAGCACTTAGAATGATATTTGGCACATTGCTATGATGATAGAAACCTTTCTGTTATTTGGCAATAAAAAGAATGAGTTATCAAGCCACAAAAAGACATGGAGGAACCGTAAATCCATGTGACTAAGTGAAAAGAAGTCAGTCCGAAAAGATCGCCAGTTGCATGAGCCCAACTATGTGACATTCCAGAAAAGGCAAAACTATGGAGATGATAAAAAGATCAGTGGTTGCCAAGGGTGCAGAGCGGTGGTAAAGCACAGATATTTGGGGCACTGAAATTACTGTGTATGATACTATAACGATATATACGAGTCACACATTTATCAAAAACCACAGAATGTACAACACAAAGAGCGAACCCTAAAGTAAACTATCGACTTTAGTTAATAATAATTTGCCAATATTTGTCCATTTTAACAAATGTACCACGTTAATGAAAGATGTTAATTATCAGGGAGACTGTGCTGTGGGGAGGAGTATTTGGGTACTCGCTGCAGATTAAAATGCCAAGAAAATTTAAACCTTTTTTTAAAGGACTGTAGTAATACAGTCTCTGGTACAGTGTTAAGTAAAAGTTTAAAAACGCTGCTCATAGTTAACTGGTATTCCCTAAAAATATAAAGGCTTAGGAAAATCAGCAAGTGACAGACACCACCCCCACCCCACCCCCACCAAATTTGTTTTGGCAAAATGCTGACAGGTGATGAAATCTGTCTAGGACAATACTTGAGTTTTAAGCGGCTGGAATGGTATCTTGAGTCTCTTTCCACAACTGAAGGAGAATCAGAATTTTGTGAAACGGAACACTTAACACATGTTAGCTTTTCAAACAGCAATCTCTTTGAAGTGTATTGTCGTTAAATAAGTGATCATAAGATGCCACAAGAAGAGTTCCTGTTGTGGCTTAGCAGGTTAAGAACCCGATGTCTCTGTGAGGATGCAGGTTCCATCCCTGGCCTCCTGGGTGGGTTAAAGATTCAGTGTTGCCATGGCTGTGGCGTAGGTCGCAGATGTGGCTGGGATTCGACTCCTGGCCTGGGAACTTCCATATACTGCAGGTGTGGCCATAAAAAGGGGAAAAAAAAAATATATATATATATATCTATATATATATCTAAAGAGTTACCTGCATTTCCCTGCTGTTGTCATATTCTTTACCTTGGATGGAGTGTGTAATTTTTTTTAAATGCTTTTCTTTTTTATTTTTTTTTTTGGCCATACCCACAACATTCAGAAATTCTCAGGCCGGGGGTCGAACCTGTGCCACAGATGAAACCAAGCTGCTGCCGTGACAATGCCAGAGCCTTAATCCAGTGAGCCACAAGAGAACTCCTAAATAATGTTTTTCTTCCTGAAGGACACAATGAGTCAAAATACATTTCTGTGATAAAAATTCACATAAAAATAAAGAGAAAAGCTTTCAAGCACTTTATTTCTAACAACATATTCATTCAAAACTGTAAGTATTGGACCACCAGTACAGAATAATTTTATAAAAAATTTGGCCATATTTCCCTATAGCCAATTATATTCGGTTCTGAGGAAATTATCATGATTATATAAGAATAAAAAGCATTTGTCATCAACAAATATTTCAAGTGTGAAATTTGCCCAAGGCCCTGTAGGGCACTTTTCCTGCCCTCTAAAGAGCTTACAATCTTGTCATGAACATTTGATCAACAATTCGAAAGTATTAAATATAACTTCAAATGAAATATTTAGTTTCAGTGTTTTTTCCTAAGATGTCAAAAAAATTATAAATTGCGGTCAGCTCAGTGCTAATATACTTGGGCATAGCTCCTCTCTCTATAACACTAATCACTGTCTACTAACATAGCGAGTATTTCTGGAACATTCTCTATAACCTGCTACCTCCAAAAAATTCCAGTAAGGAAAATCCAGAAGTGCTGTGCCCAGCGATTCAGTAGATTTAAAGTTCTATTAAGTTACGCTTTGGCTAATTTGCTGTTGCAACTCTAAAAAAATAATAATCCCTCAGATATGTGATTTTTTTGACTGATGGAATTACATGTAAAGCTTAGATAATTTTCTGAAGTTTCTACCATGAATGTATATTCATTTTTTACTAAGAAAAAAATTATCATTATCAAGACTCCTTACTTGCAATTATTACATAAATAATCACTTGTCACATACTTAGACAAAAGCAGTGTTTTTATCTGGGGGTAGAGTAAAACTTTTAAACAAAACTCTGATATCCAGAAAATGTGAAGGAAAACCATGCTGATCCACTAAATAACTACTGGTTCAAATTAACTTTAGTTTGTCCTCACCTTGAGCTGCTACGAGTGCAATGATGGCTGGAAAAGTCACATTCTGGCCTTTTCACTTCCTAGTGAGATGAAGTGAAACTCCCTTGCAGCCCAAAGCCCTTCAACAATACAGCTGCTGTGAAAAGCCTCTTATCACTAAATAATTTTTGTTAAGTATTTGGGATCAGGGTCACATAAATCAATTCAACATACTATACATTACTTTTCTCATACATTTATATGGTAGCGTGAATTATGTTTTGCTACAGTTACTTCTATTACAAAAAAAAGTTTTTTGGGCCACACCTGTGGCATATGGATGTTCCCCATCAGGGATCAAATCCAAGCCACAGCTGCAGCAATGCTGGACCCTTAACCCACTGCACCAGGCCAGGGATCGAACCAGTGCCTCCACAGAGACAAGCCAGATCATTAACCCACTGTGCCACAGCAGGAACTCCAAGGAAATTTATATTTTACAAGGTAAAAAATAAGGCATATTTCAAAACAAAGTTATTGTCTGCAGCTGGTTTCTCAGAACTCTTTTTCTGGAAGCTAGAAAGGTTTGCAGATCTCTGTCCTGGTAATGGATGGAGTCCTATGTTTATTCATGTTAGTCGCACAGCATTAAACTGAAAGGGTAATTTAGATTAATATCAACTGGCACTTCTTCCACCTTCAAAAGTTATTAATCCTTGGCTTTGATGTCTAAAGATTTCTTTCATTTGAAATCAGTATCATAAAGCATATCAATAACGATATGGTTTTGAGCATGCACTATCTTAAATATTGCCCACAACATTTGCTGAGTGGTATTTCTGAAGTAAAACTAACAGCTTCCAATTTTATTTATTTATTTATTTGTTTGTTTGTTTGTTTGTCTTTTGTTTTTTAGGGCTGTACCCGTGCCATATATGGAGGTTCCCAGGCTAGGGGTTTTTAATCGGACCTGTTGCTGCTGGCCTACGCCAGAGCCATAGCAATGCCATATCCGAGCCCCGTCTGCGACCTACACCACAGCTCACAGCAATGCCAGATCTTAACCCACTGAGCGAGGCCAGGGAGTGAATCCCCAACCCCATGGTTCCTAGTCGGATTCGTTTCCGATGCGCCACGACAGGAACTCCCCAGTTTTATTCTTTATGGATTAGTACTGCTAGGGATTTCCTTAACTTGTGTGGGTAGTAACAAGAACTGAAAAGAGAAATTTCACACCTGCCAACAGCTCTCTGAGCTTACACTGATTCAGTTTGTGCAGTTAAAACCTTGAGATTACAGCCAGCCACTCTTTTAACTTCATAAGCTCTGGGGATAAGAGGTGATGACCGAGTTTTAGATTAAATGACATCTTGTGAGCAAATGCTTTCCACTTTCCAGACACAGCCATGCCTTAGAGGACCGTTCTCCTTTTACCTGACAAATGCACGTGGGCTACGTGAATGGCTTTTGGATGTTCACGTCGCTGGCATTTGGAAAACAATTCAGAATTGGGTCACCAAATTCACTTTATAAAAAGGAGGTACTTCTAATGCTAGATGCTCTGACAAGGTGTTGTGTCCAAAAGAGTACAGATTATTTGTGACCATCCAACACTCTGAGTAGTCAAATGTGGGGGGACATTTTTTTTTCCTTCCTTTAAAAGCCATTCTTAAATCAAGGCCAAGTGTGAAATAAAGCATTTGTTAAGAGTGATGTGGGTGTTCTGACCTCTCAAAGGCCATTAGCTATGCTAGGAGCTCTTATTCCCAAGTTTAAATGGCAAAAGCAGTGAGCTCACCGGTTGGCCACACACGCCTTTCCTGTTAGTCCCCCAGGAGAAGCTACAGAGTGCCTCTGGCCAAGAGATTTGGAGTCCTGACTGGGATTTCCTAGATCTGCAACTGGCCAGAAAAAGACCTGGGGGTGCCAGATGGCAAATCTTTTGTTTACCATTTCCCTCCCAGTTAGATAAAGAAACTATCGCAGTCACCTTACTAGGACACAAACTGAGCTCCAAAGTGGCTACACAGCACCCTGGAATGGAAGTTTTTCAACCAATTCATTATAAATAGCTCAAGCCGTATCCAACATGTGCATTTTGAATTTGGAAGCAAAACTGATAAACTCCTCTGAGAGACTGGGATCAGAAGGCACTTTGCTCTGCTAAGTCTCACATCACATTCAGGCAAAGGAAAAATATCCTAACATAGGAAAGGCTGGACTAATGGCTTTACATGATGCACTTTTCACAACGCACGGGCCAAGTAAATTGTCGCTTATGTTTTAAAATGTGGATATGTAAGCATACACTTCTGTTTTAGCATAATGCACATAGCCTGGTACATACATCCTTCTTGTGGAAGTAAACATAAGCTTTATCATCTTTTCATAGAAGGGCTGAAGGGTATTGGAGGGACAGCTTCACTGCCCATTTTATGCCTTTTTGTATTATTTGAGTTTTACTAGAGGCATTTACTAGTTTAGTTTTGTTTTTAAAAGTTCATTAGCAGATTATTTAGATGAAATATTTCAATTTTGGAATATTTAAATATTACGGAACATTCCAATTTTCTTTAGAGGTTTTGAATTTAAAATTTATTAATATGCTCTAAAAGAATAAGAACAGCTTCTAAAGATGTCTTAGAAACCACAGAAAGGCCAATGGCAAAAGTATTGAAAGCATCAGAAAGTTACACAAATCCCCACATTTTTCTAAGAATAAATGACTAAGATCACTAATGGAAACTAATGTGATTAATAAATAAAGTTTTTCTACATTACAACTATATAATAATGCTTTTGAGAAAGTTCTTTCAAGAATGAGTTCTGAATAGATCCCTTTAATATATGTTAGAGAGCTTTTTAAAAAATCTGCACAATGGAGAACGGACCTTTATGCCAACTGAGTAAATGAATCCTATTACTTTAGTACTTTATACAAAAGTACAATTCCACTTTTTAAAGTGGGTCTCAGGTTTTACACTAAGCTCTGACATTTTCTACTTACTAGATATCTATATAAAAATACCTTTGGTCAGGAAAAACACCTTTGGATGACAAAATGGAACTTGAAAGATAATTATATCAATTCTGAGTTATATAACTTCCTGACCCCAAATTATGGCTATTTTGGGAAATACATCAAATATATATAGGTTGTTACTACGTTTGAGCAGCCTTGGAATGAAAATGTTAGTGTCACACAAATTCTTATTTTATTTTATTATTTTTTTGTCTTTTTAGGGCCGCACCTGCAGCATATGGAGGTTCCCAGGCTAGGGGTCGAATCAGAGCTGTAGCTGCCGACCCACGCCACAGCCACAGCAATGCCAGATCCGAGCTGCATCTGTGACCTACACCACAGCTCATGGCAGCACTGGATCCTTAACCCACTAAGCGAGGCCAGGGATCAAACCCGAAACCTCATGGTTCCTTTTCATGATTCGTTTCCACTGCACCATGACAGGAACTCCGATATTTTAAATATATTCTTTTTTAATGAATTAAATGTAAGTAGGAACCCTTGATATTTATTATTCATTTATTGATTCAACAAATATTTAACAAGCACCTATCATGCTCCAATAAAAGAGCTAAAGGCCCGAATTCAAAGCTACATAAAATAATCTTTGCTCTCAATAAACTCACGGTCCACCTTCTTAAATTTGAAGAGAGAGTGAGGTCATCTACTCAAGAAACTCCTCTTGCTGTCTACCTCAGCTCTTTAAAGTCAGAAACAGAAACTAACATTAAAGTCATTAAAAGATAATTCTTCCCTGTATCCTATACTTTTAAAATTAATTATATCATCTTAATAGTCTAATAGAGAAGCTAAAGTGAAAGAGTCTAGTTAATTCATCTGAGCAGTTATCTTTATATATTTACAAATAAGATAAGGATACCAAATGAGTCCAGAATATAATTCTATCCTGATACTCATAAACACAAGGCACTCCTCGGTGGGCAAGATTGCTACCGTTATTATTCACATATAATCATTTACCAAAATCCCTTTGGCAACTTTGAAGGAAATCTTAAAATTTCTATGATGCATCATTTTAACATTAATGAAATATTATAACTTTTTTTTTTTTTTTTGTCTTTTCTAGGGCCGCACCCATGGCATATGGAGGTTCCCAGGCTAGGGGTCTAATGCAGGATCCGAGCCGCGTCTGCAACCTACACCCCAGCTCATGGCAACACCAGATCCTTAAGCCACTGAGCGAGGCCAGGGATTGAATCCACAACCTCATGGTTCCTAGTTGGATTCCTTAACCACTGAGCCACAACGGGAACTCCTATAACTGGCTTTTAAATCTTGATTTTTTTTTAGCTTTTTTCCACTTCTAAAGCCTAATATTAAATCACAGTAATATAAAAAGGGGGGGATCCAAGGAATAGATTCCACATAGGCAACAAATCTAGGTTTTAACTCTTGCTGTTTGTTGCCTCTGAAATGCATTTAAAAGTCAGTTCATTTAAAATACCTTTAATGTCAGTCAAAAGGATAACACCAATCGAAACACCTCATATTAAGTGTAAAATCAAGGGCTGATTCAAAATGCACCCAAAAAATGTGTAGCCTTTTACTGTGAAAATGCCTAATCCTGCAACAGCACAAGAGTCTGCATTCCTTGGACGACAGTTTTGTTACCGTATTTAATATACCGTGATCGGTAAGGATCTTTGATAGCAGACCGACTTAAGGTGAGAAGGTGATTAGATGACATACTTTTCCAGGTCCCTATTAGCTTTAAATTCTGTGAGAGGAAAGAAATCCTAGGGATAGTTTGCCCCATTGCTGTTGGTCATTCTTATTCCACCCTAATTTCTTTGTGACTCTATTATCACGAGCTTCCTAAAATTTGCCAACTCCTTTCTCCAGCCACCTATACTTGAAGATTTATACTTTGCTTCAGGGTCTCACTTTCGACACTGAATGGACCCATTGCCACAGTGAAGAAAGCGCCCTCTCACTCAATAACAGATACCCCAGTTGGTACTGGCTCTGGCTATTGCAGTTTCGAAATGTATAATTATTCCAAGTAGCTAAGAAAACTGTTTACAGCTTAGCAATTTTATGGAACAATGTAATCAAGAACATAACCACACTCCTTGTATAACATGTAGATGGTGAAAGGTAAGATCTGAAGCCACTAGCTCCACTGCTCCATCATAACACGCCGTGTCCATTCGCACTTCCATCACCATACCTATGTGGCTGCCGACAGATCCACAGCTTCTCCCGTTTCTTCTTCTTTGGTTTCAGTCCCTTCTCTTACTTTCTCATCCTCCATCTCTGTTTCAACCTTTTCTCCTGTCTCACCTGGAAAAGTAACCAAAGGCGATATTAAGAGATCACTCATTTAGCATTAACCGCAAAGTCACCGTTCCCGTTGTGGCTCAGCATGTTAAGAACCCGACTACCATCCGTGAGGAAGAGGGTCTGATCCCTGGCCTCTCTCTGTGGGTTAAAGGATCTGGTGTTGCCGAGAGCTGCGGTGTAGGTCAGGGTACGTTGCAGAGCCGGCTCGGATCCTGAGTTGCTGTGGCTGTGATTCGACCCCTAGCCTGGGTATTTCCATATGCTGCGGGTGCGGCCCTAAAAAGGGGGTGGGGGTCGAACAACAACAACAAAGTGCAGTACAGCTGGTTTCCAACGCGGCCACTCTTACTCTTCAGGTCTAAATGGTAAGTTTCTCTGGTGATGTCAAGACAGGCGGTCGCCCTGGTTCTCCCGGATCCCCCAGGGGCCCCATGTCACTTGGCATCTCTGAGTCTTGGCATTCTGTTATGCAAAATCAGGATGCAGAATTACCCAAGAAGGACAGCAGAACTACTACAACAGAAAGCTCCATTTATATCTAAATCAAAAGGTGTTCTGGGGTGCTTAGAATCCTGGCTTGTTTGGCCATGATGGTGTTTAAAGAAAGCAATTATGGGAGTTCCCGTCATGGTGCAGTGGTTAACGAATCTGACTAGGAACCATGAGGTTGCGGGTTCAATCCCTGGCCTCGCTCAGTGGGTTAAGGATCCGGCGTTGCCGTGAGCTGTGGTGTAGGTCGCAGACGCGGCTCGGATCCCGCGTTGCTGTGGCTGTGGTGTAGGCCGGCGGCTACAGCTCCGATTAGACCCCAAGCCTGGGAACCTCCATATGCCGCGGGTGCGGCCCTAGAAAAGGCAAAAAGACAAAATAAAAATAAAGCAATTATGAAACATTCAAAGATTGCAAACATTTCAAGGTCTGGGCGTCCCACATACACATCAGTTTCCCCGGGAAGTCAGTCTGGGGGAGTTCCCCGGTGGTCCAGTGGGTAGGACTCAGTGCTTTCACTGCTGTGGCCCAGGTTCAGTCCCTGGTTTGGGAACTAAGATCCCACACCAAGTCACTGCACATCACGGCCAAAAAAAACAAAAATAAGTCAGTTTGGGAATCACTGGCCCCCAAGCTTTTGAGTGGAGCCAAGAAGCAGCCGCCTTTGGATAGAACAGTGCTCCTGTCCGCCAAGGTCCCTGGTGGCCCTAGGACATGCATCTGCCCCTCACGTAACCAACTGTCCTGATCCTAGGCCCTAAAGACTGAGTTTGCCAACCCTGGTCTAACAAATACGTTTTTACTTGTTTCTCGCTTGTTATTTCCAGAGCACTTTTACACATCTTCATTAAAGCAGTGACCTCAATAGGTTGCGGTGTTTTGTTTAAACTCTGCCTTCTTCCCACTAAACTGTGAGCCCCTTGAGAACAAGTATTATACCCCTTATTCCTACACTGAGCACCTAGCATATGATTAGGTACTCAAAAACTGCTGCAATGGAGTTCCCGCCATGGCGCAGCGGAAATGAATCCAACTAGGAACCATGAGGATGCATGCGGGTTCGACCCCTGGCCTCGCTCAATGGATTAAGGATCCAGCGTTGCTGTGAGCTGTGGTGTAGGTCTCAGATGCAGCTCTGATCTGGCATTGCAGTGGCTGTGGTGTAGGCCGGCAGCTGTAGCTCCAATTGGACCCCTAGCCTGGGAACCTCCATATGCCATGGGTACGGCCCTAAAAAGACAAAAGCCAAAAAAAAAGGAAAAAAAAGAACAAAAACAAAAAAAACCTACTGCATGGGAGTTCCCATCATGGCTTAGTAGCTAACGAACCCAACTAGTATCCACGAGGACGAGGGTTCGAGCCCTGGCCTTGCTCAGTGGGTTAAGGATTCGGTATTGCTGTGAGCTGTGGGTAGGTCGCAGACGCGGCTTGGATCCAGCACTGCTGCGGCTGTAGTGTAGCCCGGCAGCTATAGCTCCAATTCGACTCCTAGCCTGGGAACCTCCAAATGCCATGGGTGCAGCCCTAAAAAGACAAAAGCCAAAAAAAAGAAAAAAGAAAAAGTAACGGATGAGTGCTCCACTTAATTATACTGCAGGATGAATCTAAAATTTACCAAAACGTAAATCCTGCCCCAGCGGAATTTTTTTTTCTTGGCTCTGCTTGCAGCATGTGTGAGTTCCCAGGCCAGGGATCAAACCTGTGCCACAGCGATGACCTGAGCCACAGCAGTGGCAATGCTGGGTCCTTTACCACTAGGACACGAGGGAACTCCAGAAAGAATTTCTTAATTATAATTCCAATAAAGAACAAAATAGATACCATTTGCTTTATACCAATAAAGTGCATTTAAAAAAAAAAAACACACCATTTTGCCAAAACAGAGTACCTTTCTCTATTCTTCTTATAAAGATAAAGATGATAAGAGGACAGGAGCACACCGACAGTAGTTTTCTAAGGATGAGACTGGCAATGATGAAAATTGCACTCTAAGAGCCATTATTTGTGTATTCGCTCATTAAAAAAGTCAGTTCCGGGAGTTCCCATTGTGGTTCAGCAGGTTAAGAACCCAACTAGTATCCATGAGGATGCGGGTTTGATCCTTAGCCTTGATCAGTGGATTAAAGATCCGGTGTTGCTGCAGCACAGGTCGCAGGTGCAGCTCAGATCTGGTGTTGCTGTGGCGCAGGCCTCAGGTGCAGCTACAATTCGACCCCTAGCCTGGGAATTCCATATGCCACAGATGCAGCCCTAAAAAGAAAAAAGAAAAAAAAAGGGAGGTCAGTTCCTTTGTGGACTATCTTTATTTTGGAGCCTGATACCATACATAGAGCTTGACGAAGAATAAATAAGCTTGGGAAAATTCAGAAATTTTAACATGCCTTCAGTATTTCCTTTTATTTAACAATGAAACTCTGCATTAGGAGTTCCCATCGTGGCTTGGCAGTAACAAACCTGAGTAGTATCCATGAGGACACGGGTTCAATCCCTGGCCTCGCTCAGTGGGTTAAAGATCCAATGTTGCCATGAGCTGTGGTGTAGGTCACAGACATGGCTTGGATCTGGCATTGCTGTGGCTGTGATATAGGCCAGCAACTGCAGCTCTGATTCGACCCCTACCCTGGGAACTTCCATATGCCTTGGGTGTGGCCCTAAAAAGCAAAAAAAAAAAAACAAAAGCAAAAACAAACCCAAGG
>PVHT020000229.1:7100993-7131121 GCA_004024745.2 Catagonus wagneri | reverse complement strand
GGAACTTCCAGGCTCACATTTTAAATCAGAACCCTGTGCAGTCTCTCTGCATGTTGAAGTTCTCTCTCATGTGTGCCCCAACCTCCCCCCCCATCTCTCTCTCACACACACACACGCACACACACACTGATTCAAAGTGCACAGTAATCACAGCTTCTCATAACCATCCAGTCAGTAGAGGCTACTCCAGGGCAAACAAAGGAAAAGGAAATCAGCCAAAAGAAACTTTACGGTTCCTATCAGTCTTAGGAAAATGGAAAATGCTAAGAAGTGGGGGGGAGGGATCTCCTTATCATTACCAATGACAGAGAGAAAGAAAGAAGCAAGGATGGAGTTCTCTGATGGCCTAGCAGTTAAAGGATCCAGCATAGCCTTTGCGGTGGCTCGGGTCACTGCTGCGGTTTGGATTTGATCCCTGGCCTGGGAACTTCCACGTGTTGCAGGCTTGGCAAAGAAGAAAGAAGAGAGAAGAGAGAAGAGAGAAGAAAGAAGAAGGAGAAGGAGAAGAAGAAGAAGAAGAAAGAAGCACAGAGGGCAGTTTGGGGAGGGTATTTGAACAGAGGTCCTTGCTAGGGTGGCTGAAGGCAGATGTTCTCTCCTAGAAAGAAAAACTGCTAGTAGAAGTGACAGAGTGGTTGGAATGCCTGGTCCACGGCTTCCGACCGCTTACTGTCCCAGCCCATGCAGAACATGGCATTTATGCAACACATAGGGACAGGTGGAGGAAGCTGTACCTGGAGGCCTCGCACCGTCCAGACACTGCCCTGCTGCCCTAAAGCCAGGAAGAACGCGGGCACACTGGCTCCTTTCTCACAGGCTGGGAAGCTCTGATATATACAACACGGGGACAGATATGCTTCTGTCACCAAAAATAGATGAGTGAAGCATTAGCGGGGCAAAGCTGAGAAGACATGAATCAAGGCAGTCTGCAAAGTGTGGAATGTTCCCATCCTGCAGCGACCCTTTAGGACAGGTTTTAAAGAAAAGCTTCTTGTTGAGGAGAGCAGGGAGGACCTTTGAGTATAAACACAAAGACGCTGCAGGCTGGAAAAAAAGTACAGTCCCCAAATGAGTGTCCTAGTGAAGCGAGAAGACAGTTAAATGATAGACAAAAAAAAAAACACTTGAGGAGTTCCCGTTGTGGCTCAGCAGTAATGAACCCAACCAGTATCCATGAGGACGTGGTTTCAATCCCTGGCCTCGCTCAGTAGGTTAAGGATCCTGTATCGCCGTGAGCTGTGGTGTAGGTCACAGATGAGGCTCGGATCCAGCGTGGCTGTGGCTGTGGCGTAAGCTGGCAGCTACAGCTCCGATTTGGCCCCTAGCCTGGGAACTTCCATATGCTGCGGGTGTGGCCCTAAAGAGACTAAATAAATAAATATAAAAACAATATGAAGCTTTTTGGTTTGGGTTTTTTTTTTCCCCCAATATTCATCCTTAAAGGGCAAAACTGTGACATCCTTAAACACAGAGAAATAATGAACTCTAGGGCCTAAATCTCAAGGAAGGGTTCAAGGAAAATGAACAACAGCATGAGCCCTGGGGCAGTAAAGAAGCGTCTGAGGCCATCACGGTACTTTCCAGACATTAACACTCCCTTGGAGAGCTATATCCTGATATTTTCCTTTAAAAAACAAAACCACAGGAGTTCCGCGGTGGTTAGGATTCGGTGCCTTCACTTGGCCAAGTCTGATGTTTTGAAAAGCAGTGTTGGCGAGCCTTGCAGTGACCCTCACAAGCACGAGGTTCTGATTTTAAACTTGATGTTGTGAAACATTAACACAGCAGTGAAATTGTACACAAGAGACGGGATGTGTGGCAACCTTACAGAAGCAAGATCTCACAACACAATAAAACTTCGTTTAGCTGGGCTGAGCTTTGCCTGCATGGCTGAGGAGGGTCTCTTCAGGAACCAACACTGTCTCCTCAAGGCCATTGGCACCAAGGTTACCTTGCAGCCTCTGTTACTCCACGGGTCCTGATTCTTACTCGCCCTCTGCTTTTCTAAGTAGTACTCTCACCCCCCGAATTCCCACCTCTGCCATCCATCCACTCACCCAGCCACCCACCCACCCACTCAACAGATATGGACTGCCTTTCTCCTACGTGGACAGCCACAGGATTTCTTGCAGAACCAGGACTGAAGCCGGATGGAACTGGAGTTTGTGAAACGAGCAGGTGCTTCAGAGGCACCCACTGAGCTTAAGCCCCAGCTCCATCACTTACCAGCTCTGAGGCTTTGGGCAAGTTACTTACCCTCCCTAAATTGCAGTTTTCTCGCTGTATTTGGTGAAACAAATGTTTGCTTTATAAGGCTCTTATGGAGATTAACTGAGATTATGAAGTAACGTATCTGGAACCAAGTGGGTGCTCCTAGCTTGCCTCCTGATTTCTGCTCCATGCCTATGTTATGCTGTACCTGCACTAATGTCAAAATCCTTCCATTTCATTATCATTTTTGGGGGGGTCTTTTTGCCTTTTCTAGGGCCGCACCCAGGCCATATGGAGGTTCCCAGGCTAGGGGTCTAATCGGAGAGGTAGCTGCCGGCTTATACCACAGCCACAGCAACGCAGGATCCGAGCTACGTCTGCAACCTACACCACAGCTCATGGCAATGCTGGATCGTTACCCCACTGAGTGATGCCAGGGATCGAACCCGCAACCTCGTGGTTCCTAGTTGGATTCGTTAACCACTGCGCCACGACAGAAACTTCAAAATCCTTCCATTTTAGAAAAAGATGTCCTGAATTGTTGATGAGCGTGTGATCTCGTCAAACCTTTATAGAAGGCATCTAGGCAGTGATCTATCAGAAGTACAAATGTGCCAACCCTTTGACCTAGCAATGCCACTTCTGGGAAACGGCCCTACAGTTATGCCTGCATGCTTTCACAATGATGTAGGTGTAAAGGAATGCATTGCAGTCTTGTCTGCAAAGGAAAAGACTAGAAACCAATCAAATGCCTCTCACTGGGGGGTCTGGTTCAATAAATTACACAATGGATTCCTAAACAAGGGCAGAAAAGAGGAAAGGAGTTCTCTGTTTCATAGAGAGATTATAGAAAGACCTCCATATTTTTAGGTGAAAAAAAAAGTGAATAGTAGGTATAATGCACTATATTTTACGAATAATGATGGAAGGAGGAAATAATATTTGCAGTGTATAAAGAAACTTCGGAAAAACATACCCCAAAAAACCTTAAAAAAACATTGACCCCTGGCTGCGATGAAAACTAAGTAGATGGTGGGACGGGGGGAGGAGATGTACTTTTGACTACGGGTATTTTTCTTTTCTCTTTTAATTTTTTTTTTTTTTTAACGACCACACCTATGGCATATGGAAGTTCCCAGGCTAGGGGTCGAATCAGAGCTGCAGCTGCTGTCTATGCCACGGCTGGTGGCAACGCCAGATCCTTAACCCACTGAGCAAGGCTAGGGCTGGAACCTGCATCCTCACAGAGACAACATCAGGTTCTTAACCTGCTGAGCCACAACGGGAACTCCAGTATTTTTCAGATGTTTTCAGTTTTTTGAATCATGTATGCAGTTCCTCTATTCTATCATAATCACCTGGTATGTAATCATCAGGCCTACCACAAAGACTTAATGAGCATTCTCTGGCGCCAAGCTCTAGAGGTGACACAAAGACATACAAGAATCTGTCCAGAGACTTTTGACACTTGAATGACAGAAACCCCATTTATATAATATCTGCTTGCAAGAAAAGCCTGTAACATTTTCATGTTAATGATGTCGGTTCTTCAATTACAAGGAAGTGTTTGTCCACTTAGGACTGACACGTCACAGTGTGAAAATATTGGGTAAAGACTGAAGGTATTTGCACAGTACAAAGAACAATTCACAGAACTGTGAAAGTCAAGCCTCATCCTGTTTCTGAGGCAGTGTGGACTCTGAGCAGCAAGTGAGAGTCCAGATAAGAACAAACACGTGATCACGGCTGTCAGAGAAAAGGTACACACTAACCTAGCAATGAATTTGTCAATAATTACCATCTGTTTACTTTGTCCACACTGGTGCTTAAGCTATAAAATCTTAGGAAGAAGTCTGCCAGAAACGGATGGCATTTATATCAGGAGAGAATAGAATGGTAATTCCACCCATAAGCAGGGGGCTGACAGCATGTGGAAGAAAGTTCAGATGTCAAAGGTCTGGAAACCTTGGGGTCCTTTAACATTTGTGCGGTTAACAAAATCTTTCGTGTTCAGATTCATCAGCTCCTCCAAGCACTAAAAAGAACAGAAATTGGGAGTTTCCACAGTGGCTCAGTAGGTTAAGAACACGACTAGCATCCATAAGGATGCAGGTTCAATCCCTGGCCTCACTCAGTGGGTTAAGGATCTGGCATTGCCACAAGCTGTGGAGTAGGCTGCAGATGTGGCTTGGATCCCGCATTGCTGTGGCCAGCAGATGCAGCTCCGATTCGAACCCTAGCCCAGGAACTTTCATATGCCACAGGTGGGGCCCTAAAAAGAAAAAAAAAACAAACAGAAATTGTCCTAATAGGTAAAACACAAGACATTCCAAACTCAATCTAATTGTCATTTTGGAAAGAAAAGGTTCTTTCCTCACACATTTCAGAGCATTCAGTAAAAGTCTGTGTCACTACCACATACCAGGCCTTGTTCTGCACTTTGAATAGCACTGGATAATTATTTACACCAGAGGCCGTTCTCCACCTCTGTCCCTGCCCCTGTCCCTTCCCCCTACATCCTTATCCCTAGTGGGTCATCTTTGGAGGTGACAGAAAGCAGCTCAGTGAGATGCAGTGTTTGATGGGTCAGAGCAAATGGCGCCACACAGTCAGGAGACCACATTATTCCTGTTCAGCGTAATGGTTACCAAACCAGTAGCAGCTACCTGACTTATTGGAGCCAGAAAATAAGTACCTCATTACAGGATTTTAGAGCTATAATAAATCTCTCTCCCTCTCTCTCTCTCTCTCTCTCTTTTTTTTTTTTTCCTTTAGGCCCACAGGTACAGCATACGGAAGTTCCCAGGCTAGGCGTTGAATTAGAGCTGCAGCTGCCAGCCTACGCCACAGTCACAGCCACGCCAGATCTGAGCCACATCTGCAACCTACACTACAGCTCATGGCAATGCCATTTCCTTAACCCACTGAGTGAGGCCAGGGATTGAACCCACATCCTTAGGGATGCTAGACGAGTTCTTAACACACTGAGGCACAACAGGAACTCCAAGAAATCTTGGAGGTAATTTAGTACAAGCTATTATTTTATGATTCTTTTCCTTGTAGGATAATACTGACTGCATTATGTATAACAGTTCTTAGGCCAGTTATAGAAAATTGTTAGGCAGGACTGTCCAAACACAAATCCAGTCTACAGGCTAGTTGATGCACGCAGCTTTAACTTATGGAGCTCTAAGGGCCACACCTGCAGTATATGGAAGTTCCCAGGCTAAGGGTCAAATCAGAGCTGTAGCTGCTGGCCTATGTCACAGCCACAGCAAATCCAAATCCAAGCCAAGTCTGTGAACTACACTGCAGCTCAAGGAAATGCTGGATCCTTAACCCACTGAGTGAGGCCAGGGATCGAACTCATGGATACCAGCTGGGTTCGTTACCTCTGAGCCACAACCAGAACTCCCTGTGAACTTTTAAAAAAATCTCTTAACATATGATGGTTACTGTATCTCTATGGGAGGGTACTGGAAACTTCTCCACATCTATGTACCTGCTGAAAATATCTCTAAGGTGAAATGCTCTCCAAATATTCCTACTTTAAACTCGGAAGCAAATACAAACTTCATATTTTACTGAATCTTATTTAGGGATAAATATATTACTTACTATAGTTTTAGTATGTTTATATAATATTAATACATACTTTGTGCATGTATTATATATTATAATATTTATGTAATGTTTATTATATATTTTATATAGGGATTATAATAAACTCTATTATAATACTAATTTAAATATATTGCATTATGATAAAATTAATACTTTATTATATTTCTTATGTTGCTTGCATAGTGAATGATCACACACCTAATGGGTTTTCCAGAGTGATCTGAGGCAAAAACAGATTTAAAACTAGTTATCACGAACTAGTTTAAGGAGGAAAATAAGAGACAAGAGGTCAAGTTCTGGAATCGGAGTACCTAATTCAAACCCTAGCTCTGACTCCTTTTTTTTTTTTTTGTCTTTTTAGGGCCACACCAGTGACCTATGGAGGTTCCCAGGCTAGGGGTCAAATCAGAGCTGTAACTGCCGACCTACACCACAGCCACAGCAACGCACAACCTGAGCTGCATCTGCAACCTACGCCACAGCTCACAGAAATGCCGGATCCTTAGTCCACTGAGCAAGGCCAGGGATTGAACCTGCGAACCTGCATCCTCATGAATGCTGACTAGTCAGATTCATTTCCGCTGAGCCATGATGAGAAATCCCAGCTCTGACTCTTAAAGAGTCCTGGAACCTTTGGCAAATTATTTACTCTTCCCTGTAAAACGGGGATAATCATAATACTTAGTTAAAGCATTGTTATAAGGATGAAATGAAGTAATTCCTTCAATGATGATGTGCCAAGCACTGTTAAGCACTGGGGGTACAGTGAGTAAATGCACGTATGGGACATTTAATAAACTTGGGCTAAATTTTATCTGTCCAGGCTTAGGGACGAATACAGGGTTTAAAGAAGTTTTGAGCTACAGAAACAGGAATGAATTATTTATCAGGCCTCCAAGATCGTGGAGTTGAAATGCTGATGAACATACAATAGTATCCAGTTACAAGCGAGTACTGTCTAATTGAGGATCAGAAGCAAAATATTCCTGTTGATCGATTCAATATGTGCACTGAGCAACTTATGCAGCATATTAATTAATCTTCTATGCACAAAAACTGGTTGTCAGGCATTTCAACATTTCTTTCAGAACATCCGTGAAAACTTAGAACAGCAATGAAAGCATGAATAAAAAATGAAAGGGTGTGACTCATGTGCATGGTTATTTACACTGGCAATAAAATGTTTTCTAAAACAAGGTTATTCATTATTTTCAGAGAGGATTAAAAAAACCCCTTCTACCCACTGGATACTTTTGCCTCTCCCCAAGAGTAACATTTCCTATAACATAGTTAAAAAATTTATAATGATGATCCAGTGCTCAATTTTTAAACCAGGATGCTATTCCTGGGATATCTATGGGCATGGCAAGGGGATAAGAGAAAGCAAAATAATATGGTATATCTTCTTGAAGCATTGTTTTTTTTTCATATTGGAACTAACAATGATTTATCATGGAACAAAATTCAAAATCCATCTGATTTCATAAAACATCAAAGAAACTGTTCTTTGCAATGGCCCCTTGACAGCAGGTTTGAGGGACAGCAGATTTATTCATTTATTTATTTGTTTGTTTGTTTTTAAGGGCTGCACCCGCAGCATATGGAAGTTCCCTGGCTAGGGGTCGAATCGGAGTTGTAGCTGCCAGCCTATGCCACAGCCACAGCCAGAGCCATGCCGGATCCGAGCCACATCTGTGGCCTAAGCTATAGCTTGTGGCAACTCGGGATCCTTAACCTACTGAGCGAGGCCAAGGATCAAACCTGCATCCTCATGGATACTAGTTGGGTTCTTAACCTGCTGGCCACTGGGAACTCCGAGGCTTTCATCACTTTAGGAGAAAAATAAGTAAGCCCTGTATGTTAGGAACAGATTTTTTTCCATCTTTTCACATTGTTGTCAGTAACCAGGAATTGGAATCACTTTTATATATGGCTTTAAATATTTGGCTTATTTCCAATCTTTTTGTTGCCTTCTATTATCTATGACGTTAAAAATAAATTATCACACACCACAAAAATGACTGCAACACAACCTGTCTCTAACTGGACGGTGTTTGAGCTTTGAAACAGCATTCCTGAAAACCCCCAGCTCCTACTACAAAATCAGAGAGTTCCCGGTGTGGCTCAGCAGGTTAAGAACCCGACTAGTAACCTTTCTGTGTTACTGGAATAAGGCAAAGTGCTAAAAGACTAGTGAAAAGGAATTAACCAGAGTATAAATTTTCCCATAAAGTTAGCCTTGAAGAAGACTGTAAATTAACTTAAAGGAACTTAACCTTCAGAACTTTGACCAAAACGTCAGCCATCCAAAAATCTAAGAAGTGAGACTGCTATAAACCCCAGTCATTCTCTGGTTTGTTACACTTTCCCAGAACCCAGCACTTATCACTGTCAAAAACTATCGGAATCGTGTGTTCAACCGGATTGTTGTCTGTCTCTTCTGCCCCTAAACCCCAAGAGCAGGGTCACGTGTGTCTTCAGCATCTAGCCAAGCACGGGGCTACTACACAAAAGATGCTCAGACTATGTATTGAATTTCCGTATAAGATTCAGCGAAGACCACTTTTTATCACATGCGTATTTGTCAAGAAATATTTAAGCCAAAGATGGAGGAAAGTGTATCTGACCTCTTCAAAGGTGCTGGAACCTATCTGATGGAGCGAATGCCCATCTGTATAATAATCTGAAATTTCGTACGTTTGAGAGATTAACAGCATCTATTATAAGGACAAGAAATGCCGCATTAGTTTAAGAGAACGCTGAGGCTGACCGCGTTAGGGATTTAAGGCCAACTCCGCGTGCTCACACCGGCAGGGTCCCCCACGCGTGGGCTCGCGCGTAGAGGCTGCGTGCGCCGACGAGCGCACGGGGACCTGAGCACCCCGCGGCACAGCAGGGCGGCTCCGGATTCCAGAGGGAGCCACGCTGCGCCCCGTGTTCCACTCTCATCCCCAGGGAGGAGCCGCCCCCTGCCGGGCGGGGTGGGCAAGAGTCGCACCTGTTGGACCCCCGGGGAGCGAGCCGACCTGCAGCCCCAGGCCTGGGCGGGGTTGGGGTCCGGCCCCCTGCTCACCGCTGCGGAGTTTGCTGCTGTCGCCAGCCTTGTTGAGGGCGCTGCTGGAGCAGCCCATCGCGGGCAGGAGGGCGCCCAGAGGGCGACTGCGGCCGCCGCTTGCAGCCCAATTCCCGCGCGACGTGCGCACGCTGCCCACGTTCCTCCAACTCCGTGCGCCTGGCTCTCGGGGCTGTAGGGCGCAAGCGCACAGCGGACGACTGGGTGGGGGCGCGCACCTGGAGAGGAACGCCCGCGGCTCACAGGCGAGAGGAGCCAGGGAGAGGACAGCGAGGACGCCGGAGAGGACAGAGACAAGGTGGGTGCCAAGTGGGGAGAAGGCGGAGGGGCTGGTAAACGCAGAGAGGAAACCGGTCTCTGAAGCGGGGATGGGATGATGTCAGGGAGAGAGGCTTGGGAGGGCGCGTCTGAATCATCGCTAAATAGCTGGTGAAGGGAGGAGGCGATTGTGGCCAGTGGCGATTGATTGGTAGACTGCATTTGCGACTTCTTCTTACATAACTTCACTACGGTTACCACAAGGAAGTTTAACGTTGATATACTATTTAATTCACTCTCTGTCCAGCTTTGCTCGGTTTGTTAAGATGTTTCCAGGACCACACATTGCATGTAGTTGTGGCTCTCCTCAGCTGGCTTTAACAAACTAGTTTCCCTCACTTTATTTGCCGTTTGCGACCTTGACTTTTTTTTTTTTTTTTTTTTTTTTTTTTTGAGGCTAGGCCTTATATTTTGTAGGACATTTCTCAGTTTGAGTTTGAGGTTTCCTCACGCTTGTTTCCAGGTGATGCAGTTTTGGCTGCAATACGCAGATGCTGTCCGTGGATTCATATCAAGAGGCAGTTGTTGTCAGTTTGCCCTATTATTGGCAATGTTAACTTTGGTCACTGAGTTAAGGTCATGTCTGCCAGGTTTCTCCACTTAAAAGTTCCTTATTTTACTCTTTGTAATTATGGGGGAGACCTTAAGACTAAGTATCCTGTATCTCATCAAACTTTTTTTTTTTTTTTGCTGCTTTTAACATATGTTAATATTCTTGGTTGGATCAGTTACTACTATGATAGGTATTAAATGGTGGGGTTTTTTTTCTCAAATTTCTATGCTATTTCATCTACATTTATTATTGGCATGCTACTGTAAGGGAGCATTTTCTTTTTCCCTCCATTTACTATGCACTTGTTTACAGCAAGAAATGCTCATGAATTCTTACATTATTCAATGGGTTGTGTTACCAGCTATGTTAGTTCGCTGGAGTTGCCATAACAAAGTTCCAGAATGGGTGACTTAGACAACAGAAGTCTATTTCCTCACAGTCCTGAGACTGGACATCTGAGATCAAGGTGTCAGCAGGGCTGGTTTCTTCTGAAAGCCTTACTCCTTGGCTGGCAGATGGCAGTGTTCTCCATGTGGTCTTCCTGCCATGCGTTTCTGTGTCCTAATCTTCTCTTAAGGACACCAGCCATGTTGGATTGACATCATTTTTACGTTAATTACCTCCTCAAAGGCCTTATTTCCAAATACAGCTGCATGACAAGTTAGAGGGGGTTAGAGCTCCAACATAGGAATTTGGTGGGGACGTGCTTCAGCTCACAACACCATCATTATTTATTTTGATGCTCAAATTGCCTAAAATTTGTCATTTTTCTGTCCGTAGATCATGAGGTACACGGCTGTGGTCCTTACCATATGTTTAGCGGTCTCTCCCTTCCTTCTCTTTTTCGCTTCTCCTCCCCGTCCCAATCCCACCTCTCGTTTGTCTTTCTCCATCTTCCTCTCGCTTCTGCAGTGCAAGCCTGACAAAGTCTTGGCCACGCAGCAGGTAGTTCACAAATCTCTTCAAAGGAAGAGGTATCTTTGAGGAGGTGCACTTCGTAGTATTACAAAGATGTACTGTAAAAAAAATGTCTGCTCCTTATCTTCTCTCTGGGGTTGCTGTGCCCCAAAGAAAGAGAGGTACTTTGAAAATGAGTAATGATTTGGCTGGATTTCAAGTCAAGAACTCAGAAGGAGCAAGATTTCAGGATTTGTGTCAGAAAGTTTAGGGGAGAGGAATTTGAATAGACCTTTCAGAATAGGCCAAATTTAGGAAATATTTATGTCTTATATAAATGTTATCAAAAGGCTCTGTATTTGATTGAGCTGCCGTAACAAAATAGCATAAACTGGGTGGCTTAAACAACAAATACCTCTTTTTTTTTCTTTTTTGGGCCACACCTGCAGCATATGGAAGTTCCCAGGCTAGGGGTCGAATCATACCTGCAACTGGCCGCCTACACCAGAGCAACGAGGGATACGAGACCCATCTGTGACCTACCCACAGCTTGTGGCAAGGCCTGAACCTTAACCCACTGATCTAGGCCAGGGATAGAACCAGCATCCTCATGGATGGACACTAGTTGGGATCTTAACCTGCTGAGCCATGACGGGAACTACAACAAATGCTTGTTTCTCACATTTCTGAAGTTTGGGAAGTCCAACATCAAGATGCTGGCCAATTTGGTTTCTAGGGAGAGCTCTCTTTATAGCTTCTGGATGGTAACCTTCTCACTCTGTCCTCTCGTGGGGGGAAATCTTCCTTTTATCTGTTTTACTTTTTTTGCCGTGCCCACAGCATGTGGAAGTTCCTGGGCCAGGGATCCAACCCAGGCCACAGCAGTGACAATCCATTCCCTTTAACCACTAAACCACCAGGGAACTCTGATCTTGATCTTCTTGCTAAGACCACAGTCCTGCAAGATTAGGGCCCCATCCTTATGACCTCGTATAACTTTAATTACCTCCTAAAGACCCTATGTCCAGACTGAGTCACATTGGGGGTTAGGGCTCAACATATGAACGGGGGGCGGGGGGTGGGGGGGACGACACAAGTTAGGCCATAGCAGGCTCCCCATTTTCAGATGATGCTTTTTTTTTTTAAGTTAAAGTCACATATTTAGCTGATGAAATTTTTCAAAACTCCATTGTTCTTAAAAGAGATGCAATACCTCACAGATTATTTAAGCATAAGGGTATAACTTGAAATTCTCTGACTCTTAATGCTTTCATCCTAAACCAGGGTTTACTGAGCCCAGTTAGGTTCCCCCCTTTCCCCATTAATTATTTGTTAGGACCTAGCTTGGTTGTCTTACTTTTACTCAGAGGTAATTTGTTATTCAAGCCACAGTCTCTTCCATTTCCTTTATAATCAGGTGAACAGCAATAATCGGGTGCCCTGTGGATGTCAGGAAGTCTCTCATGAGCCACCCCAAAATTTGCTCAAAGGGCTCAGGAATAAAATCTATAAGGACAGGGATAGAGGCACATGTGGGCTCAACACCAGGTTCCTCCACCTAACGTGACTTAGCTGGCCGTGTGACTGATTTGCCAGTGGCAGCAAGAGTGACCAACTGTAAGCCTGTGAAATGGTACCCCTTCTATGAGGGACCTCGTGGAAGCCACCTCATGGAGGACTGATTGGACCTCTTTAGGGACAGCAGAGAATCTTTACTGTGATAGATACTGGATTACATTTGCTTTTCCTGCCCATCTTGCCTCCACAAGCATCATCCATCGGGGAATGGTATTGTCAAGACATTACACATCCGTCAAGACATCATATTCAGTATCATCTTTTTTTAAATGATTTTTATTTTTTCCATTATAGCTGGTTTACAGTGTTCTGTCAGTTTTCTACTGTGCAGCAAAATGACCCAGTCATGCAAATATACATTCCTTTTCTCACATTATCCTCCATCATACTCCACCACAAGTGACTAGATGTAGTTCCCAGTGCTAAACAGCAGGATCTCATTGCTTATCCACTCCAAAGGTACTGTTTCCATCTATTAACCCCAGAGTCCCAGTCCACCCCACTCCCTCCCCCCTTGGCAACCACAAGTCTTTTCTCTAAGTCCATGAGTTTATTTTCTGTGGAAAGTTTCATTTGTGCTGTATATTAGATTCTAGATAGAAGTGATATGGTATTTGTCTTTCTCTTTCTAACTTGCTTCACTTAGTATGAGAGTCTCTAGTTCCATCCATGTTGCTGCAAATGGCATTATTTTGTTCTTTTTTATGGCCGAGTAGTGTTCCATTGTGCATATATACCACATCTTCTTAATCCATTCACCTGTCGATGGACATTTAGGTTGTTTCCATGTCTTGGCTATTGTGAATAATGCTGCAATGAACATAGGGGTGCATGTGTCTTTTTTCAAGGAAAGTTTTGTCAGGATATATGCCCAAGAGTAGGATTGCTGGGTCATATGGTAGTTCTATATATAGTTTTCTGAGGTACCTCCATACTGTTTTCCATAGTGGTTGTACGAATTTACATTCCCATCAACAGTGTAGGAGGGTTCCCTTTTCTCCACACCCTCTCCAGAATTTGCTGTTTGTGTACGTATTAATGATGGCCATTCTGACTGGTATGAGGTGGTACCTCATAGTGGTTTTGATTTTCATTTCTCTAGTAATCAGTGATGTAGAGCATTTTTTCATATACTTGTTGGTCATCTGTCTATCTTCTTTGGAGAAATGTTTATTCAGGTCTTTTGCCCATTCTTTTTCATTAGGTTTTTTTTTTTTTTTTTTTTTTTGCTGTTGAGTTGTACAAGTTAGTATCATATCTTATCTGAGGACTCACTTTAGTATGAGACAAGTAAAGTAGTAGGTTAATTTCTGTGCAATTTACTGTTTTTTCCACAATTTCTGTGTGATTTTCCATTCTTTTCGTATATCTCCTCATCCAAATGAAGTTAGTTAAACCTTTGGAATGATGGGATGGCAGTCAGTTGTGGCATAGCTGAGATGAAGCGCCTTTGTAAGTTGGGCTGCTGTCCTGTGCTTTGCAGAGTGCGCTCTGAACCAGTGACTACTAAGTGGCACTGCTTCCCCATGATCAGTATACACAGATCTGGGTCTTCTCTCTCGAGGCTTCATGTTCATTTGGTAAACGACAATATGAATTCCTTTTCTGCTTAACTGAGCTAAATTGTTTTTATTGCTTACACTGTATCTAGACTAATATGCAACGTTCACCCTACCTCCCGCGCCCCTCTCTCTCTTATCAATTACCTGTCTTATTTTCTTCCTTTAGTTTTGCCTTGATAATACTTGGCCATAATTGATACTGTGATTTTAAAGATGTTATATCCTGAAGGTGTAGTTCATAAATCTTTTTTACCTTCAAGGACTCCTTTTATCATTTTTCTTTGACATCCTCATGATGTTGTCACAAAACTGCATTGATTATTTCTCCATTTAGCAGTCAGGGACATTTTCTGATCAGTATGACATGCAGTGTTATAGTATTAAGTTCTAGTTATAAGTGGGAAAAAAATGCGATGCCTTAGCCTGTGTATTTCAACTTTATTAAGGATAAAAGTACAGGGCAGACTTTTCAAATTATTAAAAATAAAATGTAAAATGTCATATTTTTGTGGACACTTGGAAAGACAGGAATCCCATTTATACTAAAATTTCAAAAACTGGCTCTGAGAAATATGAAGTAAACAAAAGACCAATCTTTATAGACATCACTCTGCTTTCTAAAATCGTCATTCTTGGAGTTCCTGTTGTGGCTCAGTGGGCTAAGGACCCAGCATTGTTTCTGTGAGGATGCAGGTTCAATCCCTGGCCTCGCTCAGTGGGTAAAGGATCTGGCGTAGCCGAAAGCTGCAGCATAGGTCACAGATGTGGCTCAGATCTGGTGTGGCTGTGGTGTAGAGCTGCAGCTGGAACTCCAGTTGGACCCCTGGCCTGGGAGCTTCCGTATGTAGCAGGTGCATCTGTAAAAAAATAAAACAGTCACTTTCACACACTAAAATAAGGAATACAGTGCTCTCTGTTCTCGGAATCCAAGAGTATAAAAAAATATGCTTTTTGAGAAATGGAAAAAAATTTTTAATTTTTTTTTTTTTTTTTTTTGGCCACACCTGCAGCATGTGTAAATTCTTGGGCCAGGGGTGGAACCCCATACCACAGCAGCACCCCAAGCTGCTGCAGTGACAACACTGGATCTTTAACCTGCTGAACCACAAGAGAACTCCTGAGACATGGCATGGGGAAGTTCCCGGGCTGGGGGTTTAATCACTGCGCCACAGCCACAGCAACGGAGGATCCTTAGTGTTAACTGCTGAGCGAGGTTAGGGATCAAACCTGCATCTTCACAGACACTATGTCGAGTTCTTAACCCACTGAGCCACAATGGGAACTCCTGGAAAAATCATTTTTAAGAAAATGAGAGAGGAGTTCCCTTTGTGGCTCAGTGGTTAACGAATCCGACTAAGAACCATGAGGTTGCGGGTTCGATCCCTGGCCTTGCTCAGTGGGTTAAGGACCCGGCGTTGCTGTGAGCTGTGGTGTAGGTTGCAGACGCGGCTCGGATCCCGCGTTGCTGTGGCTGTGGCGAAGGCCGGCAGCACCTGTTAGACCCCTAGCCTGGGAACCTCCATATGCCGCGGGTGCAGCTCTACATAAAGGCAAAAAGACAAAAAAAAAAGAAAGAAAAGAAAATGAGAGAAAGTGTCTCTCTGGCCTATTATTTTTTTTTTCTGCTTTTTTTGCTTTTTAGGGTGCGGCATATGGAAGTTCCCGGCTAGGGGTCAAATTGGAGCTACAGTTGTTGGCCTACACCACAGCCACAGCAACTGGGGATCCGAGCTGTGTCTGCGACTTACACCACAGCTCACAGCAAAACTGGATCTTTAACCCACTCAGCAACACCAGGGATCAAACCTGCATCCTCATGGATACTAGTCGGATTTGTTTCCACAGAGCCACAACTGGAACTCCTATTTTTTTTTTTTTTTTAATTTTGGCCACACCTGCAGCACGTGGAAGTTCCTGGGGCAGGGATCGCATTCACGGCACAGCAATAACCAGAGCCATAGCAATGACAATGCTGGATCCTTAACCCACTGAGCCACCAGGGAACTCCACTCTGGCCTACTTTTAAGACAGTCCAGTCTGGAACATTCGGGACTGAGCAGAAAGGGGTATAGGAGAAATATTTCAGATTCTTCATTATTGTGGAAGCAGAAATGGTGGAGAGGAATGAGTGGCGTTCATTCCCTCTTATCCTCTGTGGGTTCAGAATTTGAGTATCATTGTATGCGTGTTTAGTTAGTTGAAAGGCCACCAACATTCACTAAGTTTACGGGGTCTTTTCACGTGGAGTCACTGCCCCGCCCTCTCTTCACCGTATTTCTGAGCTTGTTTAATGTTCAGGGTGAATCGAAATATGAAGCCTGAGTTAGACAAGTAGAATTCCAAATTACTAACGGGCTGCTTCCTAATCTTGACACTGAATAAGTAGTAATTGATGATAATGACTATGATAGGTTCAACTGCTTAACAATAAGGGGATGGGCCAGTGTACTGAACCAATGAATATCAGATAAACGTGTTAGTATTTGCTCTAACAGGGAATGCAGCCTGTCACTTTTCATTCTCACAGCAAGTGAAAACCTGAAGCACAATAAATGCGCGTGCCTGCCGAAGCCTCAGAAACTTGGAACAGCAATTTTGATGGAGGAAAACCAGAAAGCCCTATGTTAATTCTGTCCTGTCGCACTTACTGTTAGTATTCTTTCTAAATCACTCCGAAATGCTAGATTGGCCTCCAGAAAACACAAAATAATGTCTGGATGACAAAGTCCTTTCTTGAAACATATAGTTTCCTTGACTTTTCGGTATGAAGATTTTCGAGCTCTCAAAAAGTCGAGCAGTATGACCAATACCTGTGGACCCCCCGCCGTAAAGGCGGTGGTTGTTGACATGTTGCTGCATTTGCTTTACCGACCTGTTTATCTGCATTTGTTTTAGGGTTTGATTTACATTTATTTTAGCAACTTGAAAGCTGCAGATATGGCACTTCATCTGTAAACACTTCCATGTATACATCTTTAGAATAATGGCATGACTAAAGTAGCAATTTTTGTGGCTCAGTGGAAACGAACCTGACTAGCATCCATGAGGACGCAGGTTCCATCCCTGGCCTTTCTCAGTGGGTTAAGGATCCGGCATTGCCGTGAACTGCGGTGTAGGTTGCAGATGTGGCTCGGATCTTGCGTTGCTGTGGCTGTGATGTAGGCCGGCAGCTATAGTTCCGATTCAACCCCTAACCTGGGAACCTCCATATGCTGTAGGTTCAGCCCCAAAGAGACCAAAAAAAAAAAGTAGCATTTTTTTTTTGTCTTTTTGCCTTTTTTTTTCTAGGGCCGCACTCTCGGCATACGGAGGTTCCCAGGCTAGGGGTCTAACAGGAGCTGTAGCTGCCCGCCTTCGCCACAGCCACAGCAACAGCAACGCGGGATCCCAGGCACGTCTGCAACCTACACCACAGCTCACGGCAACGCTGGATCCTTAACCCACTGAGCAAGGCCAAGGATCGAACCTGCAACCTCATGGTTCCTAGTTGGATTCGTTAACCACTGAGCCACAACAGGAACTCCGAAAAGTAGCAATTTTTAATAATAATAACCTTCTAACTCAGAGGCCAGTGAACTATGGTCTGTAGACCAAATCCTGATTTTGTAATGATGTTATTTATTCAATAATTCATTCAGACATTGTTTTTCTTTAGTCTGCTGTTAAGTCCAAAGTGCTTTGATAGTGGTGGAAGGGTGGCTCCATTTTGATTCTAAGGTCTAGAAGCTTATGCTTTATTAGAGTGAGGCCATTACTGAGGGTAACGCTTGGAGCTCCTAAAACAACCAACAGAAATCTTTGTCTTAACAACATGAGGACTTTAATGCATGTCATAATCTGATACGTGCACTAGAGGTTGAACAGCTCTGCTGTTATGTAATGACTCGGTGATCTAGGCTCCTTCCAGCCTGTGAAACCGCCGTCTTCCACACAGGGTGTCTACGGTTGTCATAGAAGGGTAAGAAAAAGTCTGATCACACAGCTTGTTTCATGAGAGAAGAACAGTGGTTTTCATTACGGTTTGTTTTTTGTTTTTGGTGATTTCTCCTTGTCCAGTGGCTTCTGCACTAAAAAGACAAGTTCTATCCCACCTAGCATGTTCCGTATACAATGTCAGACCACACTGCATAATCCAAGAGACACTGCCATTCAGAAAATGGGACAGATGGGAAACAGCAGCTGCCACTCCTTGGGAACAATGAAACTCATTCTGACAGCTGTTTTAAAGGGCCTCTCACTAGGCCTGAAGGAGGGTCTCCTGACCAGGGCTTGTTTCTGCTGTTGCCCGTTGGTCTCTGTGGTACCTGATCTTAACCTCCAATTTGAGCACCGAGGAACATGCTTTCTTCAGGGCTTATGCAGACCCAAAAGCTGATTCTTGTCTGTGAAAAGTTGGGCACAGTAAGGTTGTTTTAGGTCTTGAGTGGTCAGCCATATTTCAGTTGAACGCATGGTTTCTTTGGCAATGCAGTGGAGCCTTTAAACTTCCGACCAATGAGCTTCAAGTAACCACTCTCAAAACCTTTGCAAGACATAGCTTTAAAAAAGTTTTATTGAAGTATTGTTGATTTTCAATGTGTTAATTTCTTCTGTACAGCAAAGTGACTCAGATACACACACACACACACACTTTTTTGTGTTCTTTTCCATTATGGTTTATCTCAGGATATTGAATATAGTTTCCTGTGTTATACAGTAGGACTTTGTTCTTATATATACTAGTTTGCCTCTGCTAGTCCTGAACTCCCAGTCCTTCCCTTCTTACCCCTTCTCTACTTGGCAACCAGAAGTCTGTTCTCTACATCTGTGTGTCTGTTTTTGTTTCGTAGAAAGGTTGGTTTGCATTTTTTCTTTCTTTCCTTTTTTGGCCGTCCTGCAGGTATGGAGTTCCCAGGCCAGGGATCAAATCTGAGCCACAGTCTCGACCTACACCACAACTGCGGCAGTGCCAGATCCTTTAACCCACCATGCGGGGCCAGGGATTGAATCTGCATCCTAGCGCTGCAGAGATGCTGCCAATCCCATTGTGCCACAGAGGGAACTCTGATTTGTATTGTATTTTAGATTCCACATATAAGTGATATCATGTGGTTGCAAGACAACTTTTAAATCTGATTAACTTATTTGCCTTCTCATACTATGTTTCTCTTTCTATGATTAATGGCAGTCACCTTAGAGACACCTGAAATAATAATTGAGACAGCTGCACCTTAACCTGATCTTTGTCTGAATCACTTTACTCAGTTGAAAAGTTTTATTGACCCACTGTTGAGCAAAGCCTTTTCAAAATCCTATCTCTGTCTACTTAGTGTTTAGGCCGTGTTGTCCAATATTGTAGTTACTAGCCACTTATGGCTCCTTAGCACTTAGACGTAGCTAGTCCAAATTGAGATGTAAGTGTAAAATACACACTGGATTTTGACTTTTTGGTATGAAGAATTCAAACTCACAAAAAGTTGAATAGTTCAATGAATACCTATATATCCTCCACTTCAAATTCAACATTGGAGTTCCCGTTTGTGGCTCAGCGGTAACGAACCTGACTAGTATCCATGAGGACACAGGTCCGATCCCTGGCCTCACTCAGTGGGTTAAAGATCCAGAGTTGCCACAGGCTATGGTGTAGGTCACAGATGCAGCTCGGATCTGACATTGCTGTGGCTGTGGCTGTGGCGTAGGGCAGCAGCTATGGCTCCAATTTGACCACTAGCCTGGGAACTTCCACATGCTGTGGGTTCAGCCCTAAAAAGACCAAAAACGAACAAACAAAAAAACTGAAAGTAACTTTTTTTTCCTGCAGGGTGTGGAAGTTGCCCGGGCCAGGGACTGTATCAGCGCCACAGCAGCAACATGAACTGCTGCAGTGACAATGTCAGATCCTTAACCTGCTGCGCCGCAGGGGAACCTGAATGCAGCTATTTTTAATGAAAATAATAGTAATCTTCTAACACAGGGGTCAACAAACTATGGCCTGCAGGTCAAATCCTGACTTTGTAAATAAGGTCTTACTGGAACACAAACATGCTTATTCATTTACTCATTGTCTGTGTCTGCTCTTGTGCTACAATAGCAGAGTTGAATAGTTGCCACAGAGACCATAGGGCCCAAAAGCCTAAGATCTTTACTCTTTGGCTCTCTACAGAAAAAGATTTCCAACTCCTGCTCTAATAAATGCAAGTGTGGAAATATTTACAAAATCTTTGAGTCAAAGGATTTGACTGTCATGTTTGCATGGCAGATGTCTCTCCCCCCTTGTGTTTGGGTTTTGCCATATTGTGAATGACTCTAGGTATGGATGGGTGGCTGCAGTGGGGAACTGGAGTGGGACTGAGGAAGAGAACACCCACTGCACACTTTTTTTTTTAATTCCGTTTAAAATTGATATCATAAGATATTTGTCTTTCTCTGACTTACTTCACTTAGCATGATAATCTCTAGGTCCATCAGCATACACTGGTTTTTTTTGTTGTTTGTTTTGTCTTGGTCTTCTTTCTTATCTAGGGCCGCACCCGCGGCAAGTGGAGGTTCCCAGGCTGGGGTTCTAACAGGAGCTGTAACCGCCGGCCTTCGCCACAGCCACAGCAACGTGGGATCCAAGCTGCGTCTGCAACATGCACCACAGCTCAGGGCAACGCCGGATCCTTAACCCACTGAGCAAGGCCGGGGATTGAACCTGCCACCTCATGCTTCCTAGTCGGATTCGTTAACCACTGAGCCACGACGGGAACTCCCACACCCACCGCACACTTAATCCTACACACGGCCTGTGCTAAGTGCCTTACACACCATTCCGTTTACTGTGATCCTCACACCACCAGAAGGTGGACGTTATTATTCCAGTTTTCTGATGAGGAAACTGAAGCTCAGAGAATTTGACCAAAGTAATGCAGGTATTAAACGAAAAAGCCAAGAACCGAAATCTATATCCAAAGAGATATGGCAAAATCAGTTAAGATTCCCTAGGAAGAATTCTCAGCATTTTATGGTCATGATTCATACGTATGAGTGTATGAATGAATGAGTGCTTTTGGCTTCCCTGGTTTCCAGTACAAAACCTTGGTAGGATCCCTGTGAAAAAGGAACTAAGGCCTTTCTTTAAAATACAGTGAGGACATAATTAAAAAAAAAAAAGTAATAGCGAGGGCATATATTAAGGACCAAAAATTTAGTATCATATAATGAAAAGCACTGGAGGAAAGTCATCTCAAGTGCTTTAATCATATGCTCTCTAAAATAAGGGAAATATTTGTCCTGATTAATTTGAGAAAGGGGATATTAAAAAGCATTTAAAGAGTTCCCATCGTGGCTCAGTGGTTAGCAAACCCAACTAGCATCCATGAGGACTCAGGTTCGATCCCTGGCCTCACTCAGTGGGTTAAGGATCAGGCATTGCTGTAAGCTGTGGTGTAGATTGCAGACGTGGCTCGAATCCCGCGTTGTTGTGGCTCTGGCATAAGCTGGCGGCTACAGCTCAGATTGGACCTCTAGCCTGGGAACCTCCATATGCCTCAGGTGCTGCCCTGAAAGGACAAAGAAGAAAAAAAGCATTTAAAGTATAGAGCTCATTATAAAAGTGTAAGGCATCATTAGTTTGTGTCTTCAAGCATGCCTGCCTCAAAACCAATTAGGCTATCTCATTCTTTAGTTCTCTACTTCCAATTTTAGAATTTACAAGAACCATGGAAGCTGCTTATTAAACTCAGATTCCCAGGCCCCACATCCAAAGCTTTCTTTCACAGACATGGGTGGGGCACAGGAATCAGAATTCAAAGTGACTCTCAATCAGGTGACCTGGGAGCCATACTTTGAAAAATACTGCTTTAAGATATAATTGATATTTCACAAAATCTATTTAAAATAACCACTTCATTATTTAAAAGATTTTACAGAACAATACATGCTATAAAATAATTCATTGTAGAATAATTCAAGTACTGAAATATATCAAGGAAATGTTCTCACCACTCATCTCTCAACCAGAGATGTTTTGATAATTAGCTTTCCAGATGTGAATTTTCTATGCATATACAAACATATATATAGGCTAAGAATAATGAACATTTGATTTTGTTTTTTTCTTTTTGTTATTAAAAAACACTGAGGAGTTCCCTTGTGGCACAGCAGGTTAAGGACCCAGCATTGTCACTGTTGAAGCTCTGGTTGCTGTTGGGACGCAGGTTCGATTACTGGCCTGGGAAATTCCACAGGCCGTGGCGTGAACGAAAAATAAATAAAACCTGTTTATCGCTCTCTGTGAAGATTCAGCTTACAAGTTCAACCTAACACGGCTACAAAGGAGGTGAGTTTAAGGTGAGCCAGCTCGGGGCGCCGCCCTTCTCCGAGGGACAGGCAGCTTGGGCGACGGCAGGGGAGTGCACGCAGCTTTTTCTGTCAGGTGGAACCAAAGGCGCACCCAGGTCCTCCCGGAGTCCCCCCAAGAGCCACAGCTTTGGGCAGAGATGAGCTCAGCTTCACTAAGACTGAGGGCCAGCTGCTGCTGCCTCTTCTCGCCGCCCCTCCTGCCTCTTTCTCTGTCCCGGTCGGCCTCTCCAACTCCCGACCGGCCCGACTTCCCTCGGTTCCTCGGTCTACGGCTGGGAGCAGCGGAATTCGCTGCAGGTGAGGTTTAAGGTTCGCAGGCTAGAAGAGCACACCTGCTGCCAAACCAATTAGAGGTTCCTATAGCAACGAGCAGGGCCCTCCTGTTGCCCGGTCCCTTCCGCTCCGGTTTGCTTCCGCTTCCGGTCGCGTCCTCCAGCCCCGCCGCGAAGAGCTTGGCATTGTGGGAACTCCTTCCTTTCTTGCTCCCCGGCCATCTTAGCGGCTGCTTGTGGTGAGTGGGCTCCGCCGAGCCGGGGTTTCGGCAACCTGGGGAGCCCAGGGAGTTGCCGTTTGGGCCTCCGAATCCTAAACTTCTTATCCTGTCCTCTATGTTCTAGGTTGGGGGCGTCCCGCAACTAAGGCAGGAAGATGGTGGCCGCAAAGAAGACGGTGAGTGAAGCGGGACGAGGCCGGAAGCCTATTCACGTGGAGAGATGAGTCTGGGCCGGGGAGGCAGGTCTAAGTACACCGGGCAGACAGCGTGCTGCTCACTGGCTTGGGCAGGTTCTAAAGGGAACCCAGGAGGCCCTCTTAGTTACTTGCAACATTCTCCTTCTGAGATTTTATTAAGCGTCTCAGCTTCCGGGAAGCTGGATTCAGTTTTGACTGGTAATAAGGCTTTCAAATCCGTGTCAAATGTTTGCTTTGTAGAAAAAGTCGCTGGAGTCAATCAACTCTCGGCTCCAGCTCGTTATGAAAAGTGGAAAGTACGTGCTGGGGTACAAGCAGACGCTGAAAATGATCAGACAAGGCAAAGCGAAACTGGTCATCCTCGCCAACAACTGCCCAGCCTTGAGGTAATCGAAGGAACCTGAGTTTGTCGCCCATTGCAAATTCATCCTGAGCCAGTATCCAGAAATATAAATTTGCAATCCAGGTAGTTTGAGCTGGGTATCATGTAAAATTTGTATAACAGGCCAGCCCTTGCAGAGTAACTTAATGGTTGTTGTCGTGTTTGGCTCTGGGTTTTTCTCCTCGTCGTGTTTTCTCCTGTGAGGTTCTCTCTGGGACAAGTGTGTGGCGGAACCTCAAAGTTTGAGGGCACCGCAGACACATAATTTGTTTTTCCCAGGTGTTCTGCCTCTTTGGTCGTTCTTTTAATTATAAGAGGGTTTCATCTGAGGAACTCGTTTGTTTCAGAAAAGTTCAGGCTGGCTTATGGAGTTGGAGGCTCCTTGTTCAACTAGTTCTTGCTCAATTCACTGTTTTGATACTGAATTTAGTGGGTATTGTGAATAAGTTAAAGAAATTTGGACCATGTAGAATATAAGCCATGTTTTCAGTCTCCCAACCTTGTTAATTTTCTATGGGAATGCATAACCTCACAGCATTTCATATGGCGTTTGTACTTAATTGGTAAACCCTGGAGAGCTCTCTTTTTGTTTCGCATCCCAAACCTTTGATGCTTCTTTTTTAGCAGAGCTTTTCCAACATGAATATGTATGCAGTCACAGGTGATCTGATAAAATGCAGATTCTGATTTAAGGGATCTGGGATGGGGCGTGAGATTATGTCTGTGGATCCACACAGTCGTAGAGTAGTGGCAACAGTGTAATAGAACTCCCTTCAAATTCATAAAAATATTAATATTTACTTAGTGGGCACAGAAATGTCAGCCCTGGGTAAGTACAGGCATAAGGCACACCTGGCTTTATTGTGTTTTTTACATATTGAAGGTTTGTGGCAACCATGCAGCAAGTCTGTAGGTGCCATTTTCCAACATCATTTACTCACTTCATGTCAAATTTTGGTAATTTTGAGGTATTTCAAACTATTGTTATGGAGATCTGTGACTTGTTGCAACTCTGAAAGCTCAGGTGATGGTTAGCATTTTTTAGCAATGAGGAGTTTTTTTTGTTATGTTTTTTGCTTGTTAGGGCCACACCTGTGGCATATGGAAGTTCCCAGGCAAGGGGTCAAATTTTAACTACAGCTGCCGGCCTACACCACAGCCACGGCAACACCGGATTCTCCGGATCCTTAACCCACTGAGCGAGGCCAGGGATCAAATCTGCGTCGTCATGGATTCTAGTCAGATTCGTTTCTGCTGAGCCACAATGGTAATTCTGCAATGAATATTTTTTAATTAATGTATGTACAGTGGGTTTTTTTAGACTTAAAGCTGTTGCTCACTTAGTATAATACAGTCTGGGGAAAACACACTTCTTTTGGTGGGGGCGGGGTGGGTGCATGCCCATGGCATGTCAAAGTTCCCAGGCCAGGAATCAATCCTCATCACAGCAATGAATGACAACACTGTATCTTTAACCTCCTGTGCCACAAGGGAACTCCAAACATAAATTTTATATGCCTGGGAAATCAAAAAATTCCTACGATTAGCTTCATTGTAATGTGTGATTTATTGCGAGTGGTCTAGAATGAATCTGCAGTGTCTGATATATGCCTGTAATCTCACTCCATCTGGGATTCAGAGTACCAGAGGATGATAGAAATGGCCTGGAAGTTGTCATAGGAATTACTTAATGTAAATGGCTGGAGTTTGCTGGCTAGTAAATACTAAGTAAATAATGCTTTTATTTTGTATCCTACTCTCTTTTCCATGAGCATGGATGTTCCATGAGCATGGATGGGACTGGTTGTCCCATCTCCTATAAGGGATTCAAGGAAGGATGGTTTGTATTAACATAATGAATATGTTAATGTTTTTAAGAGTGATAATTGGCTTACTGTTTGGATGCCTTAAACCAACAGTAGATCTAATAAGAGAAGTCACATTTAATCTGTGTCACTTGGTATGGTACTTATTTGCCTTTTTTTGGTTCCCAAAGGAAATCTGAAATAGAATATTACGCCATGTTGGCCAAAACTGGTGTCCATCACTACAGTGGCAATAATATTGAATTGGGCACAGCATGTGGAAAATACTACAGAGTATGCACACTGGCTATCATTGATCCAGGTATGCTCTTAAATCATAAAATACGATTTGTGATTTTACTATTGCTGTACGTATGTCTTTGATTGCTAAATTCAGATGGTGATAATCTGGATATAGCAAGGGATATCCACCAGTTTTATTTCACAGAATGGATAAGGTCACTACATAATTGGCCTTTTTATAAATGAAATTCTTTTTATTTTGAGATCTTGAGTTTGGTTTCATGAAGCAACTAAGAAATGATGACTTAGGGCCTTCTTCATAAGTAAAATTATAAAGAAGGAGAATAATCAGGTGAAATAGTAGAAGAACAGATGGGTAAATTAATTTGGGGAAAAGAAGGGCCTACAAATAATGTAATTTTTTCTTTTTTTTTTTGGTCTTTTTGTACTTTTTTATGCCCGCATGCGCAGCATATGGAGGTTCCCAGGCTAGGGGTCGAATCAAGAGCTGTAGCCGCTAGCCTACACCACAGCCACAGCAACGCCAGATCCGAGCCGCGTCTGTGACCTACAGCATAGCTCACAGCAATGCCGGATCCTTAACCCACTGAGCAAGGCCAGGGATCAAACCCGCAACCTCATGGTTCCTAGTCAGATTCACTTCTGCTGCGCCATGATGGGAACTCCAATAATGTCATGTTTTAAACTTAGAAATTTTTAGTTCATAAAATACCGCGAATATTCTCGCTGTTCTGATTTTGTAATAATCAGGGCAGGCTAAACATTCGCTATATTAAGACCATGCATGTGTCCCCAGACCTAGTTCTTTCCCTAGGTCTGGTTATATAAGTGCTGGTGATAAACCCAAGTCTGATTTATATGATGCATCTTACGTGGGAAATATCTGTGATGCTAGGTATTTGATCTACCTCAGAATGACAGCTTAGCTGTGTAATAACTTTTGAAGATAAGCATTGCTGATTTGATGATTGCCAGTTGCCTTTAAATGAGTCGTAAAATTACTGTGTTTTATCTTCTAGGTGATTCTGATATCATTAGAAGCATGCCAGAACAGACTGGTGAAAAGTAAATCATGCACAATTTTTCTTTAATAAAACCAGCCAGAGCTCATTTTAAAAATATTGTATTCATTTTGGTCATTTTATTTCTTTTTGTTTTCACTTTGTACACTTGGCTGAAGCTTGGATTAGAGAGGGTGGCGCAGCTAGATTTAGTGGCAAGACTTGTGGCTTTAGATATCCCAGTTTTTTCCTGTTTTGGTGAAGGGAGTGCACTAAATTCCTTTCCTGTACTAAATTTTAAGAGACTTAATTTTCATAATTTTAGTCTCAAGAAGTTGTCATTTTATATTTGAATAAGTCAGAGCCAGAATTTAAAATTGCAGTTTATGGTCCAGCTTAAATCTGCCAAACCTAAGTAGCAAAGGTTAAATGAAATATGTTCTCTTCATCCATAAATTTTCATAGGCTGAGAAAAGTTCTTTTGAATTTTAATGAAGCAAGATCTTACTTAAGGCTGTGCAGTGATTAGCGTAGAAGAAATGTACTTGGGTAACTTCAGAATAATCTCATTTTAAATATGTGTTAATTCCAGTTTTGCAGAGTATGTTTTATATAATTTTAGTTCCAAAAGATAAATTGTGAGTAGCTTTTGGTGTTCAGATTTGGGGGAAACTGCATACTAAATCTCTCAAGTGTGTACTTACATAACTTCCCACATCTGATAATATCATTTGGAACATTCACAGGAATTAATTTGGGAAATGGACGTAGATTTACAGAGTTGAATATTGCTGGTAGGGAGTACCGTATACAATTTGTTGGGCTATAAGTCTGCAGAAATGTCAGATGTCTTTTGGACTTGAGAATCAATTTGTGTAGGCAATTTTTCCTTTTTCTTTTTTTTTTTTTTGTCTTTTTAGGGCCACACTAGTGGCATGTAGAGGTTCCTAGTCTAGGGCTCGAATTGGAGCTGTAGCTGCCAGTCTATAGCAACACGGGATCTAAGCTGCATCTGAGACCTATACCGCAGCTCATGGCAGCACTAGTTCCTTAACGCACTGAGCAAGGCCAGCGATGGAACCCACGATCTCGTGGATACTAGTCAGGTCCGTTAACCACTGAGCCACCATGGGAACTCCTGTGTAGGCAATTTTTGATGGTAGAGGAGAGATGTGGATGCCTTAAATGCACTGTACAGAAAGTTGGGAATATACTGCACTTCTGAATCAGAAGGCTCTGTCTTAATAGCTATATACAGCCGTGGGTGGGGTTAAATTTGCAGTTTCATAGGTGAGGATATGAGAGGGGTTCCACCCTCCTTTTTTTTTAGGACTGCTCCTGTGGCGAATGGAAGTTTCCAGGCTAGGGGCTGAATAGGAGCTGCCGGCCTACACCACAGCTCATGGCAATGCCAGATCCTAACCCACTGCACAAGGCCAGGGATTGAACCCACATCAGTTGGTACTAGTTGAGTTTGGAACCTGCTGTGAAACAGTAGGAACTCCGGTATTGGTTTCTTTAAAGCTAAACACAGCATGATTTTAGTTTATGTCTGAAGTTAATCTAAGGTTGTACATATAATTTGGAGACTAACTCTTAACAAGTTTTATTACTGGTTCATTTATTCAGGTTTTCTCAATTATAGTGGAGTACTACTGACATTTTTTGATGGGACGGTTCCTTGTTGTGGAGGATTGTTGATATTGCTTGATATTTCTCATTCCTCGTTTCCCTTCCGTGTAACTGTAATACCCCCAGGTATCACCACACATTTCCATAGCATCTTTTGCTTAAGACCCATCAAGTTAACGAAATCTATCTTTGATAAGAATTGCTTGATCAGATTACCACTGATGACTAATGCTATTAGTTTGCTAGATGTTCAAAAAATATTTGTCTCTTGGCTAAAGTTTGTATGAGAGTTGCCACTGTGGCTTAGTGGGTTATGAACCCAACTAGTATCCACGAGGATATGGGTTGGATCCCTAGCTTCGTTTGGTGGGTTAAGGATCTGGTATTGCCAAGAGCTGCCAGAACTGGAGAAAATATCACTGGCTGATAAGATCTAGGAAGGAGTAAGTGGCATTTTAAAATATTTTCTGATGATAATGAAAGTATATGATTATCTGAGAAGCTCTAATATGCAAGAGGTTGTAGGAAATTCCAGCCAGTTGGGCTTGATCCATACCTATGCTGAGCTGTTAGGCCTAGAGATAGGAAAGTCACAAAGAGGCTAGATACTGCGGAGTACGTTAGTTGCAATCGCTATGATATGGTGGCAGGAGCAAAAGACATAGAGAAGAATGAAAGTTTAGGTAGCGAATGAGGTTAGTTGGACCGTCTGGAAGAACATCTAATTCATCAAAAACAGTTCTCCGATCTCTCTTGTAACTCTTCTAACTACCCTTTAGACTTGTCCTCCCTCTGCCTGCAGTGGCATCTGGTTTCTTTTCGCCTTCCGCTCCATTTCCGGGGATCTACCTCAAACTTTCTCTTCTAGACTGGGTTGGGTGCCTTTGGATTATTACCATAGAGCTTTTGTTATGTCACTAATCACATCTGCCTTTCACTAAGTTGAAAGAGACATTTTCAACTTTTATGTTTCATGTCATTAGCACGTAAGAGTTCAAAAACCATAGTGAAGAATAGTTAAAGCCTAAAAGAGCCTGAACGTTTTTCATTGATATGCTTGTGAATTTTTATCTTGACAGTAGGTCTTGAACATCTTGTAAATTGGCCATTTATTAATATTTACTACTTCCTACCTATTTGGTTCAAAAGATAATTTAGTGGGAATCTGTAAGTACTTTCCTCAGGTAAGGTCAGCAAAGAATTCATTTCATTCACTTAACAAATATTTAAACTGCCATCCTACCAGCACTCTTGGCTGCTGAAGAGTAAAAACATAATAGCTAATAATAGCACTTAAAATGTGTTTTTTTTTTTTTTTTTAAAGGAGTTCCTGCTGTGGCACAACAGGATTGCTGGCATTCTTAGGTTTAATCTCTGGCCTGGCACACTGGGTTAAGGATTCAGAAGCAGCTGCAGTGTAGGTTGTAACTGTGGCTTGGATCTCTGGCCTGGGAACTCCACCCAATATGCGGTGGATGGCCCAGACAGCCAAAAAAAAAACGTGTTAAGACATTTTATTAAGTACGTTAACCCATTCAGTCTTATGACAAGATTCAATGAGATAGTACTATTCTTTGACAGATGAGGAAATCGTGGCTTGGAAATAGCACACAGAATAATGAAACTAGGAAGAAAAACCTTAAACCTGAGATGTACAGAGTGGAAAATGGGTAACTTAAATTTTAAACAGTGTTGAAAAACTTACTGGATTAGTGTGTGAGTTTGATGGATTGGCTGGAGGTTTCATGTATCACGAAGGCATTTGCCTCCTCTATTTGGAGAAAGCTGAAGTGGGTGTGTATGTGTGTTGGGGTGTTTGCAGTCTAGAGCCCCTAGAGGGAGCCAGGACTCAACAGAAAGTCTATTTGAGCCAACTGGAAGCAAAAGGTAATGCCAACCCAAAGCAATACTTGTAAAGAAAGCCTGTTTTCAGGATCACTTGGAGGACGTGAATATGAATATGAATATAAAAAGTTTCATACTTTGATTCACAACTTTTATACTTGGAAAGAGTAGATGATTTCCAGATAAGATGGAAGCCTAGGAGATATTTTCCCACTCTGCCCTTTGGCAGGACCTTTGGATGGGAATGCTTGTCTTGAAATATTTTGACATAAGCTTTTTCAGGGTGTTTCAGTTGTAAAGGATCATTTGGCCTCAAATACAGTAGCTTCCATAGGAAAGATGCCATTTGGCACAACTTCGTTTCTCTCTCT
>PVHT020000229.1:7056848-7091824 GCA_004024745.2 Catagonus wagneri | reverse complement strand
CTTGCCATTTTTAATATAATATGTCTTGGTGTGGGTCTGTTTGGGTTTAGCTTGTTTGGGGCCCTCTGAGCATCCTGTATCTTGATGTCAGATTCCTTCAGATTTGGAAAGTTTTCAGACATAATTTCTTCAAATATTTTTTCAATGCCCTTTTCTTTTTCTGCTCCTTCTGGAATTCCTATTATGCGTAAATTGGGCCGCTTTATATTATCCCATAGATCTCATATTGCTTTCATGTTTTTTAATTTGATCTTCTGTCTGCTGTCCTGATTGCGTGATTTCCATTATTCTATCTTCTACATCACTAATTCGTTCCTCTGCATTATTCAAACTGCTCTTTATTGCCTTTAGCTCGGTTTGCATCTCTGCAAATGAGTTTTCTAGCTTTTCTTGGCTCCTCCTTATGATTTCTAGCTCCTTTCTAAAGGACTCTGCATTGCTCTTTGCATCTTCTCTTAATTTCTGGATATTCAGCCTTAATTCTTCAAGTATTTTCATTACCTCCCTTCTGAACTCCATTTCTGACAGACTACAGAGGTCAGTTTCATTGCTGGCTGCTTTAAATGACTTGTCCTGTTCTTTTAACCAGGAATGGTTTTTGAGCTTCTTCATCTTGTTTGTGGTTTTCTTTTTCTGTGAGTTTGGGGAGGCCATGCTGTAGACTTGGAAGGCTACTTCTAGGGAGGAGCTCCCCTTTGTATTTTTTGGTGGGGTTACTATTTATTTTTGGTGTAGGAGTTTGACTATTTGCTGTCTATTTCTTTGGAATGAGCAGGCTGTTATCTCACTAGTACTCTGAGTGTTCTCTGTGAGATTGTAGGAACGAATGGCTAAAGTCGACAGTGGGAGCCTAATCTCTATGCTCTCAATTGCAGGAAGGTGGCGCTGTCCACTCCTAGTTGCCCAGCCCTGGGAAGTGGTCGCGAGCTCTAGGCAGATCTACCAGGTGTCTTAAGCATTTGGCAATAGCAGCAGCAGGAAGTATGATTTCCCCTGGGAGTGAGAGCCACGGGAAACTAGTGTTTGATTGCAAAGTCCTCTTTGAGGTGACTGGAACCACAAGCGGTACCTGTCAGAGGCTGGCTCAGCAGGCTGGCGTTTGTTCTGCCCTTCCGCTGATGCTTTCTTGTCAGATGGGGCGGTTTCCTGGCGTCAGCAGCTGGCGCTGGCCCCTCTCCTCTGTGAAAGCTAGCTCCGTGTGGTCGCGTACTGCTCCCACCAGAGCTACCAACTCTGTGGGCGGATGCAGTCGCCTAGGTCCGTGGACGGGCCCAGGGCCCTGCCACCCCCACCGATGCTGGCTGGCGCAGGCACCTGGGTCCACAACCTGGCACAGTGCTCCGCCCACGGGCTTCAAGGCACGGGCTCCGCTCCCACTGCTGCAGCTGCAGCCTCCACTGGCTCCTCCCCACTTCCGCTCTCTTTGGCGGGTCACCGTCGCCCTGCCCTGCGTGCTAGTTCAAGTTGCTTCCTATGGTAGTCAGCCCCTCCTCCTCTCCTCTTCCCTAACAATGGAGGCTTGCCTCCCCTGCGGGACCAGACTTCCTCGGTTCCCTCAGTCTGGTTTTGCTCTCCACAAATCATAGAATATCGCTGTTCCTTGTCCTATTCCCGCAACCGCCACGGCCACCGACCTCTGCCTTCTCGCAGGGACTAACCTTAGGAACCTGTGTCTTAGCTCCCAGGCACCGCCTGGCGCCTCAGGCTGTAGTATCTGCGCCGAGTATTCAGGACCTCTGTCTGAGTCTCTATCTCCGATTTTCCTATCTCAGTCCAGCTGCTGTGTCTTTCTCAGGCTTGATGTCCCTCTAGTTCCGTTGGTCATTGATCCGTTGATCGCTGTTTAGGTTTCTTCCCAGGAAACTTTTCTTTTTCACAGCTCCCTCCCTGGGGTGCTGGCTACCGTCCTAATTGCTTTTCTCTCTCTCACCTTTTTTTTTTTTTTCTTCTGTTGTTCTACCCAGTTATTTCAAGGGTTTCTTGCAGTTTTTGGAGGTTTAAATTAATCAGCATTCAGATGTTGATTTGTCCAACTTGTATGATATTTAGATGCATTTTTTGATGTATTTGTGGGAGAGGGTGAGCGCGACCTCTTACTCCTCTGCCATCTTGCCGCAGTCTCTCCACATTGATTTCTGTATGTTGAACCATCCTTGTGACCCTGGGATGGATCTGCTTCAGTTGTGGTATATGATCTTTAATGTGTTGTTGAAATTTGCTAATATTTTGTTGAGAATTTTTGCATCTATATTCATCAAAGATATTGCCTATAATTTCTTTTTTGGGTAGTTGCTTTGTCTGGTTTTGGTATTAGGGTGATGGTGGCTTCATAGAATGTCTTTGGGAGTGTTCCTTCCTTTTCAGTCTTTTGGAAGAGTTTAAGAAGGACTGGTAGAATTTTATGTTGGTAGAATTCATCTATGAATCCATCTGGTCCTGGACTTTTGTTTGTAGAATTTTTTAAAATTATATATTCTGTTTCACTTCTAGTGATCAGTCTATTCAGATTATCTATTCTTGATTCATTTTTGGTGGGCTGTATATTTCTAGAAAGCTGTCCATTTCTTCTAGGTTGTTGAATTTGTTGGAGTGTAATTGTTCATAGTATTCTTCTTTTTAATTTTATTTTATTTCTGAGGTGTCAGTTATGCTTTCTCCTCTTTCTTTCTTATTTTATTTGGAACTTTCTTAGCCTGTGCCTATCAAAGAACCAGCTCTTGGTCTTACTGATTTTTGTTTGTTTGTTTTAATTTCGATTTTACTGCTTTCCTCTTGTCTTTATGATTTTCTTCCTTCTGCTGACTTTAGGTTTTTGATTGTTCTTTTTTCCTAATTATTTTAGGTGGTAGGCTAGGTTGTTTGAGATTTTTCTTGTTACTTAAAGCCTGCATAGCTATGAACTTTTTCTAAGAATTGCTTTTACTCATCCTATAGATTTTATGCAGTTGTCTTTTCAGTGTCATTTGCCTCACTGTCATTTGTCAGTATTTTTAAATTTCTTTGATTTCATTGTTGATGTGTTGTTTTTTTAGTAGAATGTTGTTTAGTTACCATGTGGTTGTTTTTTATTCTTGTTTTTCTGTGGTTGATTTCTTTCATGCCATTGTAATCAGAAAAGATGCTTGAAATAATTTTTATACTCTTAAGTTTGCTGAAGCTTGTTTTGTGCCACAAATGTGATCAGTCTTGGAGGATGTTTCATTTGCACTTGAATGTGTATTCTGTTTTTTTTTAATACAATGTCCTGAAAATATCAACTGTTCTGTTGTATCATTTAGGATCTCTGTTGCCTTGATCTTTCCATTAATGTGAAGGGACTGTTAATATGTATTATTTCTGTATTCCCTTCAATTTCTATCTTTATGGCTCTTTGTTTTATGTATTTAGGTGCACCTATATTGGATGTATATATGTTGACAAGTGTAATATCCTCTCCTTGTATTGATTCTTTTGTCATTAATAGTGTCTTCTTTATGATCTTTGTTTTAAAGCCTATTGTGTCTGATATAAGTATTGTGACACCCACTTTCTTCTCATTTGTTTGCATGAAATATATTTTTCCATCCCTTCACTTTTTGTCTCTGTGTCCTCTGCCCTGAAGTGGGTTTCTCGTAGGCAGCATATTGTAGGCTTTTGTTTTTTTTAATCCAGTGTGCCATCCTGCATTTTTATTTTTACCTGCGCCCACAGCGTGTGGAAATTTCCAAGCCAGGGATCATTGCCACGGCAATGATGACACTGATCCATAACCCCCCTAACCAGGGAATTCCCAGTATGGGTCTTTTGAACCCATTGACATTTAAGGTAATATTGATATGTATTTATTCCCATTTTAAGCCATATTTCCCATTGGTTTTATACTTCTTTGTCCCTCTCTTTGTTTTTCCTTTTGTGGACTGATGATTTTCTTTTGTATTATGCTTATGTTCTCTTCTTTTGGGTTTTTTTGGGGGGGGCAATCTATTATTATGTTTTTGATTTGTAGTTGCCCTGTTTTTCAAATATATTAATCCCTTTCCATATCTATTTGCTACTCGCTTTAGACTAATAGTCATATAGGCTCAAACACATTCTTGAACAATAAAAAATATCTACATTTTCTTACTTTCCCCACATTTTTATGATTTTGATGTCCTCTTTTACATTTTCATATTCATGCTTTGCTTTTCATTGTGGTTATCACTTTCACAGAATTTTTGTATTTATTTTTTTAAACTTACTGGCTTATTTAAGTGATTTATTTTCCAATTATGATGTTCTCTTTCCTATATTCTTTTCTATTTAGAGAAGACCTTTCAATATTTCCTTTAAGATAGGTTAATTACTTCTGTGTTATTTTAGTTTCTCTTGTCTGAGAAATTCATTGTCTCATAAATGATAATCTTGCTGGGTGGAATATTCTAGGTTGCACATTTTTTTCCCTTTCAGGACTTTAAATATTTTTTGCCACTCTCTTCTGATATGCAGAGTTTCTATAGAGAAGTCAGCTGCTGGTTTTATGGGAAGCCGCTTGTAATTAACTCCACTTTTCTTTTGCTGTCTTTAGAACTATTTAACTTTAGCTATTTTAGTTTAGTTATGCCTTGTAGGTCTGTTTGGGTTTATGTTTGGGACCCTCTGTGTTTCCTGTATGTGGATATCTGTTTTCTTTAGGTTTGGGAACTTTTTTGTCATAATTTCTTCAATTTTTTTTTTTTTTTAGGGCCACACCTGTGGCATGTGGATGTTCCCAGGCTAGAGGTTGAATCGGAGCTACAGCTGCCAGCCTACACTACAGCTACAGCAATGCGGGATCTGAGCTGCGTCTGCAACCTACACCATAGCTTTTGGCAATGCCAGATCCTTGACCCCACTCAGCAAGGCCAGGGATCTAACACACATCCTTATGGCTACTAGTCTTATTTGTTTCTGCTGCACCACAGAGCTCCTCAAATACATTTCAACCCCCTTTTCTCCTTCTGGGATCCTTATTATGTTTTGATGGGCATGCTTTATATTATCCCATAAGTCTTATATTGCTGTCATTTTTTTTTTAATTGGCTTATCTGTCAGCTGTTCTGATTGGTTGATTTCCATTCTTCTGTCTTCCAGATCACTTAACTCTTTTGCATTATTCATTCTTCTGTTTGTTGCCTTTAGCTCAGCTTACATCTTAGCGAATAATTTCTCTCATTTCTCTTGGGTACTTTTTACAGTAATACGGATTTCTATTAATACTACTTAATTCCTTCAGTATTTTCATTTTGAACTTGGTGTCTGCTAGACAGAAGAGATCTACTTCATTGTCCTTCCAGGGGAATTCTCTTGATTTTTTAGTTGGGAGTGGTTCCTTTGCTTCTTCACTTGTTTCTTTTGCTCCCTGAGTTTAAGAGAAAAAGTTATCCACTGTGGTCTTGGAGGGCTGTTTTATGTTGAAGCATCCTTTTGTACCCTGCATATGTTTAATATTTTTGGGGATGAGAGCTGTTCTTAGTATGGATTCCTGCTGCTTCTTTCCTCAGTATATGCTGGCCATTATTCCCTTGATAAAGGATGTGTGGCTGGTATTGTGGTGACTAGACCTGGTACTAGGTATTTAGCTGGTATTCCTCTTTGCTATGCGATTGTCACTGCCACTTCACCCTGTGGTGTGAGATAGGTGGAATTGGAGAACTCCCATTGGAAAAGGAGCCACAGAGTATTTCTCGGCCAGAGCTGCTCACCAGTGAGTGTGCTCTGTTGTGTTACCTCTCACGCATTGTGTGGGTTCATAAAGTACACTGTTGCTGGCACTGCCTTTGGGCCCACCTCAACCTTGGCAGTGCTGGCAGTTGACCCTGGGTGTCCCTCAGCTGTTTTTACAAAGCTACCAGTACAGATCATTATGTCCCAGGACTGCAGTGATCATGTCCTGGACCAGCTGCGGAAGCTATGGAGGCATTCAGATTCATCCCGGCCATGGGAGCACTCATCCACCCAGGTAATGATTCTACAGAGTGATGGCAGAAGTATAAATCCCCAGCTCGTGCAGCTGCAGGGAGAAGTTTCAGCCCTGCTTCCTAAGTCACACAGCTCCTGGAGTTCAGCTTTAGTTTCAACTGTGCCTCTGCATGTGGGCAATCCATGGGCTTGTGCTCTCATCGCCTGCCAGGATGGTGGCTGGGGCACAGAAATATCCTGCATTTGAATTCTCCTCTCCCAGTTATCGTTTTTGACATCATATTTGTGTATGGATGATTTCCTAACTTTACTGCATGTTGGCCTTGACCATTTGATAATTTCTTGTGTCTAACTGTGGCCTCTTCTGCTTAGAGACATTCCTTTAGCATTTGTTATAAAGTTAGTTTGGTGGTGCTGGACTTTTAATTTCTCCATTAAATCTGGTATGGAGACTTAAAAATCTGAACAAGAGCCTTTCTTGGGTATTGGTTGTAGGTTTTCTCCTTTCATAACTTTTTAAGTGTATCATGCCATTCCCTTCTGGCCTGCAATTTCTGCTGAAAAATAAGCTAATAATCTTATGGGGACTCCCTTGTATGTTATTTGTTGCTTTTAATATTTTATCTTTTTATTTTTGTCAGTTTTATTACTGTGTCTGCATATTCCACCTTGGGTTAATTTTGTGTGGAATTCCCCGCATTTCCTGGACTTGAGTGACTATTTCCTTTCCCATGTTAGTGAAGTTTTTCAGCTATTATCTCTTCATGTATTTTCTCAGGCCCCTTTCTGGGACCCCTGAAATGGAGCGTTTGACGTCCCAGAGGTTTTTCTTTTCTTTTCTTTTTTTGCCACACTCCTGGTGTACAGAAGTTCCCAGGCCAGGGACTGGACCTGTGCCATAGTTGTAACCAGAGACATAGCAGTGACAACATCAGATCCTTAACCCACTGAGCCATGAGGGAATTCCCCAGAGGTTTTGTAAACTGTTCTCATTTCTTTTCATTCATTTATCTTTTTTCCCCTTTTTTTAGGGCCACACCTGCAGCATAAGGAAGTTCCCAGGCTGGGGATTGAACTGGAGATTCAGCTGCTGGCCTACAACCACAGTGACAGCAATGCCATATCTGAGCTGCATCTGCAACCTGCACCACCGTGTGTGGCAGTGCCAGGGATCAGACCCATATCCTCATGTATACTATTAGGTTCTTAACACACTTGAGCCACAACAGAACTCCTCATTCATTGTTTATTCTGTTCTGTGGCAGTGATTTCTACCACTCAGTCTTCCAGCTCATTCATTCTTCTGTCTCATTTATTCTGCTATTGATTCCCTTTAGTGTACTTTTCATTTACTGTATTCACCTCTGGTTGTTCTTTATATTTTCTGACTCCCAAACTTCTCACTCTGCATCCCTTCTTTTCCAGAGTTCTTGGATCATCTTTACAGTTGTTACTTTGAATTCTTTTTTGGGTAGATTACCTTTCTGCACTTCATTTGAGGTTTTATCTTGTTCCTTTGTCTGAAACATACTCTTTAGCCATCTCATTGTGTTTAAATTTCTTTTGTATTTTTATGTATGTAGTAGCTTAATTAGATGTCTTGACCTTGGAGAAGTGGCCCTTTGTAGGGGACCCCATTATACTCCCTTCTCATCACCCAAGGGCCAGGGCTGGTGCCGGGGTAGGTTCTGACCTGTTTTTGGACTGAGTTCTACATGTTGCAGCATCGAAGTTTTCTTTTTTCTGGTGTCTGCCCCTGGTGGGTGAGGTTGGTCTAGAGGCTTGTATGGGCTTCCTGGTTGGAGAGGCCAGGGCCTGCCTACTGGTGGATGGAGCTGAGTCTTGGCACTTTTGTGGGCATGGCTGTGTCATGGGGTGTGTCTAGAGGTGGCTGTGGGCTCAAGAAGTCTTTGGGCAGCCTGTCTGTCGATGGGTGGGGCTATTCCCAACCTATTTGTTGTTTGGCCTTTGGCTTTTTTATTTCTTTGTAGGGCCACACATGTGGCATATGAAGTTCCTGGGCTGGCAGTCACATCAGAGCTACAGCTGCTGGCCTACTCCACAGTCATGGCAATGCCAGATTGAACTGTGTCTGAGACCTAGGCCGCAGCTTGTGGCAACGCCAGATCCTTAACCCACTGAGCTGGGGGCCATTTGCTTTTTAAATTCATCTTCTGAGTTTTACTGTGTATACGTGTAGATTTAGTGCATTTCTTTTAAATGTTGCATAATATTTCTGAGGTACGGACTGTGCATATAGTGCATCAGTTCCTCCTATGATGATTTGGTTATTTCTAATTTGTTGCATTTATAAAATCTAGTAACATTCTTGTACAAGTCTCTTTGTATGTGTGTGCCAAAATCTAGTTAGAGATTCCTGAAGTGCAGTTGCTAGAGTATAGGGTAGTGCTGCATTTTCACTTTTATGAGCTATTGATGGGTTATTCTCCAGAAACTAACCATTTGCATTCCCACTAGCATTGTACAAGAGTCAGACGTGATAACGTTTGCCAAGCTGAGTAATTCAACCTGCATTGCCCTGGTTATCGGTGAGATTGAACTTTTTTTTCATACATATTCTGGTCATTTCTTATGTATACCTTGTATTTTAAAGTTTAAGAATTTTACACAGAATATCATTCTCTGAAGTGAATTTTAATATTGTATAAAAAATCCAACTTGTTATACAAGTACATATGTTCTGTGATTTTATGCATACATTCATATACATATATCAATGTTAAGTCCAATACAAAAAAATAGCTTTCCCATGGCCAGTGTTCTACAGAAGTAAGACTGTGCAAACTTTATTTTGTAGTCAAATGAGATCTCAACACTAAGGCAGTACAAGGCAAAAGCAGATTGTGTCCACAGTATGTTACAGACTATTTTGCATAGCTTATTTGTTCTCACTTGTTAAACTTATTTAAAAAAAAATTTTTTTTTCTGAATAAATTTAAACAGAGTAATGTCTACTTTTGCCTTTGTTCTATATAGTAAACCAGCCTTCTCAGTACTAGTTATGTTTTACTTTACAACCTTACATAATTAATGATAGCCTGAGCTTCTAGGGCTCTGAACTGGTTTCATCGTAATCCTTGATAAAATGACATACATATGCAAAGAGCAGTTTGAGTCTTCATCTGTATCTCAGGCGATTTTCTAGGGCTTCCATTCTCTGTGTCATTTCTTCTAGTAAATCTCAAATTAAGGAAGAGGAATCTGAATTGTCTAATTTCATTTTTTATTCAAATATGACTTGATTTATCTATAGAGTTTGTGTCCTGAAAAACACAGGGCTTTGGGTTTTTCCATTTCTGTTAAGCATTTTAAAATTCTGACATTATAGTAACTCATTAGCATGTTATCAAGATTATAAATCTTTATTGGGTTAAATACTCTAACATTAAAGGCAGATAGTTCAGATTTTTCTTTTTGAAAATTGAATTCTATTCATACCCCCGTTGCTTCTAAATTAATTTGCCCTTAGAACACCTCTGGGAGCAAAATGGGTAATGTTAGGAATGTGGTGGAGAGAAGAAAACCAAAGGATTAGGCCTTGGAAGGGATGCTAGGACATCAGAAGAGAAGAAGGATGGGGAGTTTTCACCCATGGTGCCCGACAGGGCCAAAGAGTAGCAAGCAGCCTTAAAGACTTCTGAACTGTGCTCTTTTATATATAACTTCCTTAGTCTCTTACGTAAACCCTCAGAAGTGGAGTGGGTAAAGGCAGAGCCGAGGAGCAGTAGAATAAGCATCTGCCTTCTTCTCTGAAGCTCCTTAATTACCCTCCACCTGCCCCCTTGATGGCAGAATGAGAGTCTGGATTCATCATCTATATCACTGTCAGATTATTACTGTTATTTTTGGCCACACCTGCAGCATATGGAAATTCTCAGGCCAAAGATTGAACTGCGTCATAGCAGTGACTCCAGCCACTTCAGTGACGGTGCTGGATCCTTAACCTGCTGTGCCACAAAGAGAACTCTGTCAGATTATTTTACTTTACTTTATGGAGTATATTTCTACTTTTCAGAAATAGAATGGCTGTATGCTGTTCTTTATTTTATAAACCCACTGGCACAGAAATAGTTCAGAATCAAGCAATTTCCCTTAAGACTAGTTGATGCATGTTGAGATATCAGGCAGTTTTAGTAAGCTTACTGCAATTTTATGTTCAAAGCAGTTGGCAGGATTTGCAGTGTATAAAAGCAGTAAATCTTCATTTCTCCATTATCCCAAAGCTTATATTTTATTGGATCACTGGGTCCTGCTCTTCCCTTGGTAAAATGTTTCATCTTAGAGTGCAGATACAAAAGATCTTTGCTGCCAAACAAAAAACCTTCAACCCCAGTTCTCTAGAATCTACACACTGATCAAATGTGGCTGCAGTGTGGCTTGCAACTGAAGGGAAAGTTTGGAATTTAGTTTGAAACCTCTTTATTCTAGTAGTAACATTCTTTGCCTACACGTACTGTATCTTTGATGCACTTCAGATCTGGTATATATCTTTGATTTCCTCCCAGCAGAGGGGAAGTTAAGTAAGTCTTTTTTCTGTACTTTGTACACTGACTGGCCTTACTGCTAAACCCCCTAGAACCAGAGCAACTAAGTGCTTGAGCCTGTCAGGAAGCTTGGCTTGCCCTTGGCTCTCAAGCGCCTGTCAGGCTGCTTAAGAAAAATCCCTTCCTGGAGTTCACTATTCTTAACTTTATGAAAATGACTTCATTTCATATATACCCACATACTAAATTTTTATAAGTTTTGATAATATTCTTTGCATTCCATATAGAAGTATAATATTAGAAAAGGATATGGCGCTGCGTTAATTTCCTCACTTCTTCGTTTGCAAGGTTCTGGAACATTATAAGGTTTTCACATTTGCATTGATCGTGTTTTTCTTCCAAAGGACTTCCTAAGAAAGCAGATGGAAAGTGTTCACCTTAAGAACCCACCAGACTTCCCAGATGCATAATAGGACTGAGTCATCATGTGGGGGAAACCATAATGAAAGAAATGCTCAACTTTTTCCATGCAGCCGGATCCAGTAAATACTAGGGCTGTATATGCTTCCAACACAAAGTGGCCTTTATTGAGGGGTGCAGGAAGGCTATTCCAGTTTTTTAGTTTATTTTTTTTTTAGTTCTCATTTTTCTTAAGTTCTCCTTCCCCCCGTCCTACTGCCTACTTTCTTTCTTCCTGTCCTTTCTTAGGCTGTATGGCAAGTTGAGAGACTAGTAGTGAGTTACCTTACTATGGTAATATTTGGAAATTACCTGAAGATTTTGTTGAATGGAACAGTTTTTGTGTAGACCGTGCAAGATTGTCTTCTTCAAACAGATACCTGTGTTGCACTGCAAAATTAGAACAGGAAAGTAGGTCTTGGATATTTATGGTGACTGGCTCAGATTCTGTAAAGAGAAAGAAAACTGAAGTCAAACCTGTTTAACATGGTCACGAGTATAAAACTGCCATCAGCCATCAGTAAGATATTTGGTATTCCTAGCATGAGGACTGTAGCTTTACCTTGGGATATACTATGGCAGAAAGACTCAGCAGAGAGGCAAACTTTTGTCTGAAGGGAAATTACGGTGGAACCATTCACAAAAGATTCAAAAAATACTGCTTTTAAAAAATGTACCTGTTGGTTGGTGGACCCTCTTTGGCAGTTCCCCTGCTGGGGAATCCTGTCTTCCATCAGAGTCTTCCAGAGCTGAGAGGAAAAAGATGACCAAAGGAGTGATAATTGTCCACACAGGTACATGTGTTCTTTAGGAAACCAGTCCCAAACCAACTCCTTACCTGCCTGCCGCCACCCAGGGTATTCTGGTTTGATTTGGTAGCTACACCAGTTCAAAAGAGCAATTGGTTATACTGATAATCCAAGACCATCCTAGGGCAGTTGTCTCTAGTAAGAAAAGCCTGAACTCCTTAAATTAATCTTCTTACTTAAGAATGTAGGAAGGGCAGAGTTCCCGTCGTGGCGCAGCAGTTAACGACTCCGACTAGGATCCATGAGGTTGTGGGTTCGATCCCTGGCCTTGCTCAGTGGGTTAACAATCCAGCATTGCCGTGAGCTATGGTGTAGGTCTCAGATGCGGCTTGGATCGGGCATGGCTGTGGCTGTGGCATAGGCTAGCAGCTATAGTTCCAACTTGACCCCTACCCTAGGAACCTCCATATGCCACGGGTGCGGCCCTAAAAAAGCAAAAAACAAAAAGAATGTAAGAAGGGGGTGGGGTGGGGTGAGTTAAATTTGTCTAAACATTAAGTTGCAGTGGCAGCAGTTCCGCTTTAGGCATTTCAACTTGACAGAAACACTAGAGGCAAAACGTTATCACAAGTTGCATTAGAAATCTGAAAGGCCTTCCCTTCCTGGCTCCCTTCATCTCATCTCAGTACTTTTCTGTGGAAGAGTAAGACATATCACTTAGACCAGGATTTCACTGGCAACTGAACCTGGGACAGGAGTGAAAGGAAAAATGGGCAGAATAATGAACTAGAGAAAAGCACAGGGGGCTCCTAGACATAAGAAAATCTGAATTCTGAAGGATAATCTAGGGAGTTTCCTCATAGCTCAGTGAGTTAAGGATCCAGCATTGTCACTGCTATGGCTTGTTGCTGCTGTGGAGTGGGTTTGATCCCTGGCCCGGGAACTTCCACATGCCACAGGTACGGCCAAAAAATTAAAAAGGGAGCCTAATAGGGCAGTTCTGTAAACGGAAGTAGTCCATGCAGGAAGGCATTCTTTACAACAGTGTGCTTGGAAGAACTACCATCTCTTTCACTCCAATTACCAGCATATCCCGAAATTACGCATCAGCTTTCCTGATTTATATAATGGTTGTTCTTTAGTTAAATGATCATCTCCATAGAGTTTTTTTGTGAGGACTAAGTATGCCATGTGTCAGAACACTTGTAATGACAGGTGTCATTACACTGCTCAGCAGAGAGCAAGCCTCAAGCAGTATTACCTAATTTGTGTTCTAGCTCCCCCGTTCCACCTCTGTGCTTACTATTTCCAGCCATCACTAGCTCTGCCCATGAGGGAGGCACTTTTTAGAGCCCTTTGAAAGAATGAGTTGAGAAAGTCTCATGTAAGCGTTCATACTGTCCTGTTTGCTAAGCCCTCTCCTAGACACGAGCTATATATAGTACCTTCACATATTCCTTTCCGTAGTTTGTTACTTATCTCGCCCATTGTGCTGAAGTCTTCGGCATAGAAGAGATGCTTGTCTGTAGGTTCAGAAGCGATTTCTTGTAGTTCTTCCTCAATGGCTTTTCCTACCCCAACAGCATACATAGTTATACCTACAGTGCAGAGCAAATTAAGAACAGGTTTGTTAGACCCAAGGCAATCTACAGATTCAATGTAATCTCTATCTTAAAGTTACCAATGACATTTTTCACAGAACTAGAACAAATCTAAAATTTGTATGGAAATAAGGGACCTCAAAGAGCCAAAGCAATCTTGAGAAAGAAATAGGGAGCTGGTGGAATCAGGCTATACTATACTTCAGATTATACTACACAGCTACAGTAATCAAAACAGTATGGTACTGGCCCCAAAGCAGAAATATAGATCACTGGAATAGAATAGCCCAAAAGTAAATTCACACACTGATGGTCAATCTATGACAAGGAAGACAAGAGTATATACAATGTAGAAAAGATAGTTTCTTCAATAAGAGGCGCTCGGAAAACTGGACAGCTACATGTAAAAATAAATTTAGAACTTTCTTTAACATCATACACAAAAATAAACTCAAAATGGATTAAAGAACGAAATCTAAGGCTAGATACTATAAAATACTTGGAGGAAAACAAGCAGAAACTTCTCTGGCATAAATCATAGCAGTATCTTTTTGGATCCACCTCCTAGAGTAAGTGAGACCTTACTAAAAATAAGTGAGACCTAATTAAACTTCTAAAAGCTTTTACACAGCAAAGGAGACCATAAACCAACTGACAGAATGGCAGGAAATATTTGCAAACAAAGTGACCAATAAGGGATTAATCTCCAGAATATACCAGTAGCTCATGCAGCTCAATATTAAGACGGAACAAAACAACCCACCCAAAAAATGGGCAGAAGATCTAAAACATTTCTCCAAAGAAGACAGATGGCCAACAGGCATATGAAAAGATGCTCAACACCACTAATTAGAAAAATGCAAATCAAAACTACGATGAGGTATCACCTCACGCCAGTCAGAATGGCCATCATCAAAAAGTCTACAAACAATAAATGTTGAAGAGGGTATGGAGAAAAGAGAACCCTCCTACACTGTTGGTGGTAATGTAAATTGGTAAAGCGACTATGAAGAACAATACGGAGGTTCCTTAAACTATAGGATCATATGATCCAGCAATCCCATCCCTGGGCATTTACCCACTGAAAACCATAATTCAAAAAGATACATGCACCCCAGTATTCACTGCGGCACTATTTACAGTAGCCAAGACATGGAAGCAGTCTAAGTGTCCAACAGATGAATGGATAAAGAAGATGTACATATACTCAGTGGAATGTTACTCTGCCATAAAAAATGAAATAGCACCATTTGCAGCAACACATATGGACCTAGAGATTATCATACTAAGAGAAGTAAGAGAAAGATGAATATCATAGGATATCACTATGTCTAGAATAAAATTTTTAAAAAGATACAAGTGAACTTACAAAACCAACTCAGATCTCAAAATCATCGGTTGGGATTAACATATACACACTACTATAGAAAACATAACTAGCAAGGATGTACCATACAGTGCAGTGAACTCCAGTATTATTAATAAACTATATGGGGAAAAGTCTGAAAATAGATACGATACTGGAGATAGAACAAAACAGGGTAGTTAGAGTTGTGTTCTCAAGATCTGGAAGTTGTGAGGACTGTACCCAAAGCCAGCTATATATTAACTGGTGTGATTCGAGGGGTCCATGTCGACCTCGCTTTATTTTTCCACCATTTTTATTTTGGCCTTATAAGCAAATGAGAGATCCAAGAAAGAAAGGTGAGGCACGGCAGAGAGGTTAGGGAGCCAGACCACCAACCTGCTGCTTAGCTCTGGACAAGTCATTTAACAAGCCTGCAACTTTCCCTTGAATCAGCCTTGTGTAGAAAAGAACACTACATTATGGGAAACTCTTCTGGGGGAATTCTAAGACCATAATTCAATTTATGACCTTGCAACCTAGTTTCTACTCAAAGGTACAGATTGGAACTTTAAGTGACCCGGGGCCAAGTGAAGCTGTATTCTGCCCAGCCCTCTTGGGAGGACAAAGCTACAAAGGAGAAGCTGCAGATCACCAGAAATCTCTTAAATCATGAACAAGAACAAGCCAAAGTATCAACCTTAGATTACAACAGGGATATGAAATTGCCTCAAAAGCTTTTCTAAACAAAATTAATTTTAGATTTCCTTCCCCAGTATCCTCTTCATTTGAAAGTAAAACACAGAACTTAAGTTCTGCTTGACTTTCAATATTTTTCAACACTAAAATATTGCGTATAATTCATGACTAGATTTTTAAAAAATACATATAAAAACGGCCTTTAGGCCAAGGGGCAAGCGTTGTGTCTCATTCTAAAGCCTATGTAAGGTCAATAGCCAAATTCAGCATATTTGTCCGGGAGACCAGCGACTTTAGGCATGATTTCCTAAAAAGGATAACTACTATTTTAAGACTGTGTTAGCTATACATAGGAATAATTAAATTCACTAGAGGATGTCACTTCGGATAAATCTTGCTGATTCAAGAACCAAGTAAGCATTTTGTTTCTCCCACCACCTGCCTTTAGAGGAGTCATGGAAATTTGGGGAAGAGAGTAAGTAGACTGGTCTCAATGAGACAAATAAAAAGGCTAACCACTGTCTTTGGAGACAAGGTACTTTTTTTTTTTTTTCCCTGGCTGCACCCACGGCATACGGAAGTTACCGGGCCAGGAACTGAATCCAAGCTGCAGCTGCAACTTATGCCACGGCTGTGGCAATGCCAGATCCTTAGCTCACTCTGCCGGGCTGGGGACCAAACCCAATCCTGCACGGTGACTTGAGCCACTGCAGTTGGATTTTTAACCCGTTCTGCCAGTGGGAACTGACAAGGTACCTTCCTCTGCATATCTTAAGAATGCAAGCTAGACAGGCCCAGGATTTGACATGAGCTCTGGGAAGCTAGTCCAGGAGCAGGGGAACTAAGCGCGGGCAGCCAGTTTTACAATCCACCCAGATGATTCAGGCAGGACACATTTTGTGGCTACTACTCTTTTGGGTTCAGAAAGAGCGTGAAGTGTGAAATAAGCAATATCAATAAAATGGTCTTCACAAAGGGCGTGATTCAGTGTTGATGTGAACCAGCCTTTCTATGGGGTGGAACGGAGTTCACCAATCTGTCAGCGCTTTCATCCTTTATTCATTCACTCAGCAAGGATTAGTCACACATGTACTTTGTTCCAGGCCTGATGGAGGCACTGAGTCCCCTGAAGTCTTAGATGAAGCTCCAGTCTGTGCATACTCTCTTCCCCTTTAGAGGACCTGCTACAGTGTGCCCTGGACAAGTTCTTAAAGTAGCTTTCAAGCAAACTGCTTTACAACCTCAAGTTTTCTCACCTCCCCAAAGAATCCAGACACCCGCCCTCAAGCTGTCTCCACCAACCATTCTTGCTTTTGGATTTCCTTTGGCCATAAGCCATACTTCGCCCTCCACACGTGACATCTATATGCTACTAAAGCAACCCCAAGTCCTCCTTGCATTATACATGGGGTCAAAGAGAAGAGGCTGAGATTTACTGAACAAGAGTTTAGAATCATGATCTCATATCTCAAAAGCTAACGTTTCCCTCCTGCAGGCACAAAAGTGTTCCCATATCCTAAGGCTCCTTCACTGGAAACAATGCTTTAAATAAAAAAAAAAAAAGCATCAGTAAAAGCACCTCTCCCCAGAAATCACTTTTATCAAGCTCTTCAGGTGATTCTAAAGCAACCAAGACAGTGTTTGCATATTTATCTGTGGTTAAACAGCATGTTCAGGATTGATTCTTTGCTCTGAAGGTCAATTATTAATTATTATTAATTATTCCTTGGCCAGTAAATCATAGTAGATTATTCAGGGATGGTCTCTGTAGACTAACCTCCCAGGCTGCAAGACACATCCTGGACACTAGGTGGCAGTATAGTAAAGGTGTATGACAGCCGTGATAGGAAGTCCTGCTCAAAGAAATCACTCCCATGGCCCCCGTGTGACTACCAAGTGAGTTTAAGAACCCTGAGTGGGTAAACCACACCTCCATCCCACATTACCGTTGGCCTTGGCTTTACTGGCCCACTCGGAGACGTCATCCTGAGCCCGTCCATCTGTGAACACGATGGCCACTCTTGGCACCCGTGCAGAGGAAGGCCTGGCCCCTTCCACTTGGGTAAAACTTCTCTCAAACATGTGCTTCAGGGCCAGCCCGGTCATAGAGCCCTTGCCCATGTATTTCATGTAGGCCACGGCTTTTTTCATGTCTTTGGCAGAGCCGAAGTTTCTCAGGGTAAACTCTGTGCGGACCTGCGTGGAATACTGGAGCAGCCCCACTCGAGCGGCTTTGGGGGAAATCGTCAAAGAATCTATAATTCCAGTGACAAACTGCTTCACAATCTCAAAATTTTCTTCGCCAAGGCTCTTGGACCCATCGATCACAAAGACCAGGTCAACTGGGCCTTCAGTGCATCCTACAGGAATGAAAGTTGAGATAGTTAACTGACAAAAAATTATGCGCAAGAGTAGAAGAAAAGCATGCTTCAGCTGGAGGCATAACCACTTTGGAGAGCCACTTTGATTCTTTAGGAAATACATAAGACAGACAAAGGTATTGGGAGAGTCACAAGCAACAAATTTCACACTTGTCTTTATACGGAGCTTGTCAAATTATTAAAAATAGTATTCTAGGGAGTTCCTGTTGTGGCTCAGCATTAACGAATCCAACTAGTATCCATGAGGATGCAAGTTGGATCCCTGGCCTTGCTCAATGGGTTAAGGATCCAGCGTTGCCATGAGCTGTGGTGTAGGTTGCAGACTTGGCTCAGATCCCCTGTTGCTGTGGCTGTGGCAAAAGCTAGCAGCTGCAGCTCCAGTTCAACCCCTAGCCTGAGAACCTCCATATGCTGCAGGTGCAGCCCTAAAAAGAAAAGAAAAAAAAACATTTCTCACAAGCCAAAACACACAGCAGATGTACAAATTGAAAGCCAGGTTCACACTGTATCCTGGGTCAGGGGCAGCCAGGTCTGGGAGGGACTGTGGGTAGAGTACCCTGAAGGGTTTGACAGCACCCAAAAGATTCTGATAACTTCACTTCAGGAGGATGACATCACCCCACGGCTGGCATCTGACAGACAGCTGACTTGGAGATTCTTCCAGTTCAGCTCAACCATCACCTCTTTCAGGGAGCTTTCCTAGTAACCCAGCTACTCTTAGTTGCTCTCTGTATATCCCTAATTCTACTAATTTAGTCAACCAAAAAATTGTTTATTGAGCACCTGCTTTGTGTAAGGCAGCGCAGCAAGACTACAACAGTGACCAAGGCACCCTGTTGTTTATAGTCCAGCATACTCTGTGCAGCTTTCCACACTGTACAACAGATAATTATGTATCCATTTCCTCGTCTGCTCTGCCAGTTCCTTCTAAGCAGGAGTCATTTCTCATTCATTTCTCTGCCCCCAAACCTAGTGCAACAACAGTTGTTCAACAAATGCTTGGTGACAATACATGAAGGAGTGGGTGTCCATTGGGTAGCATACCCATTAAGTACCCTACTGACCTATCAAATTTTTTATCTACACAGAAGTTTTCTAGGCAACTAAGTTGATAGTAAAAGCTTTATGAAGATATGTAAGCAACTAGGTATGGAGAAATTTTTTTTTTTGGTCACACCCATGGCATACGGAAGTTCCAGGGCCAGGGACCGAGTCTGAACTGCTGCTGTGACCTACGCCATAACTGCAGCAATGCTGGATCCTCTAACCCACTGCTCCAGGTTGGGGATTGAACCCGAACCTCAGCAGCAACCCAAGCTGCTGCAGAGACAATGCCAGATCCTTAACCTGCTGTGCCACAAGGGAACACCAAGATTTTTTGTTATATAGGGCCATGTAAGAAGAATTCATAAATCCCAAATGGATAATCTCATTTCAAACAGCCTACAGTATGCAATGTAACATTCTCTTTTACATCTCAAGCCACTGTCTAATCTTTGAAAGTGAAGCAAAGCAATATTAGGAAGTAAAGACATCCACATGCAAAAATATTCCTATTTCTGGCCTAACAGGTTAAATGTAGTTGTGTGTGTGTGTACTGGAAGAGTTGGGCTCCTCTCTTTCTCCATTAAGTGCTTGTCCTCATTACTCAACCTATTGATCCGTTATTAGGGAAAGAGAAAAAGGTCAATTCAGAGCTTCATTTACATTCCTAGCCTGAATCTCAGGCAGTGTGCACATGACTTTCCTGCAGTTTTCCGAAATACTGGAATAATTTTCCAGCAGCGAATCTGTTTTCTCTTCTTCTCCGTACAGTCTTTTCTTACAGAACAAAACTAGCACCCACAGCCTCCACGCACAGAGGGGTGCAGAAGACTTTGCTAGGAATCAAGAATCCCAGGTAGCAGGGAAGGGCATCAGGGCGACAGGTGCCAGACCCTTGCTTTCATATCGGGAGAGTGACAGCCTCCCCTGCCGGCTACTTGTTTGAAGAGAGGTTACTCAGCTGTCCTTGGATGTTTTCTTTTGGTAGAGTAGTCAGTGAGAATGGAATGGATTTGCCTTCTGAACATAATCGCCGCAAAGTTCCAGAATTTCAGGGTTGGATAAGACCTTTAAAGGTCACCGGTCCAGCCCTCTGCTCGAGTCTTTACTGCATCCCTACCCAGTAGCCATCCAGCCTGAACACCTCGCCTGATGAGGAACTCATCGCCTCATGGCTGAGACGCCATCCGTGGACAGCTCTGCTGCTGCTGCTGATCACAGTTGCTATCATTTGTTGAGCACCTGGAATGTGCCAGCACAAGGCTAAAAATAAACACCTTTAAATATATGAGGTCATTTATTCCTCATAATGATTCTGTGAGGTGTTAGCCTCATATTATATGAAGAAACTGAGACTCAAAAGAAGCTAAATAATTTCTCCCAGGCCACACAAGGGTATGAATAGGGGGTTCGTATCCAGGTCTGTTGAAGCTCATGATCTTAACTAATTACACAGCTTCTCTGAGGCAAATTATCCTCATACTGAGTTCTAGTTTCTTCCCAATGTCCGTTCTTCCCCTGGATGTTCAGGGGGCAGGTGTCATTTTAATAGTGGTTGAGGTGACTGTCATTTTTGTATTTGAATGGCAACTTAAGTCTTTGTTTCTACAAAGATCCTCAGTTCCTTTATTTTTTACTTGATATCATACTGAACTTCCTCACTACGGTGCTTTCTAAATTTTGTCTCTTTTTTTTTAATTTTTTTCTAAGACATATATGCACATGGAACAAACTTCAAACACTACAAATGATATCTATGTATGTCTATCAATATCTACCTATATATATGTATCTATATTGAGAGAGAGAATTATGTTAGAGGAAGCCTTTTGCAAAATACGTCAGTGGTAACATACTATAAAAACCGTTCAGCACCACCCTTTTTTTCACCTGAAATATTCTGGGGATACATCTAGAGATGCTTCATTCCTTTTAACAGCTGTATAGTATTTGATTGTACAGATACACCATAATTTATTTAATCAATATCTTATGGATAGACATTCACCTTATTTCCCATTTTTGCTGCTACAAATAATGCTGCACAAAATATCCCTTTATATGTGGCTTTGTGAACACTTATTTGGGTAATAAACTCCTAGAAGTGGAACTACCTTTATCTATTTATGTATTTATTGGCTGCCCCATGGCATATGGAGCTCCCAGGCCAGGGATCAGATCTGAGCCACAGTTGTGATCCACACCGCAGCTGCAGCAACTCTAGATCCTCTAACCCACTGTGTCAGGCCGGGGATGGAACCTGCATCCTGGTGCTGCAGAGATGCCACCCATCCTGCTGTCCCACAGTGGGAGCTCCAGAACAGCTTTTAAAATATTGCCAAACTGCCCTTCTAGACACCTAGTGATAAATTTATAATTTCCTATTACAATATACTTTTGCCAGCATAAAGAATTATCAAACTTCTGATCTCTGATAACAGGTGAAAAAAATGTATTATAGCTTTAATCTTGCACGATACATTTTCCCTTGTCTTTTAATAAAAGGCTTTTATGTTTCATGTCATGTTTAGTTTCACGTCATGTTTAGAAGTTCTTCTCTACCCTGAGTTTATAAATTAATTTTCTTAAGATTTTTTTTCTGCTATTTTAGAGGTTTGTTTGTTTTTTGCTAATAAAGCAAAAGACTTTATTGAGAAGGGGCTCCCTGGCAGAGAGTAGCAGGGTAAAGGAACCCAGGAGAACTGCTGTGCCACATGGCTCAGAGCCTCAGGTTTTACGGGAATAGGGTTAGGTTCCAGGGTGTCTCTAGTCAATCGTCTTGCTCGGCGCTACTTGGTCTGGCTCAGGATCCTTCTTGGTGGCTTGCGCATCTCTCAGCCAAGATGAATTCCAGTGCCAAGGATTCTGTGATGTTGGTCATCTCCTCCCTCCTATTGGTCCCTCCCAAATTCTCCCAGTTAGTCTTCAGGGCAGCACCATGTCCCTTATCCTGACCTCTCGCTGTTGGACAACTCATGCAAGCTGCTATAATTTTGCCTGGTCAAGGTGGGTGGTTTCAGTCAATGGTCCCCTAACAATGAGAGCCAAGCTGTTCATCAGCTCACAGTTCCTGCAGAAAAAGCTCGGGTCTTCTGCTGAATTGAAACTGATGCGGTGAGTTCTCATCTGGAGGCCCAAAGGAAAAATCAGCTTCCAAGTCCACTCTTGTTGGCGGAAATCAAGGACTACAGATTGAAAAACCAAGGTCCCCACTTTCTGGTTATTAGCTGGGGTCTCTCTCGGCTCAGATAGTCTAGAGGTATTATTTTTTAAGTTTAAATTTAAAAGCACAAGTCTTTTCTTCTTCATTCCAGATATTCAGCTAGGCAGAAAAAGAATCACTCTAGACTCTCAGCTGGCAGTGAACTTACTGTCATCTAAAACCTAAAGCTTCTTCCCAGGTACAGTGAAGCCCCCTCTCCCCATTCTGTATCTATGCGTACACATTTATATCTATGGTAGAAGCAGAAGCAAGGGATTTATTTGCTGCAAACACTCCAAAAAGCAATTGGTCCCAAACCAAATTAAAGCAGAAAACCAAGTTCAGACCACTTACTCTTGCACCGTCTTCCATCCTCGGCTAGAATAAATCCCTCTGAGCATTTGCAGATGTAGGAATTGCCACGATTAACACACATGTGTTCACAGCCGTGGTGGGTTGATTTGCAGACATCCTTCCCTGAGGGAAATGTTGGGAGTTAAGCAACCTCATCAGTGCAGAAACGAACTGAACAGTCATGTCAGGACAGATCACGGAAGTAATCCGTTAAAAAAAAACCCTCTGTTCTAACTTCCTCTGTAACATCCCCCTTTTTATCTAATACATGGTGAAGGAAATCGCCTTCCAGAAAGCTCCAGTCCCCATGAGCCTGAATGGTAAGATGGGTGATCAGTTGTCCTGGATTTATTCACTTTTAGAATCGGTCAATGTGCTTTGAGTTTGGACTTTGCCAAGCTACTACTTTTCCCCATAGACACCCCCCCCCACCTCCAGTATGCACTGTCTAACGATCATTTCTCATGTGTGAGGTACTTTAAACTCTTCAGAGTGGTTACGGCCCTTTGATCTTCACAACATCCTGTGGACAGAGGAGGGCAGCGATAACTTTACCCATTGTATAAATGGAAAAACTCAGAAAGTTTCATGGAATTGCTCAAGGTCATAGAGTTGCTCATGGCTGGGGCCTGATGGGTCCTGACTACTTTCCCGTATGGCCTGAAAGCCTTCAGTTCTCTGGTTCTTTTCTGCCATAAGCTCCCTAAAAGGAAAAGCTTCCCACAAAATTGGAATCAGTGACTACAGATCCCTCTGGATGTGGGAATGGTGAGATCTGATGTAGTGATCAAATTCCAAGCGAAGACTTTGTGCCTTGTGTGCAACAGCTCACTTTACTGAGCAAAAAATACACCGAATGAAGAAACAGTGCACGGGTGTACGCCCACTTTATCGAAACAGAAACATGAACAAATGGCTCCAGCGACATAATGGGCAGAACTGGAGCTGTGTATGAAGGACACTGCAGCATGAAGGCAAAATTAGGCTCGTGCAGGAGCCCTGCAGTCAGACCACAGTCCCAGGGCACGCCAGCAGTCTATTTTTCAAACGGAACTTCTTGCCCTAGAAGTCAGAAGCCCTCGCTGGCAGGAGGAGGAGTGTTCCCCAGCCCCACTGTGGAGGCCCCCAGGTGTCGGTATCTGTATCTCACGAACCTATGAGGAAGTTCCCCCAAGTCAACTTCAACGGCCAATGAATTTATTTTGCCTTCATTCTGCCCACTGGAGCAGAATATCATAAAAGCAAGTAGACAGTGTCAAACCCCCCAAAGCAGGGATTAACAGCTCAGAATCTCACAGTGGAGGAAAATCCTGGTCCCGTGCTTGTCCACTGCCCTCATCACTGAGCTCAGGTGTCCCCTTCTCTTCCTTTGGGGGCTGTAATGGTTACTTTTATCTATCACCTTGCCTAGGCTGTGGGTCCAGTTTCTGGGTCAAACGCTGGTCTAGGTGTTGCTATGAAGGTATTTTTTAGATGAGATTAACATTTCCATCAGTAGACTCTGAATAAGGCAGATTGTCCTCCACAATGTAAACGGGCCTCATTTTGAAGGCCTTCAAAGAAAAAAAAAAAGACTGAATTTCCCCCAAGGAAGAGGAGATTCTGCTTCCAGACTGCCTTTCGACTAGAGGTGGGTCGCCAGGATGCCTGGCAGTTTCTCTAAATTGTCTGTCTGTCTGTCTATCTATCTATCTACACACACACACACACACACTTTATTGGTTCTGTTTCTCTGGAGAACCCTGAATAATCCACCTTCCGAGCAAACTCTCAGAATCTGTTGTAAGTGACCTACAGAGGCAAATGACAGACTGTATAAACGAAACCCACAGAAAATCCCTCTGGCCCTCCTCCTACCCTCTGCTCTTATGGTTTTCCAAGAAGAAAAAGCACTGCAACTATCCTTTGATCCTCACCATAACTGCCGGCAGAGATTCTAATCCCAGCCCATGACTAGCCAGGCACAGTCCTAGGCTCTGGGCATCGCACAGCTTCTGTGGAAAGAGCCTACCTGCCACTGGGAGAAAGGGAAAAGTCTGACAACCCGGGACCTCGACTGAGAAATTCCTGAAGAACTAAGGGTCTCCTGTACCCACCGCTGGTGATCACGAGCATGACACTTTCAGAGCACCCAAGGCAGGAACTTAAATAGTGACACTGATTATAAAGGAAGACTTTCAAAATCCAATGATATTCTCTGCATCCCACCGATGGAAAAGCCCACCTCTACCTTTGAAGCCACTTACTTCTGCAGTGCTTCCCATCCTCGGCGAGCCGGAATCCCTCCAGACACCTGCAGGTGTAGGACTCGCCACTGCTCACACAAATGTGTTCACAGCCATGGTCTACTGCTTGGCAGACGTCCTTCCCTGAGGACCGCAGAGCAGGGTAAAATAATTTCACCAACATCAACTTTCCCTGGACGTCCCCTGGGAAGATCCATCCACTTCAGCCACTGGACCCAGGGCCGCCTGAGCTCAGGTCCATGGGGAGGAAGGTCAAATGGGGATGAAGCTCAGCAGCTCTACTCGGGGCTCATTCTCCCAGCTTCCTGTCATCACCACCATCATTCGCCAACACCAGCGTCTCATAAAAATGCCACCCATCATCAGCCTTCTGCAGATGCAGTGTGTGATATCAGAGAGAACACACTGCTGCTGTGATTACTTAGGAGATTAAACCTCAATTTAGATTAGCACTGAAGTCTAATTTGGGTTTTTTCCCTGACATATGACTTTGGAGACTCACTTAACCTCTCGGAGCCTCAGCTTTCCTCTCTGGAAAATGATACTCGAGTAACAGTTCCAGTTACCCATCTTTTCTGTGACTGTGTCATTATGAGGTGCTCTTTGGAAAGTGCTTTGAGAAGCTGGAGAAAAAGACGACACTGGGATGGAAATCATTTGCTCAGGGCTGCACAGTCCCCTCTGACCATCTAAAAGGCCTTGGTTTCTGATTTGTAAAAACGGCCACATCATATGGTGGTGGGTTTGTGCCAACAGAAACAGCAATGACAGTAGGCTCTCTCTCTCTTTTTTTTTTTTTGTCCATGCCCGTGCCATGTGGAAGTTTCCAGGCCAGGGATAGAACCTGGACCACAGTAATGGCCCAAGCCGCTGCAGTGACAACACTGGATCTTTAACCTACTGTGCCACAAGAGAACTCCAACAACACTATTTTAAAGATAAAGAAACAGAGGCTCAGAGAAGTTAAGCAACTTGCCCAGCTAGTAAATGGCAGAGCTAGAAGCTGATAGAATCCTGTATTTCAGACCGTCTGTCTTTCCATTAAAGCACTGCGTCTTGCCAAAGAGCATAAATGAGCACCTCAGGTTATAGCTCAGACATTGATTTTTTTTCATTTGTCCATTTGTTTGTTTTCTTTTTTTTTTTTTTGCTTCTTTTTTTAGGGCTGTACCCACGTCATATGGAAGTTTCCAGGCTAGGGGTCGAATCAGAGCTACTGCTACTGGCCTACACCACAACCCCAACAATGTGGGATCCTTAACCCACCGAGCGAGGCCAGGGATCAAACCCACTTCCTCATGGATCCTAGTCGGGTTTTTAACCACGGAGTCACAAAGGGAACTCTGGTTTGTTTTCTTTTTAACAGACTTTATAAGGACAGTTTTAAATCTATGGAAAAACTGAAGACAGAGTTCCCATAAGTCCCGTACCGATTTCCACTGTCACTAACATCTTACATTAGCCTGATACACTTATTATATTTATGGACCAATACTGATACAGTAATAGCAACTGAAGTCCACAGTTTATTTACATTTCCTTAGTTTTTACGTGATGTTATTTTTTTTTTTCTGACCCAGGATCCCACATTACATTTAGTGGTCAGTCCTGTGGCACTGGTTTTTGAGAGTAACTGATTTACACAGATATCAATATGGTGGCTTTCAAGCAGAGGTCAGACACAGTAATGTGAGCTCACACCAATAATAACTTACTTCTGCAGGTTTTCCCATCTTCACGAAGTATATACCCTTCAAAGCATCGGCATACAAAAGAGTTTCCACTGCTTACACATGAATGTTCACAACCATGGTTCCCCAAAGCACAAGAATCCAATTCTGAGAATCCAATTGGAATCAGAGAGACAGAGAAAGGAAATGAGTTACACATTAGTGACTTATACAATCCTGTAAGACACCTTAAATGAAAGCAGTACTTTATCCGACGGGGCACATTTCAAAACAGAAAGCATATCCTTGAGCAAAAATTCTTAATATATAAAGAGCACATAAAATAAAACAAGATGCTCTGAGTTCCCATTGTGGCACAGCGGAAATGAATCCCACTAGTATCCATGAAGATGTGGGTTCAATCCCTGACCTCACTCAGTGGGTCAGGGATCCGGTATTGCCGTGAGCTGTGGTGTAGGTTGCAGGATGCGGCTCGGATCCTGCATTGCTGTGGCTGTGGTATAGACCAGAGGCTGCAGCTCCAATTCGACCCCTAGCCTGGGAACTTCCATGTGCCTCAGGTGCGGCCCTAAAAAAAAGCAAACAAACAAAAAAAACCTCAATATACTCATCTCCACAGGAAAAATGAACAGAAGACATGGAAAGATAATTTACAAAAGGAGAGATATAAATAACCTCTAAATAGTAGAAAATAAGTTCCACTTTATTGATGACCATGTGACTGCCATGTCAGCTCCTCTGTATATCTGCTCTGTGTGCATGTATGTGTCCCACTTCGGTCATCCACCCACTCATTTGTTCACTCGGTCATGCAGTATTTTGTGAGTCCCTTCTTTCTGAGTCAGGCAGACACTCTTCTAGGCTCTGGACACGTAACAGTGAACAAAACCAAGCTTCTGCTTCTGACGCTTACATTTAGTGGCAGGGGTGGGACGAAAGAGTGGGAAAGACAAATGACAGGCAGACAAACACATATGTCAGATGGGGAAGGTGCTATGGAGAAGAGCAAGATAGGGTGATGGAGGGTGCTTGGGTGGTTTGGGGTGCGGGGAGGGCTTGTTACTTTACATGTTGCAATCAGAGAAGGTGACACTAAGCAGAGCCCTGAAGAAAGAGACAAGTGTGTGTGTGATGTTAGCAGAACAACATCTGTAAACAGCAGTGGTAGGCAGGCACGTGGCACGTTTCAAGAATAGCAAGTAAGAGTTCCCACTGTGGCTCAGCAGTAACGAACCCAACTAGTATCCATGAGGATGTGGGTTTGATCCCTAGCCCCCCTCAGTGGAATAAAGGATCTGGCATTGCTGTGGCATAGGCCTCAGGTGCAGTTCCGATTTGACCCCTAGCCTGAGAACTTCCGTATGCCATGGGTGCAACCCTAAAAAGCCAGAAAAGAAAGAAAAAAAGAGAGAAAAGAAAAGAAAGGAAAAGGAAAAAGGCAGGCAAGGAAACCAGGCAGACGACGAGCAGAGACAGCCCAGGTGGGACTCACAGGCAGGAGTCAATGGAAGTCTCCCAGAAATGGTGTGACATGAACTGACTTTATTTTACAAGGACTGCTGTGCACAGGATGGGCCTCAGGTGAGGCTGGTGCACGGAGAGCTGGAAGAAACTCACTGCACTAATCCTGGTGGCCCAGACAGGCTGGTGAGAGGGGTCAGATTGTGGCTCTATTCTGAAGGCAGAGCCTATAAACTTGGCTGATAGGTTGACGTAAAGAGTTCATCTTCAAATGGAAATGACGGGAGAGTCATGGGTGACTCCGAGGTTACAGGGTTGAGCAACAGAACAATGAATGGCGTTGCCATCCGTGGGGCTGGGCTGCCCTCTGGCTTGTGGACCTGGGAAAAACAGGCTGATATTTTAAAAGCCTGATACCTAGGACAGGTGGAAAATGATTTTGTTTTCTTAATTTTTTGCTTTTTAGGGCCGCACCTGTGACATATGGAATTTCCCAGGCTAGGGGTCGAATTGCAACTGCACCTGAGGCCTAAGCCACAGCCACACCCAATGCCAGATCCTAGCCCGCTAAGCAGGACCAGGGATCAAACCCACGTCCTCATGGATACTAGTCGGGTTTGTTACTGCTGAGCTACAACGGGAACTCCAGGAAGTGATTTTTTTTATAAAAACCAAACATAATGCTAAGAGTCAATTCAATTATTTCAGATTGAATAGAATTTCTACAATGGATATGCACTGAGGTTATTAAATAAATGCTCCAAAGTATCTAATCACCTTTATAATCAGGCAAAAACAATACACTTTTTTCTAAGACATTTTTGCAGTATTTTTTTTGGAAGGGAGTCCTGAGAACCAGGCTACGGGTTAATTCAAGCAGCTGTTGTTATTCTCATTTACCAGCGAGGGAACTACAGTTTGGGAAGATTAACAGTGTGCCAACATCAACTGCTAATAAGTGATAGCACCAGCTTAAAAGTATCTTCTGATAATAAATTCCATGTTTTCCCCAACTACACTGCATTGCTATATTCTAAAGTAAGCTCTCAAACATGAAGGGAATTCTGCTTGTCTTCGTTTGGGAAGAAACACTGCCAAAATCTCTGAACAATGGAAAAGCACTGTAGTAACTAAAATTATAACAGCAGAAAAGAGTGAAAGCAGAATGGGGCCCTCCTCTTTGCTTTGAATGTGACTTACTTCCCAGAGCACAATCTAGACTCCTTATGCACGCAGAACATTTCCGATGGCTTGGGGTAATCCCTCATGGGGCGCTGAGTGGAAATACAATTGAGTGATCGGAACTACAGACAGCTGGCTGGCTGTAGAGGTGAGCATTTTTTTCCTCACCATGAATTTATATTAAGAATACTCCATTTTCCGACATAATAAAACAGTTATAACTCCTTCAGGCTAGCCCCGTCAAGCGTAATCCAGACAGACCCCCGTTAGCACATTCCTTCTTTCTGGACCTTCCCCCACGGCCTGGCCTGGCCCTGGAGCTCCAGCTCAGGCTGTCATTTTGAAGAGTGGCTGACTCTCCCCACTGAGACCCTGAAAGGCCACTGGCCCCCAGGCTTTCCCAAGCCACGACGGTCTGTACTTGGCGGATAACACTGCTTCCCTTTATCAAAAGCCTGCTGAGGCTGAATGCACTGTGCACGGCGGTGCCGCCACACTTGGCTTACAGACTACCCCGGGAGCTCCCAGCCGGGCTGCTGAGCCCTCCTGGGCATCTGTACTAATAGCTGGTGGGGAATTCTGCTACGTGCACGCTTGAAAAGCATGTAGAGAGTTTGGGTTTCGAAGCTTTTCCCTCTTCAGTCCCTCAGTGCATCTGATCAAGAGGGCAGAGCAGTGGCGAGTCCTCTACCTCAGAAGAGCACCGGTCACCTGCAGAGAGTATTTTAAAGGCAAAACAGGCCCATGACTGGAGTTCCCTTCATGGCTCAGCGGTTTACAAATCTGACTAGGATCCATGAGGACGAGGGTTTGATCCCTGGCCTCGCTCAGTGGGTTAAGGATCCGGCGTTGCCCTGAGCTGTGGTGTAGGTCACAGACGCGGCTCAGATCCCACATTGCTGTGACTGTGGTGTAGGCCGGCAGCTGTAGCTCTGATTTGACCCCTAGCCTGGGAACCTCCATATGACACGTATGTGACCATAAAATTGCAAAAAAAAAAAAAAAAAACAGGCCCATGACATAAAATTCAAACATATCAAAGGCAGACTTCCCCTGTGGAGGGGTATCTGGCAATGCCTACCAAAATTATGAAATGCAACTCTGACCTGGCAACTTGGCTTCTGGAATTCTCTCCTGCAGACACCCCTGCACCATATGAAAGGATCTACTTTCAAGTTACTCACGGCAGCGCTGTTTGTAGTAATGAAAAGTGGGAAACACCCCCAGTGTCCACAACTCCTCAGGAGATGAGGTGATAAATATTCTACCCAATGAGACATTACGAAGCTGTACAAAGAATGAGGAAGTTCTTTATCGAATGATTTGAAGAACTTGCCAATAAACGTCATTGAGGGAAGAAAGAAATGGGGTACATAGCGCCCCATTTTGTGTGTAAGGAAGGGGGAAAAACAAAAATAGACATTTGTACTGGCTTTTACGCACACAGAGAAACACTAATAAAAACGGAATGTTAGCTTCTGTTGCCTTGAAACGAGTCGCCCCGAACTAAGCAGCCTGAAGCAGCACTCGTCATCTAACCGGGTGTCCACGCACACACACACCTCCCCCTTCTGCGGCCCATTCTCCCCAGCTCAGCCGGAGTCCTTTCTCCAAAATGTGAATCTGCTTACATCACCCTCCCTCTGCCTGAGATCCTTTCAGCCTTCCTGATTCCGCTGGCGGGGATCGATCCCGGGACCTGAGATCCCCTGCAGCCTGCTCTCACCCTCGCTCCCCCAGCGCTGAGTACTTTGCTTCAGTACCTCGTACTCAGTACCAAGCCAGGAGCCCTCCCCCTGCAGGGCTCCGCACAGGCTTCCTCCGCCTCTCCTCCCGCCTCCACCGCCTCCAGAGTTCTTCCGGGACCTCCCCTCAGGGGCCTCAAAGCACCAGCCTCCCCCCCACCGCCCGGTAACATCACAGTTGTCCCAGTTAATTACGCGGCTGCTTTGGATCTGCGCCCGCCTCACTGGACTGGCTCTGAGACCACGGCCGCAGCTGCCCGCCTCTCCTGCAGCTCCCAGCACCTAACTCAATGCCTGCCTGTCACAGCAGGTCCCCGGCAAATGCCTCCTGAGGAAAAGGAAACATTTCCTCGGCTTTCTGCTCTGGAAACTGAGGATAAGCGAGACCCACGGCCCAGGGGTTTTGCGCAGAGGTTTTAAAGGCTGCCGTCGGCTGGCCTCCTCTCTCTCCCGCATACCAGCCTTGCAGAGCACAGTTCACGTTTGTTCAGCACGATGTCTAGTTTCTGCACGGCAGCGACGTCCAGGTCACTCATAAATGGAAGAACCACGCACGATCAATTACAGACTGCCCGCGGTGTGCGGCGGCTAACGCCCGGACCGCAGGCCCTAGCGGCCGGCCAGGCACCAAGCCGGAGAAGCGGCTTGGAGTCAGGCTCTCCCGAGAGTCCAAGGTCCCCCCTGCGAGGAAAGTCCTTTGATGGTTCCCCAGCAGGCCAAGAGAACCAGCATCCCTGACTCAGGACCATGGGGTGCCTTCAGCCCAGGGAGAACGGTGTGTCCCCCAAAGATAGTTCATTCATTCGGCAGGTGTCTTCAGAGCACTCATGCTGCCAGGCTCTACCCGCGTTCTCTGGCTGGGAGGGACCTTGGGCATGAACCGGTCCAGCCCCTTCACTTGAGAGTCAAGGACACTGATGGCCCCAGAAGGAAGTGACTTTCTCAGGGCCCCTTAACCTGCAGAGATGGTTAGCGTCGGGTGCGCTGGGGGCGGAAGTGTGATTCGATCACAGGCCTGTCACCTCCGTGCTCCCCGGTCCAGCTGCACGTCCAGCGGTCATCCTCGCCCAGCAGGGTCAGCAGGGTCTGCTCAGCAGGCTGGTAGGCTCTCGGAAGACAAACTAAGAGAGTTTCTCAAGGGAGGCCAGGCGTCCAAATAGTTTAGAGTAACTCTAAATGCTGCAGGTGACCTGTCCCGCTGGCTTCTCCAGGCCCATCTCCGGTCTCCCTCTCACATTCAGTACTAAGTACTTGGTACTCGGTACACTCAGTTTACTCTCTGGATGCTGGGCTTGCGTGTCTCCTATGCTTGGGAAGACCGCCTCCCTGTTTTCATCCTCTCGGGCTGCTGTAACGAAACAGCCTACACGGGGAGGTCCCGTTGCGGTGCGGCGGAAATGAATCCGACCAGTATCCATGAGGATGCGGGTTCTATCCCCGGCTTCATGCACTGGGTTAAGGATCCGGCCTTGCTGTGGCTGTGGTGTAGGCCGGCAGCTGCAGCTCTGATGGGACCCCCAGCCTGGGAACTTCCATATGCCGCAGGTGTGGCCCTAAAAAAGGCAAAAAAAAAAGTGTAGACTGAGTGACTTATAAACAACAGAAATGCACTGCTCACGGTTCCGGAGGACGGAAGTCTGAGATGAGGGTGCCAGCATGGGTGGGGGACAGCCCTCTTCTGGGTCACGTGGCAGAAGGGGCTGGAGAGCCTGGGGCAGGAATCCCAACCATAAGGGCTCTACTCTCGTGACCTCATAAGTTCCCAAAGGCCCCGCACCTAAGGCCATCACCTCGGGGCTTAGGCTTTCAAATACGGGTTTGAGGGGACACAGACATTCAGGCCGTTAACACCCTCCACCTCTGATGGGCTCCCTCTGTCCATCTCTAGGTGTCCGATTAAACACCTCTTTCTCAGGAGATTTTCTCCAAACCAGGACAGCATCCCCCTGCCACGTGCCTCTGTGACACCTCTTCTTACCACCTCATGGCTCATCACACAGAACGGATGATCCATTTTTTTTTTTTTTAGGGCTGCACCCGAGTCATATGGAAGTTCCCAGGCTAGGGGTCGCATCAGAGTTGCAGCTGCCGGCCTACACCACAGCCACGGTAATGCAGGATCTGAGCCGCGTCTGCAACCTACACCACAGCTCACAGCAACGCTGGATCCTTAACCCACTGAGTGAGGCCAGGGGTTGAACCCACATCCTCACGGGTATTGGTGGGATTTGTTTCCGCTGCGCCATGACAGTAACTCCTGATCCATCTTTAACATCGTTCTTCCCTGAGAAACTTGAAACTCCGACAGGGCAGGAAGTAAACCAGCATCAACCCCGGGGATGCCCGGCACCTGGCAGAATACGGCCAGCACAGTGCAGGTGGGTGACAATACTGAGTATCAAGGAACCGAGAGCTGAAGGAAGTACCTTGACTCAGTCCAGAGAGGAGAGCGAGGACAGACTCAATTGGGAACCATCAACTTCAGTGAAATGGATGCGCGGACCTATGAGAAATCTCAGGATGCAGGAAGAAAACATTCTGCCCCTAAAAGAGACATTCTCTTTCTTACACACAAGGAAGCAGGTCTGCACGTGGATTAAACCCTCATCGTGAACGGGGTCTGCGGCTTAGGATCAAGACCATCACAAGTTTGAGGACGTGGCCAGCACAGGTTTTTCAGGCCCAGGTCTAACAGCCCCACACCCTCACACAGCCTGTGCGCCTCACATCTGGATTCCACATCTGGTGACTCACGTCCGCCTGTGGCGCAGCAGTCGCGGGGTAATGTGTTCCAAGGGCTTGCACCTCCGTGGCGATGACAGACAGCAATCCTGTGTCTGGGGCTCCACGTAGGAGGTTATTAAAACCAACGCCAAGCCCAGAGGGAGAAAACCACAGCGGCCACCCGCCAAGAGGGTAACCAAGGCTGAGAGAGAGAATTACATTGCCTACTGGCTTTTTTTTTTTTTTTAATATAAAAACTAGGAGCAGTCACTTGTTTGCTAACTCTGTGTAGGCTTTTTCACACTCAGAGCAAAAGCAGCAGAACTGAGATGGACTTTCAGAGGACATCTCACACCGGGCAAGAGATCCTCAAGTCAGGGGACCCCAGTTCTAGTCCAGACTCTGCCACGAACCCCGAGGGCCAGCTTGGGGGCAGCAGTCTCCTCCCTGTGCTCGTTTCCCACAAGAGAAAGATCTCTAAGCCTCCTTCTGCTCCATTAAACCTCTGAAGCAAGTACACGAGGGCGAAGGAGGTGCTTCCCCACACTCTCTGCTATGGACTGGGCCGTGTTCCCTCCCCACTTGATGTATGTGTGTATTTTCGGGCCGCACTTGCGGCATATGGAGGTTGCGGCATATGGAGGTTCCCAGGCCAGGGGCTGAATCAGAGCTGCAGCTACTGGCCTTCACCACAGCCACAGCAACTCGGGATCCGAGCCGCGTCTGCGACCTACACCACAGCTCACGGCAACGCTGGATCCTTAACCCACTGAGCGACGCCAGGTGTCGAACGCACATCCTCATGGTTCCTAGTCGGGTTCGTAACCCACTGAGCCACAAGGGGAACTTTCTCCCTCCCTCCCTCCCTCTTTCTCTCTCTCTCTTTCTGTATATATAGTAGCCTCACCCACAGCATGCAGAAGTTCCTGGGCCAGGGATCGAACCCAAGCCACAGCAGTGACAACATGGGATCCTTAGCCCTTAGGCTACCAGGGAACTTCCCGAAATTCCTATGTTGAGGCCTGAACTTCCAATGTGCCGGTATTTGGAGATGGGCCTGTGGGAGGTGACTGGGGTTCAACGTGGCCATGAGCACGGGGCCTGCAGGATTAGTGCCCTTATAAAAACAGACACAAAGAGAGCTTATTCCAGGAGTTCCCGCTGTGGCTCAGCGGTAATGAATCCCATGAGTGGAGGGGAGTAAGACCATAACAACAGCACCTTTGGGTTTAGGGCAGTTTACTAGGTCCCCAAGCCCTTCACTGAACATCTCTCCCCGTGCCACCTGGGGACGACGAGAGAGAGACAGTGCAGGCATGACCATTCCCAGCGCACAGATGAACAATCAGATCCAGAGAGGTCAGTTCCCTTGTCTAGCACGGAAGCCACAAGATTTTTTTTTCCTGTCTTTTTAGGGCTGCACCCATGGCATATGGAAGTTCCCAGGCCAGGAGTCAAATCAGGGCTACATGCAACCACTATGGAAGACAGTGTGGAGGTACCTTAGAAAACTCTACATAGAATTACCATATGACCCAGCAATCCCACTCTTGGGCATATATCCAGACAAAAATTTCCTGGAGAAAGACACTTGCACACGCATGTTCACTGCAGCACTATTCACAATAGCCAAGACATGGAAACAACCCAAATGGCCATCGACAGATGA